>VDFB02000015.1:331467474-331485546 GCA_007258455.2 Sequoia sempervirens | reverse complement strand
TAACCCATTAAGATATCGGGCTACCTTCTCCTTATTGGCCTCTATGTGACCTGTTCTGATGATTATCTTGTGAAAATATTTAGTATATTCTTTCACAGATCTGCTTCCTTACTTCAACCCTTGTTCTTCAGCAGTCTAACTCGTAGTCCACTAGTATGAACTGCTTCTTCAGTTTCTCTACCATGCGGTCCCATCCAGTGATATTTTCTTTTCCTCTTCGATTTCTTTCCAACTAGACCTCTTTCCACCAACTACTGGCATGACCCTTCAGCTTCATTTTTGCAAACTTAACTTGATCTGGGTCCTCTATTTCCTCATACTCAAAATATTCTTCTAGCTCGTTGATCCAGTCGATCAACTCTTCCGGGTTCAGACTTCCATAATAACTGGGGACTTCTGCTCTAGGTATTTTCCCGATCTTCGAAATGGTTCTTATTATTAGCTGCATTTGGTCTTGATCAATTGCTTCTTCTTCCTCTTCTACATCTGAACCTTCTTCCTCTCCTTCATCCTCACTTTCCTCCCTCGGGTTTAACCCTCTTCTCAACTGTTCTTGTAACGCATCAATCTATCTCTGGAGGGCTGCCAGTGCATCTCTTCCACTAGAATTTCTGCCACCTCGACCACCTCTAGCACCACCACGCCTACCAAGCATCACTCTTGGAGGCATCTTTCTTGACCTTGACCCACAACCATGGTCCTGGTGTGAACTACCTCACGATCAATAATCTGTCCACACGCTCAAGAAAACCTGCTCTGATACTACTTGATGAGGGCACAACCTGAGACACATAAAATAACCCACAAACAAGAGAATAATTTTATTATTCAGAAAATGGAGCTTCTTACAAGTAGAGGATCTCAAATCCCCAAGTTCTACAACACATGCAAGTTACAGAAAGCTACAGAATAACCCTTTCACAATATACGAGCTTGTCCCCAAAAGCTACCCAAAAATTAGAAACCCGCCCATAAATAGAGCTCCTCTTTAGTTTCGAGCCAAAGCAACATTCAAATTTGAGTTTAGGCGGTTTGGCGCTGAAAATTACAACTTGAAGTTCAAATTTCAAAAGAACATTTGCAATTCTATCTTCTAGAAAGTACGCCAACTTCCTGGGGCCATAACTTTTGATCTGGGGCTCCGATTCGCGAACCGTTTGAACCGTTGGAAAGGTCTCAAAGTCAACAACGCACTCAAAATCTGCTACTCCAATTTTGGAAAGTTTCGGGGCCATTCCGGGAACTCTAAGTGCCTCAAATCCAACTCGAAAGATTTTCAGGTGCAAATATGGGAAACTAAAACTGCAATATCTTTCAACCCAGGAACAAAAAATAAAAACCATAAATTATGAATTTCATTATGACAAAAAGGGTATCAAAAAATGTAAAAACATCTAAAAACTGAGAAACTTGAAATTTAACTATTTTTGGGTGATGTAAGATTGCCCTTACACCACTGGATGCTCCTGCATCAAAAGGTTTTGATTGCAAATATTATTGTTGAAATTGATTGTAGAGATGATTGCTAAATTTGTGAAGGCTTTGGCCACAAATATCATTGTTTCAAAATTGATTGGAAAGATTGTTACTAAGTTGCAACGATCATTATTGAAATTGATTGTAAATATCGTTACTAAATGTGTGAAGGTTTTGATTGAAAAGATCATTGTTGAAATTGATTGTAGAGATCATTGCTAAATTTGGGAAGGATTTGGCCACAAATATCATTGTTGAAATTGATTGGAAAGATTGTCACTAAGTTACAAAGATCATTCTTGAAATTGATTGTAAATATCATTACTAAATGTTTGAAGGTTTTGATTGCAAATGTCATTGTTGAAATTGATTGTAGAGATAATTGATAAATTTATGAATGCTTTGGCCACAACTATTATTGTTGAAATTGACTGGAAATATTGTTGCTAAATTTGCAAATATTTTTTATTACAAATATCATTAAGAATGCTTCACTTCATTTATTGATCAATATAACTATGACTTGAATGTATTTATACTTTCAAGAAGGCATTAGTGTTAAATATTTTTTATTTATACATAGGTAGATAATAAACCTATTTGTTACACGTGGCCCCCATCATCTAGTTGTGTAATAAAATAAAGGTTATGGGGGTGTTAAAAGATCAATAGTATTTAATCACACTCAATCCAAATATTTTTTATGTAAAGTCACGTCATTTAAAGTCACATATTATGCAAGAGAAATATCTCTCCAAGAATAATACTTATTTAAGGATCTTTGGATCCATCTATTTAATGAATAGAGAAATAAATTTATGCTCTCCATTTTTAACAACTTACAACCATATGAATTTTTGAACTTCTCATACAAATAGGTAATCAATATTCCAAAAAAATAATCACTTAATATCTTGTTGTGACTATCATAAAATTAGGCACATAGTAGAGAACAAAATAATTTTCTATGTATTTCATACATCACTGTTCAAAATTGAATAAAATTTTGAACTAACTGTCTCTCACTACTAATAATTTACAAACAACAATTGGGAAATTCTCTATGTAGAGATCATTGACCTTTTATTTGTAAAACTTAAATTTTTTTAATGCATTTAGTATGCAAATTTAATATATTTTGAAATAGATTTTTAAATATAAAATTTTAAAAATAACTACTAAAAACATTAACTAATTTATTAAAAATTGATTTGAGATTTCTAAATTAAGATTCTAAGAAAATATGTTTGGGAAATTGTAATTACACTTATATTATTTGTTCAAATTATGATGAATTATAAGTTGCATAGTAATTTGTACTAGCATCACCTATCAATATACTTTCCTTGATGCAAAGTGAACTTACAAGATGATCTCACAACTTAAAAAATGAACATTTATAATTTCCTTTGTAAATATATTTACAACTTTACTTTTATTTGTAAACTAAATCTTGAATGAAATGACATTTCAAATTGAAATATTTTTCTTACTACAATGGACAAGATTCTTGGGCATATTGATTATGCTCGTGTTATAATAAAAATTATTAGAAGTTGATTTTTTTTCCCTAATTTCTTCTAGAACTTTTCAAATCCATAATACTTGTGTTCATATAGAAGCAACTACAATATTCTTTTGTAGATTAAAAAAAATAGCTGAAATTTACTTCTTTCAATTTCATATAACCAAACCTGAACTAAGTGAAGTAAAATTCTAATAGGTAGAGTCATCCAAGTTACTCTATATGTAAATTTTTATACAAATTTCTATAATTTATGTCTTTTAGTACTACCATTAGTGTTGTACATAATCTTATAGACCTACTTAGCACCAATACACTTCTTATCATGCAGATGTTAGATACCCTTTTCAACAGATCGTGAAACTTCCTTTTTTCTAACATAGTTAATAGAGAAGACTCATAGTCTTCCAAATTGTATGTCATTGTTCTTTGTGTCTTATAAAACTTCCCTCCACTATCTACTTTTGGACCACAACCTTTCACTAGTAATATAAAACAAGACAATGACTTCCTTTCAATCACAACAAGTAGTCATTAGTTACCCAACTCAAACATTCAAAAATATCTTGGCTACTATTTTTTTCAAACATTTATGCTTATATAACTTTTTTAGCACATTTAGAACATTTTGCTATTTAGATACACCAATCCATCAAAAATTCATATGTCTACAATCTTTAATAAATTATTCATTCCTCTCTATTCAACACATTATTTAATGGTTTTTAAATCCACAAATAATACAAAGATGAAGATCACATTACATTTCATTTTTATTTCATTGCCTATTATAATGAGAACATTGAAAAAATTACATCATTTAACATCATTTGTATTTTCTTTACTCTAACATATTGGAGGCCTTTATTTTTAACTTCACATTTGATTGAATGAGCTCTCTAATTATATGTCCATACTTTTCTAAACATTTTTCATCATAACCTATTTTTTCATCACCATAAAACCAATATTCTTTGCAAAACATTATTTACTATTGGCATCACAATCATAAGATTCATATATTCAAAAAAATTGTTTCCTTCAACCTTATACTCTTTATTTGAAGTTATATCATGTGTATCAAATGATTTATCAATAGAAACACAAATAATTTGCATCACATGAATCATTACATAGTGAAGTGTAAATATTGAACATTATTTTTTTCCCTTTGCATATATGTTTAAAGTAATTGATTGAATTGAGTATTGTGTTCTTTCAATTTTTATGTTTCATGATGAGGGACACACCACCCAAAACCTACACCAATCACAACAATAGAAACAAAACAGAAGATGTGAGATAGAAAAATAACTCACTTTCAATTATTTTTAGGAAATAAAATTACAGATTCAAAACTTACATGTTATAGCCTCATGGGCTTGATTTATTATAACACAATCAACTCTGAAACAAAATTTATAATTCAAAGCCACAATCTACACTCATGGAACCACTTCGACAACCCCCCATTTAACCCTTTTTATTTTACCCCAACAACTACCCTAAAATTTTCTAGAAATTTCAACTTTCCCTTTTGTTTTGGTGTCAAAAGTCTTACCATTTGATTTCTAGCCTAGGAAGAAATTTTAATGAAATTCACTTTTTAGAGAGGAAACTTTGTGGAGCCATAACTTTTGATTCGGGTGTCTTATTTTTTATTATTTCATATCGTTGGAAACCTCTCAAAAAGATCTACAACACGTGTACCACCATAGGTCAATTCGTCAACTTTTCAAGCTATTTCGAAGCCTCTAAAGTCTTCATAACTAAATTTGAAGCTGCATTGGATAAATTTCCCAAGACAAAAACTTTAATATCTCCCAAACTATGTAGGGTATTAAGATGATTCTTTAATGATAAAAAAAAATCAATTCCGCTCCTTGGAGTAAATTTTGTAGGTCCATACAAAGCCCATTTAGGGCACTTATTAAAAATAGTAAGTTACTTTTTTTGTTATTTTTGACTCCTAACTGTCTTACATCCCTCAAGTGTCATCATGGAACTCAAAACAACTAAAGAAAATAAAGAAAAAATATTTTTGGGGTGATGCAATATCACCCTACACCACTGGATGCTCCTACATCAAACACCCAGGGTAATTTGAAAAGTTTAAACCTTGTCACTTCTCAGGAGTTAGAGGAAAACCAAGATGGGTAACCTCAACCTTAGATAACCATCATAAATCTTCAAGAGGCCTTCCCCTCCACTTCACTAAATACTTTGCATATTTTTTGTTTCTTGTGCTTCTACCCACACGACTTTCTAGAATTTCTTCTATCTCCTCAATTTATTCTATCTCTTTTTTTGAAGTAGGTTTTGGAATATTCCATTATGCTTCTATTGTTTCTTCATTAATTCCCCCTTCATGATATTTTGTTAAATCTAAAATGTTAAACACAAGTGAAATATGAATTTCATCAAGAAACTCTACCTCATATGTATTTCCTGAATCATGCTTCTTCAGGATCTTGCATGGTCCAAAATTCTTCATCTTTAACTTGTTGTATGTACCAACTAGAAACCTCTACTTTTGCAAATGAACCATGACTTCATCTCCTACCTGGAACTCATTATTCCTCCTTTTTTTATCTTCCTTGGCCTTATATTGTGAGTTCATCTTATTGATATGTTTCTTCACCTCTTCACACAAATTCTTCAAGAGTTTAGTAAAATCTTCCACCTCAACACTTCTCTTCTCCCCTTTATCCATATTTCTCAATTCATAATTAGTTCTTGGACTACTTCCATACACAATCTAAAATAGTGATTTACCAGTGCTCCTATTGATAGAATTGTTGCAAGAAATTTTTTCCTATCGTATAATCAAATCCCATCCCTTGGGCTTATCTCCCACTAAGAATCTTAGTAGGTTACCCAAAATCCTATTCACCACCTATGTTTTTCCATCAGTTTGTGGATGGTGTGCAGAACTAAACTTCAAATTTATCTTCAACTTCTTCCATAGTACATCCTCTAGAA
Source organism: Sequoia sempervirens (assembly GCA_007258455.2). Classification (NCBI taxonomy): domain Eukaryota; kingdom Viridiplantae; phylum Streptophyta; class Pinopsida; order Cupressales; family Cupressaceae; genus Sequoia; species Sequoia sempervirens. The sequence continues at coordinate 331,479,563 of VDFB02000015.1, read as the reverse complement.
ATGACCAAAAAAATTGTTCTCTGTCTAAAAATATACTCCTTGGTAGACCATGTAGTCTCACCACCTCTCTGAAAAACAACTCTGCAATATGAACATCACTGGTTTTATGACATGGAATGAAATGCGCCATCTTTGAAAATCTATCCACCACCACAAATATGGAATCATGCCCTCTCTATGTCCTTGGTAAGCCATGAACAAAATCCATGCTAATTTCCTCCCATGGCCTCGCACATACAGATAATGGTTGATACAATCTAGTATTTTGACTTGCTCATTTTTCCATCTGACATACTCTACAACTTTGTACAAACTTCTTATTCTCACTAACAAGAGTGATTGAAATGTCCACCCAATCCTCCACTATACTTCTCCTTGATCAGATTCTCTCTCATAGAACTCCTTGGAATGCACAATTTTCTTCCTCTAAACAACATTCCATCTTGGATTAAGAAATCCAACCATCTTGTCCTATCCAAAGTAGCAAGTTTCAAACAAGTTTTCCAAGCTTCTGCAAAGTTTAGATCTTCAAGATATAAAATTTTGAGCTCATTGAACCAACAACCTCTAAATGAACATCTCTATCAATAAATTTTTCCTAGTTAAGGAATTTGCGACTCAGTTTGACCTTCCATTCTTGTGCTTCAAAATAAAAGTATAACTCTACAAAAACTCAACCCACTTTAAGTTCTTTTGATTTACTTTTCTTGACTATTAAGATACTATAGAGCCTAGTGATTAGTACATAAAAAAATGTTTTTCAAAATATAGTGTCTCCATTTCTTCAAAGCCTAAACTATAGCATAAAACTCCTAATCATAGATAGAATATTTATTCTTAGCATCATTTAACTTCTAACTAAAATAGGCAATAGGCTTGCCTTCTTGACTCAAAACATCTCCTATGGAAGTGCCACTAGCATCACAATCTACCTAAAATACCTTATTGAAATCTCAAAGGCCAAAATAGGTTTCTTTGTAACTTTCTTCTTCAACATATCAAAACTTTTGGCTACTATGGTAGTCCACTTAAACTCTTTTTTATCCCCTCTTGTCAGTTCAATTAGAGGTGCACAAATACTACCAAAATTCTTAGTAAAATTTCTATAAAAAATTGCTAGACCATGAAATGATCTTACCTCTATAACATTCCTCTGAGTAGGCCATTCAATGATAACTCTCACCTTCTCTGGATCCATTTTAAGACCCTCTGCTAAGACAATAAATCCTAGATACACCAAATCTCTCTTCACAAAACTATATTTCTTCAAATTAATCAATAGCTTCTCCTCCCTTAGCTTCCCAAAAACTCTTCGGATATGCATCAAGTTCTCCTCCAAAGTCTTACTAAAAATCAAAATATTGAGTCCAAATTATAAATAATAATATGTTTTCCAAAAAATTCTTTCAATACCTCATTGATAAGCTGCATAAATGTGCTCGGTGCATTGGTTAGCCCAAAAGGCTTGACTAGCCACTCGTACAATCCCTCCTTGGTTTTAAAGGTTTCCTTATGTTCATCTCCTTCTCTAATCTAGATCTGGTGATATTTTATCTTTAAATTTATATTCGTGAAATACTCAGCACCACTCAAACAATCCATAATGTCATCCATTCTCAGCAAGGGAAATCTATACTTGATGGTGATCTTGTTGATGGCTCTAGAATCTATACACATCTATCATTCCCCATCCTTCTTTGGTGCTAGTACTAGAGGTTCTACACACAGACTCAAACTCTATGATCAATCCCTTCTGCAACAACTCTTGCACTTTTTTGTTCAAATATTCACTCTTTGTTGGAGTCATATGATGAGAGCTACCTTATTCAGAAAATTAGCTCCAAGAATCAAATCCATCTGATGACTAATCTTTCTTACTGGAGGCAGACCTTTGGGTACATTATCAAAAATGATAGCTTGAAACTCATTCAACAAATCTAAAACCTCTATAGGTACCTCAATAGTATCTTTTTTATCAATTTTAGGGATTAATGCAAAACACATATGCTCATGTTCCTGATAAGGTCTTCTAGGAACATTCTTCCACCATCCAAACAAATTCTTGCATTACTGCATACCTTTTCCTCTGCCTCTTTCAAAGGCTTCAATTTATGAACTCCATCCTTTTTGAAAGAATAGGTGTTGTTCTATCCATCATGGATTTCTCATTAATCAAACTGACATGGTCTTCCTAACAACATATGAAAGACATCCATAGGCATAGTATCACATAATACCTCATCATGGTAATTTCTAATCTTGAACTTTACCAAACATTTTTCATTTACCAAGGCTTTATGGTCCTTTTACAACCAAGCAATCTGATATGGGTTCAGATTCCTTCTTATATCCAATTGCAACTTACTAACCATTTCCTCTAAAATAGGGTTATTAGTACTACCTCCATCAATAATAACATTGCAAACTTTATCTTCACACTTACATCTAGTGTGAAAAAAATTCTTCCTTTGAGTTGGTTCCTTCTCCTCACTCAAGAAGGCTCTTCTAGCAACAAGAACCTCTCCTCTTTCTACATCCTCAGAATGTGAAGACTCGGCATCTTCATCTACATGTGCAGCTTGTGCATTACCCTCAGGTATTCTATTTTTCCTTCCTTGATGTTGAGGACATTCATAGGCTCTATATCCTTCTTCTCCGCACTCGAAAGAGGTTCCATGAAATCCTCCTCTTCTCATCCTCATCTAGATCTTCATCTTCCTCTTTAGTCTCCATTATTCTGATCACTAGGACGGTAGGTGTTATCTCCTTTCTGGTTATGGCTGCTACTAGATCCTTCATCCTTGTTTTGATATTCATTTCAACCTCCATAAGACCATCCACTAGTCTTTCCACCATGGCCCCCACCTCGCTGTTTGTTCTCAAACCTCATGTTCAATCGTTCTTCAACCTTTAGAGAAAATTGATAAGTATCATCAATGGTGGTCATTCTTACCAATGCCAATTCTTCTTGTATGCTTGGCTTCAACCCGATAAATATAAAGAGAAATTCTTTCTCTTTATTTTCCTCTAAATGTCTTGTCTGAATCGAGACCTTGTGAAATTTCTCTGTGTATGCTTTCACCATCTTTGTTCCTTGCCTCGAGCTTTGCATCTTCTTGAGAAACTCCAATTTGTACTTGACTGGAACAAATTTTTTCTTAAAATTTGAAACCATTCTATCCCATCTAGAAATTTTATCTTTCCCTTATCTTCCTCTTTCTAACTGGACCTCTTTCCACCATATACTGGCATGACCTTTCAATTTTTTCTTTGCAAAACTCACTCTGTGAGGATCTTTGATCTCCTCAAACTCAAAAAATTCCTCCATGTCATTGATCCAATTGATCAATTCTTTAGGATTTAGACTTCTACTAAAAGTTGAAACCTCCATTCTAGGTCTCTTCCCAATGCTTGAGATCACTCACACCAATCTTGTTTCTCTAGGATCCATTGGATCCTACTCTTCCTCTTCCATTTCCTCTTCCAATTCACCTTCACTATCATCTATTTCTCGTTGCACATCTCATATTTGAACCTCTTGCTACAAGGTTTCTAATTTCCTTCTAAGGGTTTTGATTTCATCTCTAGGTGAATCACTTCCTCCACCATCTCGGGCCCTACCTCTACCATGTTGGGAAAGTCTTGGAGGAATCTTGAACTCAACCCACACTCATAGGTCCTACTGCAACTTCCTCAAGTTCAACGCTCTATTATAGGATCTAGAACTCCTATGTTGATACCACTTGATGAGGGCCACACCACTCAAAACCTACAAAAATCACAACAATAGAAACCAACACAAAAAAATTGAGACATAAAAATAACTCACTTTCAATTATTTTTCAAGAAATAAAATTATAGATTCAAAACTTACATGTTTTCTACCTCATGGGCTTGATTCATTACACCAAAATCAACTCTGAAAAAAAATTGTGTTATTCAGAGCCACAATCTGCACTCATTGAGCCACCTCTACAACCCCACACTTAACCATTTTTATTTTACCCCAACAACTTCCCTAGAATGTTCTAGAAAGTTCAACTTTCCCTTTTATTTTGGTGTCAAAATTTTTGTTGTTCAATTTATGACCTATAGGAAGAAATTTTAATGAAATTCACTTTTTAAAGGGGCAACTTTGTGGGGCCATAACTTTTGATTTGGGTGTCTGATTTGCTATTATTGTATATCGTTGGAAATTTCTCAAAGATACCTACAACACATAAGTCACCGTAGGTTGGTTTGTCAAATTTTTGAGCTCTTTTAGGGCCTCTATTTAAATCTTCATAACTGAATTTGAAGCTACATTGGAGAAATTTCTTGGGACAAAAAATTTAATAACTCCCAAATAGTGTAGGGTATTAAGATGATTCTTTCACGACTGAAAATGGTTTTCAGTTTTACTCCTTGGGGTAAATTTTTAAGTCCATACGATTCTATTTAGGCTAACTTACAAAAAATAGTAATTGATGTTTTTTCGCTATTTTTGACTCCTGACTATCTTGCATCCCTTAAGTGTCATCATGGAACTCAAAACAACTAAATAAAATAAAGAAAACAATTTTTTTTGGTGAAGCAAGCTTACCCTACACTGTTGGATGCTCCTGCATCAAACACCTAGGGTAATTTGAAAAGTGACCTTGTCACTTCTCGAGAGTTAGAGGAAAACCAAGATGATTAATCTTAGCCTCAGACACCCATGATGAATCTTTAGTAGGTCTTCCTCTCCACTTCACCAAGTACTCTGCATATTGCATATTTCTTGTGCTTCTACCCACACAACTATCCATGATTTCCTCTATCTCCTCCTTTTCTCCTCCTTTTTCAAAGTAGCTACTAGAATATTCCATTGTGCTTCTATTTTTTCTTCATTAATTCCCCCTTCATGATATTTTGTTAAATAAGAAATTTTAAACATAAGTGAAATATGAATTTCATCAGGAAACTCTACCTCATATGCATTTCTTGAATCATGCTTCTTTATGATCTTGCATGGTCCAAACTTTTTCATGTCTTTAACTTGTTGTATTTACCAACTAGAAACCTCTCCTTTTGCAAATGAACCATGACTTCATCTCCTACTTGGAACTCTTTATGCCTCCTTTTATGACCTACCTTAGCCTTATATTGTTAGTTCATCTTATTGATATGTTTCTTCACCTCTTCATACAAATTCTTTAGGTGCTCAGCAAAATCTTCATCCTCAGCACTACTCTTCTCCCCCTTATCCATCTTTCTCAGTTCAGAAGTAGTTTTTGGACTACTTCTATACATAATCTAGAATGTTGATTTACCAGTGCTCATGTTGATAGAATTATTGTAAGAAAATTCATGTGGTATAATCAAATCCCATCCCTTGGGCTCATCTCCCACTAAGCATCTTAGTAGGTTACCCAAAACCCTATTCACCGCCTTTTTTTCCATTAGTTTATGGATAGTGTGCATAACTAAATGTCAAATTTTTCTTCAAATTCTTCCATATTGTCCTCCAGAAATAACCAACAAATTTGGCATCTATGTCTAAAACAATACTCTTCGGTAGTCAATGTATTCTCATCACCTCTCTAAAAAACAACTCTACAATATGAACATCTTGTCATTGGTTTTATGACATGGAAGGATGAACCATAAATTTTGCGGTGTTTTATGGACTTCTCTTGCACTCTTAGGATCTTTCACCTAAAAGGAGAGAGATAGAACACCAAAATTGAGGTGGTTCACTCAAATAAAGGAATGTGTGATGGAATTAAGGATAAATGCAATTATCTAAATTCAACTAAGTTATGAATTTTATTGATTATGAATGCAAAACTAATGAATCATGCAATGTTTGAAAATAAAGTGAGGTATGCAAAAATGAACTAAAAACACAAACTAATCCAAGAAAAATTAAATGAAGTTCAACAAAGTGCACCTAGAAGTTAAATGTTGATCTTGGAAGGTTCTGGAAATTGGCAGAAATCACTATAAATCACCAATGGGACCCATTCGCCATTGATGGAGAATTAGTCCTCCTACTAGTAAAAACACCTGAAACTACTTTCCAAAAGTTGATAACTGGATTATGAAATTTAATCAAAATTTTCAGCCTTCAAGTGGGACTCATTCGCCACTGATGGAAAATCATTCCTCCAAAAAATTTCAAATCCAAAGGTCAATCCTGTATGTCCAAAACTGCACTTGTCTTCTTGTTGGGTTGACGAAGTCAAATCTATAGAAAACAAGTTGTAGGATGTCTCCAAGCTTGAATTAGGGTGTAATTGACTTGAAAAACATTTTTGACTTGTTTACCACCTTTCAACACCTATTTTCTTGACAAATTTGAATACAAAACTCTACAAACACACATGCAAAAGGGAAAAAATGGTTAAGGGTTAGAGTATAGGGATTTGCCTTGATCAATTCCCACTTTTGGTAATCAAACCCTTAATAAAGAAATGAAATGAAATGAGCAAGGAATGATGAATAACAACATGAAAATGTCCTAAACTCACCAAATCCTTGTTGAAGAAGTATAAAGATATGTCAATGGCTGCTCCAAGTTACTTAACAATTGCTTGATTGAATGATGCTTTGATTGTTTGAATGTAAGAATGATAATTGATGTTGAATGAGAAAAATGAGATGAATTGGGGTTAAAAGGGATGGAAAACACTTATTTATACACAATTATGCACTAATAACCCAATAATACCTCATCACAGGCTGACATAATGTCTTTTTGAATAAAAACCCAAAAGAAAATCTGAATTATTTTGAGTTTGGAGCCAAGAGGGACTCATTTAGAACCCATGGCGAATGGGTCCCACTCTATGCTTGTAAGTGGGTGTCAAGAATTAAGTTGCATTTAATGTTGTTTCTCAAGTTTACATTCAACAATACACTTAAAATTAAGTGTTATGAGTTCATAAAGGGTTCAAATAAAGCATAAGAAAGGTGTAAATAGTGATAACAAGCCTAGAAAAGTGTGAAATCTTGTTACAAAACTTTACAACACTTTAAAAATAGGACTTGATAAGGGATAAAAAGGTGTTTTTTAGATGAAATATAATAAGAGTCTAGAAAAGTGTAGAATTTTTTTGCAAAACTTCATAACACCTTCACAAGACACCATAATTTCAATATTTAGGACCTAATGTGAATGCAAAAGTTACATTACAACATTAAATCAAAATAAAATAGATCAAGCATCACAAGAGAAAGACCTAAAATACCATGAAATTATCAATGATCCATTTTTCTATGGTACATTTATCCCCCACTTTAGTGAGAAGATGAACTTGCTTCAAACTCACACTAAAGTAGCCATGCATATCAAGAGGGAGGTTTGAATGCACTTATGCTAGAAAAATGGAATGACAGCGATCAAGATGGATGATCAAGCCCCTAGGATGAAGATCCCATGGAAAACTAAACATAAGAACAAAGGAACACATGTATGTTAAAGAGAAAAAGAAAAGGGAGAGTCGGATCAAGCTTCAATTGTTTGTCTAGCTAGTTGTGGATCAGATCTAGGTTGCTTGTTTGAAAAATAAAATGCATACTTACTTTGAGGCAATGAAACTCATTGTTTTCTGATGGGTGAGAAACATACGCTCAGTTGGTATGTATTCACAAATACACATGTAACTATGGGGAAATTCGTGTCGTGGAATGGGCTTCCAGCTCAACCATATCAAAGTTATACCTCCTGATAACTTTAACAAGGCACCACAAAGGAAAATGTATGCTTGTGCTTCATGAGACAAGAAAAGCTTCATATGCTTAGAACTCATGAATAAGTAGGATTGTACCACATGCATGCAAGTTATGTTATGAAAGGTGGAAAAGTTGCAAAATGTGAAAATGTAAAAATGTAAAATGCAAAAGATGTTCAAAGGAGTCTTGTTAAGTTCATGCAAGGTTTGTCACTTAGGGAACATTGTGTCTAATGTATCCAAGAGAGGACCAATCAAAGAATATAATATTTACAACTTAGGGGACGCAGTGCATCACATCAAGCCACTAAGAGGAATGTAATATATGCTAAGAGAGATCACACCCAATGTCCACAAAGTGACAAATGCATCGTATGAAGTGATGAGGCTACACTACGAACCAAGAACACAAATGAATAATGCCAATGTATGCCCGCTACTTTAAAGGAATTTATGCACACCGATCTGTGAGCAATTACTTTAAAGTAGCAAAGGGAAAAGAAATGCAAAAAGAAAACAAGACATGAGAGCCAACTTGGAAAGTCCCTATGCCAAGTCATATGTTTCCAAGTAGGGTTGCTTCATGTAAACAAAAAATTAAAAAAAAGAAAAGGAGGGTTCCTCCCTAGAAAGGAACACACCAAACACATAAGGGATCTATGGATTTGGGGTCAGTATGTTCATTGCTACAATGTTTTTATTAAAAAGCTCAAAACTATCATCATTCCCCAAAACACATAGAACTGGAAGAATGACACAAAGAGAGTGAAAATAAAAGAAAAAAAAGTTTTTTTTGGGTCAACATGGAAGAGACCTTGTGGTCTCAATGCTTTGCATTGTCCCCAAAAGGAAAACACAAGCAAAAAGAAAAGGAAAATATTTTGGGTCAACATGAAGGAGACGTTTTAGTCTCAATGCCTTGCATCATCCCCAAAAGGAAAAACACAAGAAGAGATAAAAATGAAAAGAAAAATGGACCTTTTGGGTGAACATGAAGGAGAAATTTTGGTCTCAATGCCTTGTGTCATCCCCAAAAGGAAAAACACAAGAAAAGATAAAAAAAAGGAAAATGAAAAGGGGCCTATTGGGTCAACATGGAAGAGACAAGGCATCTCAACACTTTGTGTCATCCCCAAAAGGAAAACACAAAACAAAAGCGAAATAGAAAATGAAAATGTATGGCATATACAAGAATAGAGGAAGTGCACAAAGAGAGAGAACATCAAACATACATTATGGGGGAACACGATACGCACATGCAAGCACACCAAAGAAAAAAATAAAAATAAAAATAAAATAAATAAATGTAAAAGGCTAGCAAGGCGAATGCAAGTCAACCATCTAACAAGTCATTTGCTTCCCAATCATGTTTAGGATATTGCGAGGGTGGTTGGCTGTCCAAAGGGAGAATTGCAAGTACCGAACTAGGGGAAGTACTAGGTTCTTCACTTGGTGTAGAATACTTATCATTTAAGCTCATTGTAGATGAAAATAAAGAGTTTAAATTAGTATGCACGTCTTCATCTATTTTAGTGATCTCCTCCTCCTCCTCATCATCTAGATTAATCACGACGAGAGGATGGAGAGTAATTTCTAATGAAGGATGTATGATCCAGGGGACAATTTTTTAGTGAAAATTGAAGTGTTCCCAATACTCCAGATTTCAGCTTCATCAGAAAGAGAACGACGCCCTAATTCCAACGCAACTTGAACAGGGTGAAAAGGACTCCGTTTGTGCAAGTTACGGCCAGTCAAACTTCTAGTCAAACTGGCTTCAGAGGCATCCAGAAGGAAAAAAAATAATCATCTTAGAAATCGACGGAACTAGCGTCATCGCGAAGAGCTCGTCGAGATGATTTTGATGATGTTCATTTCATCGAAATCCGATGTCGTATGATCGAGATACAAGCAGTCAAAGTTTCAAGTTGACTTTTGAAGCTGACTATACAGATGATGACGTCAGCAGATCGTCCGTACTATATGGATTCCACAGTCAGATTCCAGGGTGACACATGGCATATGAGTCATCTGTACAGACCAATCATAGACTGACACATGTCCGTCCAGTGACTTGGCTTCCGTACCCTGACGTGGCATCAGACTTGGCATATGCGTCAACAGTCCAGTCATCATCCGAGTCAGCAGATCCGGCGAATGGGAGCTCGACACGTGGATGGTGAGTTAGCATACAGTCAGTGTTGTCAACGAATGGGAACCCGACACGTGTCATCCAGTCAGCGTACGTATTGTAGCATCTTCGCCCAGGTCAGCATAGACGTCAAGTTGGTCTGTGAATAAGAGGTGGACACGTGTAACGGTTTGGTCTTATACTTTCGGGTTTGTTAAATGGAATGCTAAAATGTTTTGCGGACGGGTTTGAACCCGAGATCTCCGCTCTAACGGCCGACAGTTTAACCGTTGCACCCGCAGCCGGTGCTTACACTATTTATAGGTTGCCGTTATTTTTGTTGTTTAAAAATGTGTGGTATGTGATAAAAGCGAGGCCGGCGGGGTTGGAACCGCCAACCCCGTGATCACCAAAATTGTATGTAACTATTGAACCACCGAACCGTGTACATTTATATGTAGAGGTCGGTTGGTTTTGATATATGTCTATGCCCGAAAATCATAACAAATGGCTAAATAAGCCAAAATAAACCAAAACCACCAAAACCACCTATAACCAAAAGATTATAGAAGCTAAATTATACCTGATACGAGCTGATCAGGGAGATTATGTAATTAATTGAGTGGTTAGGCCTAATTAGGCAAGTTTTATGTATAAAAGGAGGGGTATAGACCTTTGTTTTCCAAGTCCAAGTGGAGATAGCGAGAGAATGCTCGAGAGATTTGAAGACATTTCTACACATCAGAGTAATGTCATGCTGTTGTGCTTGAAGGAGATAGTCTTGAAGCAATTGTAACTGTTTTGGAGTATAATCGGATCGGTCACTCCGTTGGAGAGGGGCCCGGAGATGTAGTCCTTAGGGACGAACTCCGTTATCAATTGTGGTTCCGTCTCTCTATTTCTTCTCTCTTTCTGTTCAGTTCATTATCTTGGCATTTATTTATTTTATGTTCATTTATTCATTTGAGCATTTAATTATGTAATCATTTATGTTAAGCGTTGTAATAATTGATCTTTTACGTTACGCATTCTGTAAGCAATTAGTCCTAGATCCTATATAGATCAATGTATTAGGAGTTGTGGTTGTTGTATCTAGTAATTTTTTTGTGATTGTTGTATTGTACTGTCTTGTGGTGGGTCAAGAGGAGTAGGGTGATCAATTATTGCTTTTGTCAAAGGTGGAGGTTGGCTTTCTTTGTTGTTTTTTATTTTCATTTGACGAGCAAGGAGATGACGATGACACCTATGCTCCCTAGCATTGTGATTTATTTTAATTTTATTTTGAATTTGTTGAGATGTAAGAGTAGGTTGAACCACCATAGGCTCCTTATCATCCTCAAGATGAGGAATGGAAGGAACCGAAGGTTATGGATCAATCACTTTCTCTTTAGATTTATAAACTTGTTTAATTCAAGGAGGCATCACGGGGTTATTTTAATAATCTTTTGGATGTTTATACGATGAAGGGGAAGTGTCTATGGTTGGTTACTCATGAGGTTGCATTGTTTGTTTAGCTTCAGACTTAGTTTGAATCATTGTACCATCTAGGATAGGAGTAGAGGAAGTGGATAGGGACATGTGGCAAAGATAATTGGGCTATTCATTTGGCTTTGAAATTTTGATAGGTAATGAAAAAGAATTCTTTTTGAGGGGTAATGGGTTCCATAGGTTCAAGCCAAAAGGATTCTAAGGAAAAGTTACCTTTAGAGGATAATGGATTAAAACCACTATGGTGTATGGTAAATATCTCATTTTCATGTGGAAACTTCAAACATTTGTGAACGACTAAAGGAACAGCTTTCACTAAACAAATTCAAGGATGACCTAGCCATAAACAAAACTAATCTAATTGTAGAATAATGGAAAATGTTACATCCAAATTTTTGGGTCCTATCTGTAATAGTAGTACAATTGATTTGATCGTAGGGAACACAAAACCAATATGTGTTGTAATCCATGCAGTTGGTTTGTTATAATCATCTTGATAGAGATCATGTAATACAAAAAATTATTCTGTGATCACATTCTTGACACAAGAGGGATGTATTAATATCCCATTGGTGGGCTTATCATATATTCTACTAGCTATGTAAAGAGGACCATTGGGAAGATTTTTAAGTATATCATGAGAAGAAAAGGTAATATCAAGATATTTGTTGGTTGGGCCCTTATGAGGGATAACATCTATCATACCCACAAGTTCATCCATAGGATTAACTTGGGTAACATTTGGAGTAATAGCATGTTGTTCATTATTTGTATCAATG
>VDFB02000015.1:331381251-331467374 GCA_007258455.2 Sequoia sempervirens | reverse complement strand
GAGAGAGAGAGAGTTAGGAGGGGGGAAGGGAGAGGGGAAGAAAGGTAGAGAGAGGGAGAGAGAATTAGGAGGGAATAATGAGAGAGAGAGAGAGAGAGAGAATTAGGAGGGGAATAATTCAAGAGAGAGAGAGAGGGAAAGAGATAATATTTAAATATTTTATATGTTAGTAATATTAATTAGTTATATAATATTTTATATAGTAGTAATTTATATATACGTTAACTAAAATATGGAAATAATATTTAAATATTATACATAATAATATAATATATTATATATTATATATTAAATTATAAACTATATTGTATATTCTAAACTAGATATATTAAAATAAACTATAAAATACTTATTTCTAAATCATATATTATAAAGTGTAAAAAAAAATTTAAAATCATATATAGGGTATGTGTAGGATCATGATGGGCCAAAAAGTGGCAATATTATGGGTATTTGTAGGGTATGTGGCTGACGAATTTTTTTTACCCAAAATTGATGAAACGAAAAGGGTTTTTAGAGGATATTCTCAACTTTCCACCAATATAAATTATGCTTTAATTTGAATTTAGTAAACAATTATTATTAATTTTCTATTAGAATTATGACTAAAGTCCTAATCGACGGGCTGATTGAAAAACATCTATAACTTTCAAATGGTATCACTTTTTTTGAATCCAAAACATGCATTAAATTCTATGCTTCACATACTATAGGATTAAAAAAATAAAAAATAAATTTCATGAAGTTTTGACCAAGTTAAGGTGGTCAGAAATATGATTTTTTATATTTTTTAAAAGTTGTAATAAAAAATTCATAATTAATTATTTACTTGGAAAAAAATTACAAAAAACTATGCATCACATCAAACATGAGTCCTCTATATATATAAAATATTATAAAAAATATTATCATTTTATTATGGTTAGGGTGGTCAAGCAGACACCTACTTTTTATTTTTTCCACAAAATTTAAGTACTGCATTGAAATTTCAAATTTTCACCAAATAGATTTTTTTTATTTTTAAATAAACCTAGTAGTTTAGAAACTAAATTCAATTTTATACAAATTCTATTCTTACATATTTTTGAAATAATATAGATAACTTATTCAATTTTTTACGTCAAGTTGCCTAACATTGATTTTTCTAATTTTTTTGCCACTTAAGGGCCTATTTTTTTCATGATGATCCTGCGCATACCCTATAAACCAAATCGGATATCTGATTCAAAGCAGATATCTGATTCAAAATGAATATCTGATATTTCTGACAAAGAATTTCTTTCCTTGGGATTAGCCTCGGGCTTGCTTTGGTATTTGGCTTGGACATGCCAATCCTAAGATGTCAATGCAAAAACATGTTTGACAACTCACCTTGTTTTTCTAGACTTCATCCATGTGGCTAACAACTTTATTTTTAGCCAAACTTGATGAAACAAAAAGGGTTTGTAGAGGAGACTCTTAGATTTCCACCAATATAAATTATTCTTTACTTTGAATTTAATAAACAATTATTATTCATTTTCTATTAGAATTACGACTAAAGTCCTGATTGATAGGTTGATTGAAAAACATCTATAACTTTCAAATGGTATCATATTTTTTGAATCCAAAATATGCATCACATTCTATGCTTCACATACTATAGTATTAAAAAGAAAATGAATTTTATGAAGTTTTGACCAAGTTAAGGTGGTCAGACATATGCGTTTTATATTTTTTTAAAAGTTGTAATAAAAAATTCACAATTAATTATTTACTTGCAAAAAATTACAAAAAATATGCATCACATCCGGACATGAGTCCTCTACTTATATCTAAAATCTTATAAAAATATAGCATCATTTTATTGTGGCTAGGGTGGTCAGACAGACACCTACTTCTTATTTTTCCCTAAATTTAAGTACTCTGCATTGAAATTTCAATTTTTCACCAAATAGACTTTTGAAAAAAAAAACTTAGTAGTTTAGAAACTACATTCAATTTTCCACATAGTCTATTCTTACATATTTTTGAAATAATATAGATAACTTATTCAATTTTTGATGTCAAGTTTCCTAACTCTGATTTTTCTGAATTTTCATTGCCACTTAAGGGCCTGTTTTTTCCATGATGATCTTGCACATACCCTACAAGTACCTTAGTAATATCTTCTTTATGATTTCTAAGGATCAATGCAAAACACATATGCTCATGCCGCATACCTTCTAGGAACTTTCTTCCATCAACCAAACAAATTCTTGTATTATTGCAAACGTTTTCCTCTGCCTCTTTCAAATGCTTCAACTTATGACAAACTCCATCCTTTGTCAAAGAATAGGTGTTGGCATGTCCATCATGCACTACTCATCAATCAAACTACCATGGTCTTCCTAACAACATATGACAAACATCCATAGGCATAATATCACAAAATAACTCATCATGGAAATTTCCAATCTTGAATTTTACCATACATTGTTCATTTAATAAGGATTTATAGTCCTTTTGCAACAAAGCAATCCAATATGGATTTGAATGTCTTCTTCTCTCTAATCGTGACTTACTAACCATGTCCTATGAAACAAGGTTATCAGTACTACCTCCATCAATAATAACCTTGCAAACTTTACCTTCACACTTACATTTGGTGCAAAGAAAATTCTTCCTTTGGGTTGGTTCCTTCTCCTCGTTTAGTAAGGATCTTCTAGTAACAAGAACCTCTCCTCTTTCTGCATCCTTAGAATGTGAAAACTCAACATCTTCATCTACATGTGCATCTCATGCATTACCCTCAAGTCTTCTATTTTTCCTTGATGCTGAGGAAACACATAGGCTCTATGTCCTTCTCCACACTAGAAATAGGTTGCACGAAAGCCTCCTCATCCCGGTCCTTGTCAGGATCTTCCTCTTCCTCTTTGGTCTCCATTATTCTAATCATGAGGATGATAGGTGTTATCTCCTTTCTAGTTCTATCTGCTACTAAATCATTCGTCCTTTTGATCTTCATTTTGATCTCCATAGTACCATCCACTAGTCTTTCCACCACGGCCCCCACCTTGTTTATTCTCAAACCTCTTGTTCAGTCATTCTTCAACCTTTCTAGAAAATTGTTAAGTTTCCTCAATGGTGGTTATTCTTACAAATACCAATTCTTCTTGTATGCTTAGCTTCAACTCATTAATATAACAAGCAATTTTCTCTTTATTCACCTCTAAATGTCCAATCCAAATCAAGACCTTGTGAAATTCCTCCGTGTATTCTTTCATTGTCCTTGTTCCTTGCCTCCAGCTTTGCATCTTCTTGAGCAGCTCCAATTCATAATCGAATAGAATAAATTATTTCAATTTTGAAACCATTTTGTCCAATCTACAAAAATTATCTTTCCCTTGTCTTCCTCTTTCTAACTACACGTCTTTCCACCATATAGTGGCGTGACCTTTCAATTTTGTCTTTGCAAACCTCACTCTGTGAGGATCTTCAATCTCAAACTCAAAAAATTCCTCCATGTCATTGATCCAATCGATCAATTCTTCAAGATTTAGACTTCTACTGAAACTTGAAACCTCTATTTTAGGTCTCTTCCCAATGCTGGAGATCGCTCACAGGAATCTTCTTTCTCTAGAATCCATTGGATCCTGCTCTTCTTCTTCCATTTCCTCTTTTGTTTCATCTTCATTGTCATAGATCTTTCAAGCATTGCACATCTCTTCTTTGAACCTCTTGCTACAAGATTTCTAATTGCCTTCTAAGAGTTCTAATTTCATCTCTAGGTGGATCTCTTCCTACACCACCTTGGCCTCTACCTCTGTCATGTTGGGAAAGTCTTGGAGGCATATTAAACTCAACCCACACTCACAGGCCTTGTTACAACTACCTCACATTCGACACTCTATTACAGGCTCAAGAACTCCTACTTTGATACCACTTGATGAGGGACACACCACCCAAAACCCCCACAAATCACAAACAATATAAACCAACAAAAAAGATGGGAAACAAAAAAATAACTCACTTTCAATTATTCTTAGGAAATGAAATTATAG
This sequence comes from Sequoia sempervirens, assembly GCA_007258455.2. Lineage (NCBI taxonomy): Eukaryota > Viridiplantae > Streptophyta > Pinopsida > Cupressales > Cupressaceae > Sequoia > Sequoia sempervirens. The sequence continues at coordinate 331,463,352 of VDFB02000015.1, read as the reverse complement.
ATTCAAAACTTACATGTTATAGCCTCATGGGCTTGATTCATTACACCAAAATCCACTCTAAAACAAAATGAATTATTCAGAGCCACAATTTGCACTCATGGAGCCACCTCTACAACCCTCTACTTAAATATTTTTATTTTACCTCAAAAATCACCCTAGAATGTTCCAAAAAGTTCATCTTTCCCTTTTGTTTTGGCACCAAAAGTCTCACCATTTGATTTCTAGCCTAGGAAGAAATTTTAATGAAATTCACTTTTTAGAGGAGCAACTTCGTAGAGCCATAACTTTTGATCTAGGTGTTTGATTTTCTATTATTGCATATTGTTGGAAAGGTCTTTAAGAGATCTATAACACTTAAGCCACCATAGGTCAATTCGTCAACTTTTCGAGTTGTTTCGAGAGTTCTAAAGTCTTCATATCTGAATTTGAAGTTGCATTGGAGAAAATTCCTAGGACGGAAACTTTAATATCTCCCAAATTGCGCAGGGTATTAAGATAATTCTTTTGCGGCCGAAAATGTTTTTTAGTTTTGCTCCTTGGGGTAAATTTTTAGGTCCATACGAACCCATTTAGGTTGAATTACTAAAAATAGTAAGTGATCATTTTTGTTATTTTTGACTCCTGGCTATCTGACATCCCTTAAGTGTCATCATGGAACTAAAAACAACTAAAGAAAATAAAGATAACATTTTTTTTGGGTGATGCAAGATTTTTGTACACCACTAGATATTCCCGCATCATTTCATCCTTTTGAGAACTATTTTTTATTTTCAAATATTTTAAAATGTTCATCAAAACACTTCAAATTCTCTTCCATTTCTTCATTTTTCTTAATTTTTATTTGTTTCTTCACTCTTTTACCAATCTTTCCCATTGAATCAAATGAATTTCCTACACAATTAAATATTAACCACATAGATGAACCACTTGAATGATACCCTAAAAAAATTAACACTTCTTATTAAAAAAAATCACCTCAACTAATATCTTCTTCTATTCTAACACCCCAAAACCATTCAAGATTACCTATTTTAACTACACATTACTCCTTAAAGAATCACACTAAAATCATTTTCTCTCAATTGAAAATTATTTCCCACTTCTCATATGACCAAAGATAAATAATCTAGACAACTGTAACCTACTTTGATGGTTAATGAAGATTACTTGCAACATATATTTATTCTTACTTACAACCATACAATTTTTTGAACTTCTCGTACAAGTCAATGATCAACATATTAAAAAAATTCATTTAATGACTGTCATAAAATTATGCGCATGGTAGAGAAAAAAACACTAGCAAAATATTTTTGTATGTCTTTCCTACACTATTGCTCAAAATTGAACAAAATTTTGAATTAGTTATCTCTCACTATTTGTTGGAATATGATTTCTCTCATTGATTGTATGAAGAGAAATTGTAGTTTTGCATGGGTAGTATCTATTGTAACTGGAAATGAACTAGTTTTTAGTTAGGTTTTTCTATTGTTTGCATGTTGTTTGCGTGAGTCTCTTCTGTAGATTAAATGTTAGTTACTTTTAGTTTATCAACCTCTCGAGTTATCTAAGACCTCTAAATAATGAGGCAGATGTAATTTATTTAATTAGACAATAAAATTCATCCAGTGTAGTGGCACATTTGTGCATATATTGTCTCCTATGCCCACCAACAATTGGTATCAAAGCAAGGTTGCAAAGGCGAGAAGATTGATTGGTGGGATTTATGTAAGAACTGTTAAAATGACCAAAAATCACCATACTAAAGCTGTCATTACTCAAAAAGCAAGGACTGCAGCTGAAAAAGAACAAAGTTATTGTTTGAAGTATGCAAATCATAGTATTTGGAGAAAGATGGATTGATGCATGTTGTAGAGCCTAAAAGAAGTTGCTAAGGATCTGAATTCAGTAGTTAAGATGTAGAAAGGAGATCTAAATTTATCGCCAAGAATGAAATCACTAACAAAAGAAATGCCAAATATTGCAGCCATAAAGGAAAAATAAAGATACCACCAAAACAAGTGTTTCACCTAGAGCCATACAAATGAAAGGCCATTAGAGATAGTTGAAAGTATTGAATCCAAGATATAAAGGAGATCACTCTATGGTGAAGAGAAGTTGCCAGCAGAAGGCACATGTCTAAAGAAAAGTAGTTAGATCATTGTTTTGTTTGTTTCGTCACTTGAATTATGGAATTTCTAGTCTAAGTGAGTGCAAAGGATAATGTAAACCAGGTTACAACTATAGCTATTGAAAGATTTAATCAATCAAAGGAAATCATTGTAGCAAAATCTAATCATTTGTTTCAATGGGAAAGGTTGGAAAAAGGGTAAAGAAATAAAGGGATGTTTTGGAGGAAGAATTGATTGAAATTAAGAAATCTAATTCAAAATTGGTAACAAATTTGAAAGAGTTCGAAAAAGAAAGATATGAGAATTTTTGTGAAATTGAGAATCTTGGAAAGGAATTAAGTCATGTTAAAAGAAAGAATGAAGAGCTAGAAGAAAATTTGAAGTTATTTGATGACATGAAAGAAAAGATAAAGAGGTTAGAAGAAAAAAAAATTGTTTACAGAAAGAAGAAATATCAAAATTGAAAGAAGAGAATGAATGTTTAAGGTCAAAACCATCAGTATGTGATGATTCATATGGTACTAAAGACTTGTGTAGTTTAGTTAATGAATCAGTTGGTTTATGTAATACAACTAAAGGTGTTTTTTTATAGAGTTTAATAATGAAGATGGTAATGTGTCTACAAATCATGTTAATTGTCATAAAAAGAATGTTGGTTTGAAAATAATAAAAAGAATGGGATACAATGGGAAAGGATTAGGAAAGCATGAACAAGGAATCAAAGAGCCAATTGAGCCTATTATGAGACCAAAATTTGAAGGTCTTGGATATATTGCAGGTAAAGGAAATGATACATGTACAAGAAAATTTGTTCCAGAAAAGCTATATGTGCATTGTTCACATTGTAATAGGAAAGGTCATATAAAAGAAATGTGTTGGGATCTACATCTGTGTAGCATATGTGGTTTGAAGAACCTTTCTGATAAGACATGTTGGAATAGGAAATGGAAGGACTCTATAAAATTTTGTATGAAAATGGATTGTGGATGGAATTTTGGATCAAATTCACAACAAGTTACAGGTGTGTTGAAAAAGTTGTTCAAGTGCAAATGTTTATAAAGATAGCAATCAAAAGAATTTTCATGGTCTTGCAAAATGCCATGCAGAATGGAAAGATATAGATAGTGAGAAGACTTCTAGATTGAAGTCTTGAAGATTTCAAATTCATGGTTTGAAGAATTGTCACAACAATTGGAGAGAAAGTTGAGGAAAGATCCACATATCTTGAAGATAGTTTGAAGGTATCAAATGAGTAAGTCTAAAGACTTGTTTACAATTTTGAGAGAGATAAAATTTGAGAATGAAAATGCTAAAGCATGTGAGGTGGAAATTAATGGGGAGTATTGGCATGTAATTTCTTTTGTTAATAACTCGTAGTTAACTAGACATAATAGTTATCAGAAACATAAATTTTTCAGTCATGTGGACTAGAAATAGTTTACACATGTTAGCAATGTAGTCTGCATGACAGTTTTCAAATAGTTTGCATGATCCAAAATCTTCTTGTAATATCGGAACTGATTGTATGTCTTTTAGCAATGTATGAGTTCATTGGACTTCCACTATCAATCTAGTATGTTCCAGAATTTTTCTTGCATGCTCCATTTCATCTATTTAATTAATTCATATGTAACACATTCAATCAAGAAAGAGAGTGAATGTCATAGAATTCGAGTATGTAATCAATTGATTTAAGAAAGCAATGAAATGAGGTGCTATAACACGTGTTGATAAATTGCACATTTGTATTTCTAAATCTTTATTTGTGTTTTATCTTACTCCATCCACTCCATCAAATAAATATTTACAAACAGCAATTGAGCAATACTATATATAAAGATCACAACCCCAAGAAAAAGTAAAGGTATACTAGCTTTTTTATGCATTTAACATGCATGAATCATATCACTTGAAATAGAGTTTTAAATATAAAACACTGAAAATAACTACTAAAAACACCGGCTGATTTATAAAAAATGATTTAGGCCTCCTCAATTAAGATTTTGAAAAGATGTTTAAGCAATTGTACTTGCATTTAAATAGTTTGTTTAAATTCTCGTGAACTGGCAATGAATGCCATCACTTATCACCATCAGCACCATAAAGTATTTTGAAACTAGTAAAATAATAATTTAAAGTAAGGGTCATTTGCTGCCATTCTAATAAACTGAGATTGACTAAAGCTTCTGTATTTTTTCCTGTGCATGAGGTAACTGTTGAAATCTTTAGAGAAGTGTAGATTTAGTTACAATGCTAGATTTAGTTATAATGTTTAGTTTCTGGATTCAATTGTGTATATTTTTTTACTCATAGTTTATGAAATTGAATCTAAAAGTCAAACATTGTAACTTTATGGACTGTGGAAAACTCATACCAACTGTAGATTTAGTTATTATATATATATGGATGGGGAATAGAATTCAATTGCAGACATAGGACCTACGTGAAATGATATTAAAGAAAGTAAAACTATATCAGTTAGAATGGGCAAGCAATTGGTCTAACAACAAAACAAGATGCACATGCATTATTCAAATGTATTCATATTATCTTAGAACAAATTTTGTACATAATGTACTGGGAAGCAATACCCAATTTAACAAGTAATATCAATCATATTTAAACCACCACTGAGATTTTAAATCAAAAGCAATATTTTGGATATCTGATAAACTATTGTACGAATGTTTTGTGGGTAGGAATGATCATAAATGAAGCCTTGAGACTTTATCCACCTGCAACGATTCTATCACGACAGGCATGTTAACCAACGAAACTTGGAAGGCTCTCAATCCCTGCAGGCACTCGACTTTTGCTTCCGATTCTTGCGATCCACCATGATCTTGCTTTGTGGGAAAATGATGCCAACAGTTTTAACCCAGGGCAACTCAGTGAAGGAATTGCGAAGGCCGTAAAGCATCCAATGGCATTCATGCCCTTTGGTGCAGGTCCAACTATATGTGAGGGTCAAAATTTTACCTTGTTGGAAGCGAAATTAGTTTTTTCCCTTCATTCTACAAAAAAAAAAAAATAGATTTTCTCATTTCACCTTCTTATTCTCATTCTCCTATGCTTTTAGTTAGTCTGAAACCTCAATATGGAGCTCAAGTTATCTTCCACATGAACTTATATCTGAGAACAGAACTGCCTAAAACTCCTCTATTTATTGAAATTTTAACTGTCATTATATGTTTACTGTAGTATAAAATCTACTATCAAGCCTCAATAATGTAAAGTCGAATAACACGTCAAATGAGAAGTGTTGAATACATTGCATTCAACAGAATCATTCCTTATTACAATGGAGAAGCCAAATCTCAAGTTTCATGAAGGCAACAAAATAATTTATTATTCTACGTATATTGACGTCCAGAATATCTTAAACTAAAAGAACAATGATTCCAAAATACAGTTCAACGTACCATTTCAAAATGAATAACCCATGAATGAGACAATCTTATGAATCACATCCCATGCCCTTGAGCCGAATAAAATTATACCACACCAAGGCTTTCAACCAAAATTAGCACAAAGAAAATAAAGATAAACTACAGTAATGAAAAATTAGAAAGTATATTAAGAATTTGCAAGCTTAAGGAATAGTGCCAAAAATAAACACACCATAAAAATTACTCACTTAACCTATCATTACAGATACTAGTGGTGCTCATGTGCTGGTATGCATGAATGCTTGGAAGGGATTAAAAATCTAGATGGGATCGAACTTGTATGTTGATCCGATTTAGAAAAAATGCAATAGGGAGATATTATAGATAATTTTTATTTTTATCGAATTCATTGAAGTATTCATTTCATACATTATGTAAAATTTATTTCAATATGTTTGTATCGGCATATGCTTAAGGGTGAAGGTAGAGAAATTCATTATTGTACTAGAAAAAAATTGAGTTTTTGCAATAGTAAAATATTGTATTATGCTAAATTTTGTACCTCAAAGGGTTTTTCCAAGTGTAAACAATATGCATTGTCTTTGTTTTCTATTATTCTATTATTTTTTATTTCAAATTGTTCATGTACTACTACTATACAAATTTATTAGGCTTCTTTTTCCTATGTGTCATATTATAGCTTTGTTTTAGCTTTGTTTGAAAGCTAAGGGGTTTTTTCCATGTTGTAAACCTTTTCCTAAGTGGAACCTTTGTATGTGAGGATATGTTTGAATCAAAATGAGGGAAAGTGCAATGATAGAAGTAAAAATTTAATGAAAAGAATTGAGTTATAAAAGTTGAAGATGGAAAATCTGCTTGTGATAGAGATCAATCAATTGTATCATAAAAAAAAAACAGCTAGTATGAAGGATGAGTATTGATTGATTATTGATATGAAGGCAAGGAGTTTGATTAAATTGTAATTCAATTTTATTAAATATATCAATAAAAAACACAACAAAGGAGCTATACGGAAAATTGGGTATTTTGTATTTGGGAAATTCTCTAGAATTTTTGTTTTCTTTGAAAGAAGTTGTATTCGCTAAAGATGAATGATGGTGACTCTATGGTTAAACATTCTAATGCCTTAAACACTATGGTAATTCAATTTTATCTATTGAAATTAAAATATATGATAAAGAGAATTTACTTGAATATTGGGATAATTTAGTAATTACAATAATTAGTACTACTTCTATATTAAAGAGTCAAGATAGAGGGAGAGAGGGAGGGAGAATGATTGAGAGAGAGAGTGGTGAGATAGAGAGAAGTAGAGACAAGGAGAGAATGAGAGAGAGAGAAAGAGGATGGAGGGATTAAGAGGTAGAGAGGGATAGGTGAGATAGAGAGTAGAGAGAGGGGAGGAGGGTAGGTGGGAAAGAGAGAGGGGAGGGAGGGAAGGAGAGGTAAATAGGGATAGGTGAGATAGAGAGAATTAGAAGTAGAGAGAAAGAGGAGGGAGTGAGAATGCTGAGAGAGAGGAGAGAGAGAGAGATATATGTAGAGAGAGAATGTGTGGTAGGTAGTGATGGATGGAGAGGTAGGTAGACAGAGTGAGGAAGGAGATAGAGAAAAGTAGAGAGAGGAGAGGTAGGGGAGAGAGGGAGGTGAGAGGGGTGAGAGAGAGAGAATGGTAGGGAATGATGGAGGGAGAGGTAGGTAGAAAGAAGGAGAGGGGAGATAGAGTGTAGAGAGGGAGGGAGAAAGGGATTGAGAGAGAGAGAGGGAAGGAGGGAGGGAGAGAGAGTAGATGGGTAAGGCAAGAGAGAGGGAAGGACGGACGAAGGGAGATAGAGAGAAATGGAGATGGGAGGGAGAGATGGAGAAAGAAGTGGGATAGAAATAATTAAACAGGGTAAGGAGAGAGAGAGGGGGGTGAGAGAGAGGTAGGCAGAGAGAGAGAGGTGAGATAGAGAGAAATAGAGAGGGAAGGAGAGAGGGGAAGAGGGAGAGAGAGAGGAGAGGGAAAGAAGAGATAGAGAAATGTAGAGAGAAAAAGAGGGAGGGAGAGAAATAGAGAGAAGTAGAGAGGGAAAGAGGGAGGAGTGAGAATTAAAGAGGGAAGGAGAGGGAAAAGGATGGACATGTAGAGGTAGTTCTTGAGCTTAAGGGAGAAAAATTCAACTAAAGGGATGGAGATATAGAGAGAGAGGGAGAGGTCTAGAGAAAAATGGATAAAAAATGAGTGAGATGGAGAGATAAAATGATGATACAACTTATTGATTATTGAAATTTGAGCTCCTAACTATTAAAATTTAACATGTTGATTACTAAAATTTGACTGTCTACAAAATTATAAGATCTTTCAAAAATAATTTACATTATAGCTCCTAGAGATCCTGAAACTATATACATGAAATATAACTTATATGAAATTTCCATATATAAATATCAACTTATATATTTACTTTATGTATATAGTTTCACCAAAAGAGAAGGATAAAGAGAAAGAGAAAGAAAAAATTTCAAAACAAAACTTAATGTGAGTGTGTTATAATTCACCCACGTTTTGTGAAAGCATTCAAATAATGTGAATGCATTATAATGCACTCATTGTTTTCTTTAAAAATTTCCAAGGCTTTGGATTGAGCCTTGGGCTTCCAACACAAAGGCTAAGAGTGACTTTTCAATGTCCAAAGACATGATTTTGTAAATTATAAAAAAATTAACATAGTCTCAAGCTTGCTCCCCATTAGGTTTGCATGTGTTTCAATATAAAATCAAAAAACACCATGATAATGTTGAGATCTCTCTTAGCCTATCTAACCTTGTTACTTTTTCATGTTTTGAATGTTAAGGTTTTATTTTAAAATTTTTTGTTAGTGTATCTGTTTTTGGTCAAAAACCAATATGTGGTATGTTTTAATTATTTTTTAACCATTCAATGAAATTTCAAATAAATTACATTTTTAGAATCTAGACTCCATTCTACACATTAAAAAAAATTATTTTCAATCAATTTTCAAAAAAAAAGGGAGGGAGTGAGCTTAAATTTTTATTTTTTAGGATGTTTCCCATTAGAAAATTAGTAAAAAATTATACATTCATTAAAAGTTTAACAAATAAATTGGGGATAAACTACATGGTGATAGTTAATTTCTCATTGAAACAATTTTTTTAAATACTAAAAATAAGTTAACAATTTAGTGGGGCTAGACCAGACACTATGTTATGTTTTTTAAAAAAAGCAAGACCAATTTGTGTGCCCCCCTATTTGGACCCTTTAATCTCTACTATTTTGAAAAAAATTGTAGTTTAGAAAGTAGATTTGAAGCACTGCAACACTTTTTTTTTGTTGCACCTTCATATTTTGAGTGTAACTATCTTCAATTTCTCATCCAAGGTCAGTCTTTCTTGATTTCAAAAGAAAAAAAGTGGCCACTTAAGATCCCTTTTTTGGTCCTCCATCTTTTTGCACTTACCCATGTATGCATGAGCTAGTCATGCTTATATGTGATGCATGTATGAGTTACTCATCTTGTGTATGCTTTTTGTATGTGTGAGCTAGCCACACTATGTTTTTATATGCAATAAATGCATGAGTTATTCACCTTGTGTAAATGTGACACAAGCATGATCTAGTCATATTCTATATATGTGATGTATGCTTGAGTTGGTCATTGTGTGAACATGTGATGTTTGTATGAGTTGGTCCCTATGTGGTTTGGTGTGTTTTTGTACATGATATTACAATGAAACTAACAGTTGAATAAAATAAATCCCTCTCATATTATTATTCATGTGTAAATTTGCAATATTAGTTTAATTGATAGTTGTGATTTGAAGGAGAGAGGAAAGATCTCCTCATAGATGAAATGATGAAGTATCTCTATTATTGGTGTATGAGCTATGAAACCTTTGATTCCCATAAATGGATGCATAAACAAGGCCATCTCAAATGAACCTTTGAGGTATAGGTTTGGGTCTAGAGATGACCTTATTAGGGAGAGCTTACCATACTTAGTGCATGTGTGGAAGAGCATGGCATAGTGTTATTGCCACAACAACTACTAGTAAGGTTGTTAAGCTAACACTTCTAAGTTTGTTAGAAGTTGCTTGGTTGATTAATTTAACACTTGAGGTGGATTGAAATGATGGGAACAAAAAATAGTAGTAACTAAGGGTGGTTATTGTACATCCTCAAAGGTTTAATATTTTAGAGATTTCAATGTGTTCAAAATGTCCATGCAATGTCTTTCTAGCAATAGCCAATAGTTTTTACTACCTCACAATATAAAACTTAACTCAAATTAAGCATTAATAAATGAAACTCTATACACTTTGGGCACTCCTAGTAGACTCAATGGTAGCAACAACACTTTCAATGCTAAAATCCATAAATTTTAATGCCTCGAGGCATATTTCAATAGATAAATGAGGCATCCAACAAGGAAATAATAGCAGATAAAATGTTATTCAATAGGTAATGTCATTCATCCATTCAAACCCTAACCTTGACACAATATTTGACAACAATTAGCCTTATCAATGTAGTCAATCTATATAATACAACAATCATATTTCAACATTTATATTTTATTTTTGTCATGGCTCTAATATCAAGTTGAAAATAACAGACACAAATATTATAAAAACTAAATCATAATGCTCAAAGAAGACACCAAAATAAATTAATCTTATTATTGTTCATTTAAGAACATTTACAATATATTATACAAATGCTTATGAAACATTACATTTTACAACTTCTCCAAACTATCCTATAAGAATCTAAAACTAAGCTAACTAAATATTTAATTGCTAACACTAAATCATTAAATCAACTTATTAAAAAATATATACCTTAAGTTCCAACATTTTCGATATAATGACAGTTGAAATTTTAATAGATTAGAGGAGTTTCTAGGCAGTACTGTTCTTAGATATTACTCTATGCGGAAGATAACCTGAGCTCCATATTGAGGTCTCAGAATAGGTAAAGGCGTAGGAGCATGAGTATAAGAAGGTGAAGTAATAAAATATTTTTTTTGCACAATCATGGCCAAAACTATTTTTGCTTCCAACAAGGCAAAATTCTGGCCCACACATATAGTTGGATCTAATCCAAAGGGCATGAATGCCATTGGATGCTTTGCAGCCTTTGTAATTCCTTCACTAAATCGCCCTGGATTGAAATCGTTGGCATCATTTCCCCACAAAGCAGGATCATGGTGGAATACAAGTATCAGAAGCTCAAATTGAGTGCCTACAGGCATTGAGAGCCTTCCAAGTTTCGTTGGCTCACATGCCTGTCGCAATACACGCACAACAGGTAGATAAAGTCTCAAGGCCTCATTTATGATCATTCCCACCTACAAAATATTCATACAGTATATTATGAGACATCCCAAATGCTGTAGTTGAATTCAAATCTCGGTGCTGGTTTAACTGTGATTGTTATTACTTGTTTAATTGGGTATTGCTTCCCACTGTATTCTGTGAAGAAATTTTGGTGAGATAATACGAATAAAGTTGAATAATTTCTTATTTTTGTTTCGTTTACTGGACCGATTGTTTCTGCACTCTTAGTTTGACATATAGTTTCACATGGACCTTAGAAAGAGGCAGACGAGAAATAGAGAGATAAAACGAAGAAATAAAACATAGATGATTGCAAAAAAATATATATTTATATATATCATTCAAAACATATAAGATTTAATGACATAAAACAGAGCTGCTGCACCTTTCATTACACTCTCAGTAAAAGCAAAACAAAGTCCTCTTGATTGCTGACTGCTCAGAAAACTATTTAAAAAACATTACATTACATTCAAAAACCATTTCATTAGAAGCAAACAAATTGACAGGTATTATCCCACCTTTCTAAGGAAATATGTCCTTTTTAATTAGGATCGACTTGGCCAAAAATAGACTACGAGGTAGTATTCCTGCTGAGTTGGGTATCCTTAGTCACCTAAGCTAGCACAATTTAATGTTGGGTTTGGTGAAGTCTAAATTGGCAAGATTCTCAAACAAACTGGATAAGGATGCCTTTTCTCTTTATTAGCAAGTTTCTCTCACAGACTAATTTTTCCATTTATTGGAGTGGAGACCATTTTATAAATACTGTTGTGTGAATAGTATTGTAACTTTAGAATTAATAAACATATTTCCCTGCTGTTGAAAGTGGATGTAAGCAATCGCCGAACCACTCTAAAATTTGCATCTCTTGTGTCTTGTTCTTAATTTTTGTTTTCTATTAAGTTTCTTTGTTCATTTTAATATTAACAATTGGTATCAAAGCCTGAAGCTCTTGGTAAAGAATTTCCGAAGCTATGGAAAAGTATTGAGCAAAGATGGAAGACTATTGAGTGCTAGATCATGGAACTGAATGCTTTTATATAGTAAAGAGACTAAATGAAGTGGGAGTTCTAGATGATGAAGATGATGAGGCTGATTTTATTATTGAAGAATTTATTTTACATTTAGATTTACCACAGAGTAAAGTCTCTTGTTGCTTATTCAGTTGTGATAAATATTCTTCTAGCCATGATTTGGATTTTGACATGGGAATGAGTGACACCGTGCAAGTGCAACCTGAATCAAGGTACCATGTTCATTAGTGGGATGGATGGACAAATGAGGAGATTTTGGTTGAAGAGACTATGGAGTTTTCTTTCCAAGATGAGGAAGATGCCTCCCAAGGAGAGGAGGATGCAGTCTAGCACTAGGCAAGCGAAGATGACCCTGAGAAAGAGTCCCAAAATCAAAAGGAAAAAATGGTTTATCACAATCCATTGTTCAAGTCCGAAGCAAAAATAGTTTATGATAATCCATTATTCGAGTCCCGGGCAGATGGTATAGAGGTAAAATTTAATTTTAAAAAGTATTGTTATAAAGATGAATGTGAGTATAATGCAGTTGCAGCAAAAGAGTGTACATTGAAGGACATAGAAAAAAGTGAAGGGGATGATTTAATGCTACGAATGGAAGTAGTTGAAAAAAAGTAGGATGTGTTAATCTCAAGTGAGAGGAAGGTTGTAAGAGAAGGTGAGGTAAAATCATATTATGATGTTTACTTTGATGAAAAATTTATTGCAGAAGTCGATCAATTTGATAAAGTTGAATTTGAAGAATTTTTTAGTGATGATTAGTATGTAAAGAAGGATTTGCACTGGTGTTGTACAAAATATCTTTTGGATTGAGGCTATGGTGGAAGTCTAGATCTGATTCTGGTTGTGGAGGATGAAATGAAAAGTTTAAAATCCATGGAGGTTATTAAATCCAATGTGCTTTGGAGGAGACTCATCCGAAGTGTTCATGAACAAAATTTGGCGAAGCTCAAATCTTCGTTGTTGCTGATGTAAATGCCTGCAGTGGGGGATATCTCTAAGCAGCAATTTGGTCTTCAACTGGGAGATTGTTGGGTTTGGTAAAGCCCAAATTGGCAAGATTCTCAAACAAACTGGATAAGGATGTCTTTTGCCTCTATTGGCAAGTTTCTCTCACAGACTAATTTTTCCATTTATTGGAGTGGAGACCATTTTATAAATACTATTGTTGTGCATATAGTATTGTAACTTTAGAATTAATAAAGAGATTTCCCTATTGTTGAAAATGGATGTAGGCAATTGTCGAACCCCTATAAAATTTGTGTCTTATTCTTAATTTCTATTTTCTATTATATTTCTTTGCTCATTTTAATATTAACACTTAATAGGATCGATTCATGTTGCCCTTTTAAATTGTACTCATCTCCAAATATTGTAGCTATGTGAGAACCACTTAAACGGCCCAATTCCATTGAGTTTGGAAGGCTACCAGAGTTGCAAAAAGTGATATTTGGGGAAAATCAACTCACTGGAGAATACCCAGCTTACTGAGGAATTGGACTCAGCTGCAACTGTTGGATTTGGCTAAGAACGGCATTGTGCCCTAAAATTTGGGAAAATGCAACAGCTAATATGGTTTAATTTGTAGAAAAATCATTTTGTCAGTGGAAGCAGTGGTTTGTCTATTCTAACAGTGTAAACTAACTACTCCAACTTGACATATCTTGATTTGGGATTTAATTATCTCACTAGAGTCTTGCCCACTTCAATTGGTCACCATTCAAATTCACTAAATTATTTAGAACTGGATTCAAATGCAATTTAGGAAAACATACTAGATGAGATTGGTAACCTGACAAACTTGGTAAGAGTAGACCTAAAAGTAAACCTCCAAATCTACAAAGATTATCTCTGGACACAAACAATTTACAAATCTTGATTTTGGATTTAATTATCTCACTGGAGTCTTTCCCACTTCAATTGATCGCCATTCAAATTCACTAAATTATTTAGAATTGGATTCAAATACAATTGGGGAAAACATACCAGATGAGATTGGTAACCTGAAAAACTTGGTAAGAGTAGACCTAAAAGTAAACCTCCAAATCTGCAAAGATTATCTCTAGACACAAACAATTTATAGGGAAGAATTCTAGAAAGCTTTGGCAAATAAAAAATTCTTGGATTGTTGTCACTCAGTGAGAATATATACACTAAAAGATGGGTAAACAAAAACAATGAAATACAAAACAAGGGCATTACACTCGGTGAGAATATGCTTTTAGGGAAAATTTCTCAGAGTCTTGGCGAGCTTCCATGATAAAAAGACCTTTTTCTTCACCCAACATATATAACTTAGCAATGAAGGCCAAAAGAAAAGACAATTGATTACAATCAATTTTTGTCTATGAAAAATCTAGTCGAGGAGATATGCAATGAATTTTGATTTTAATTATTGTCCTGCAGTAGAGAATGAGAAGATAGATGAAATGGACTTGAATTGGAGAAATGAAATTTCACACGCTCAAATGGAAAGAGAAGAGGTGCTGACGGCGAGGACAGTGAAGGAAATTCGGTTTATTAGAGCTACCAAATGACCTTTGCTTTTATTTATTATTTTATTAATTTCAAAATACTTTTTCACATGGAAATTTGGGTCTTTGTTTGATGGTCCTTATGATTTTGAGGTGACTTAAGCTGTCTGCATCTGGATAATTGTTTCTTCCACAAACTTGCAGCACCTCTCTGCAACCTCGCTCTTTCCAATTTTGATGAATTCCCAACAATATTATAGTCCATGTCAACAATGTTGATGTCGTTTCATGACCAGTAAAGTAGAAAGTCTTACATTCATCAATGATTTCCTCTATAGTCAGGCTTGCAGTACTTTTTAAATTGACGCCCATCTGCTTCTTGCTCTCAGACATCATTAAACCAAGCAGATCAACACCATAGCTACCTATTTTTTCAATTCTAGTAGTCTTTTCCCTAGCATCGATAATGTAGATTTCAACAGCCCAGGAAAACACAATAGAGGTTGGCAGAAATAAAAAATAGAGCAACACTTAAACACAGAAGCAAAGAACAGAGGAAAGAAAAAAATATTTTACACACACACAATAGAGTCTTTATTCCTCTGGTAATTAAATTCATTACATATGGCCTCTCTTTATAGAGGTTTTGCATACCAACTCTAAATATAGCTCATGCACATGATTGTTACAGTCAACATGCAGCAACATGCAGATACAAACAATTAATTGTTTACTAAAAAAATTTGCATGGAATCTTTAGTGAGACTCATGCATCATTTTCCAACATATTCCCCTTTGATTCTGAGACTCACAATACAGTACCGAAGTTTTGAAAAATGAACTTGAACAACTCAGTGTGCAGACTTTCATAGATTCTTTCTCTAATATAGAGAAGACTCACTATCTCTCAGATCATATGACACCTTATTGCTTTTAACATGCCAACATTTAGATTTATAAAACCTTTTAAACATACTTGTAACTTTTCTCCAACTGGATCCATCGATCCACCCATAATCAATTTTCATAGAATCTTTCTCAGATTGTCCACTCCACTCTTTATTCCAACATGATTTTTTTGAATGATTCTTCAACCCACAAATTGTACAAGGATGAAGATCCCAACATTTCTCTTTTTTATGTCCTCCCCTATGACAATGAGAACATTCCATAAACGCCATAATTTTAGTTGATTTGCACGAACTTGTAACACTTGTTACATCACTTCTATCTCTCTCACCATATCCCAGGCCTTCATTCTTTGGCCTCACAATTGGCTGAATGGGCTCTCTCATTTCTTGCCCATGTTTTCCCAAACCTTTTCTCTTTTCAAACCAATCTTTGTTATTAGCTTCACATGCTGCAAAAACATTAGTTTTAGACACATCTTTATATTCAATGTCACATTTTTTATCTGAAGAAACTTTGGCTACATCACCCATACATGTAGCATCACACAACAATGACTTAGATTTCAAACATTCATTTTCTTTCTCCAACAACTTTAGCTTTCCTTCTAGATCTTCATTCTTTTTCTTAACATCATCATGTAGCTTCAGTCTTTTCTTTAGCTCTTCTTTTTCCTTTTTCACTTTGTCTAATTCTTTTTCTAGATTTCCATTCTCACACAAATAATCACACCTTTCTTTTGAAAACTCTTTTATCTTATCTATCAATTCTGAATTATATTTTTTCAACTTCACTAATTCTTCCATCAAACTATCTTTCTCACACTTTAAATTTACAGATTCTTTCTTCATCTTTTTACCCATCTTTCCCATTGAAACAAAAAATTTAAACTCACCTTTGAAACAAAAAAATTACACTCACCTTCTATACTTGACTGTGATTTTCTCCCTTGGCTGTAATTAATCCTTTAAATTTCTCTGCAGCAAAATAATGATATACTTTTCTTACACACACGAAAACTTTATCTAACTTCCAACTCTGCCCTTAGACTTCCAACTCCCAAACAACAATGACTTAGATTTGCAGCCTCTAAAATCCAAATTCCAAATAACTTACAATCTCAGTGGCTCAAAAAATACAGTGTCCTCTTTATAGCTACGACAAAGTTGCAATCTGCCTTTCTTTACAGACCGGTGATCCTCTTGATCTTTTTCAACAATCTTTACAACCTTCCCTCATCTCTTCTTTAGATAGCAGCGACTTCAACCTTCTGCACCTTACCAATACATTGCCTTTCTTTTCTTGTTGACTCATGATCTCACACTGCTCTGATACCAATTGTAGATTTCAATAGCCCAGGAAAACACAATAGAGATTGGTAGAAATAAAAAAATAGAGCAACACTTAAACACAGAAGCAAAGAATAGAGGAAAGAAAAAATATTTTACACAAACACACAATAGATTCTTTATTCCTCTGGTAATTAAATTCATTACATATGGCCTCTCTTTCTAGAGGTTTTGCATACCAACTCTAAATATAGCTCATGCACATGACTGTTATAGTCAACATGCAGCAACATGCAGATACAAACAATTAATTGTTTACTAAAAAACTTTGCATGGAATATTTAGTGAGACTCATATATCATTTTCCAACAAATAAGTTATCTTAAGCCTCTTCTTATTTCTTTCTCCAGATTCCAACATTGTCTATTCTTTGTTGTAGGCATAAACCTGATGAAAGGAGTTACACTCAGACATTACGTATCAATGTAAGAAATCAAATGAAGTTATAGATTTTGGATTCTTTAGAATTTGAACACTACCAAGCTATTTATCCTAAGCATAAGAACACTACCAAATGCACATAACTCTTGAAGGACAAGGGAATTTGAGATTGGATTATATAGTTGAAAAATAAGTGCACTCTCAACGGAGACAAGTATTTGAAAATCTCTGCAATGACTATTAAAGAAAAAAATTAAGTTTTGATCACATTCTTTGACAATTCTACTATCACAAAATTTGTGTTTTTCACCTGAAACTTGGAATATAAACACTGTGAAATAGCTCAATTGAAAAAATCATTTGTTTCATCTACACATCAAAGATATGCTTTCCCTCTACAAAACTACTCCCAAATGTTGTGCGGGAAATAACATCTGCTGTGAGATTGTTGAACTCTTTTTGCCCATCAATTTTTAATGCACCTGCCAATATCGATTTACTCCATTCATCCAAAATATTGGCACTACTTTTCACAATTGTTGGAATCATCTCCTGCAATTACAAAATTAGTATAATCAAAATACATAAACTTTTTGACAGCATCCTGCAAATTCACCTCAGCAATTTCCCGTCGAAAAATTCACTACCAACAATTTACCACCGTCATGACAAATTCATCTCAAAGAAAATTCACCACCAATAATTCACAGGTGGGAAAATTAATCGCAAAGCAATTCACACCACTAATCACAAACTTTAATGCAATTAATTTTCCAGTGAATTGCTAGTGGTAAATTTTCCTTGAAGTGAATTTGTCATGGTGGTGAATTTTCCCACGGTGATGGTGAATTGTTGATGGTGAATTTTCCCCTTCTTTGTAAGGAAGCAAAGGTGTGTGGAAACACTTCCCACACTAACCTTGAGAAGAGGATTATGCAAATTTAAAATAAAATATTACAGAGATTTGAATAAACACATAATACCATAAACAATAAAACCATAACATAGTGATTTACGTGGGGAAAACCCTTTCGGGAGAAAAACCCCACACTCCAAAACTTGCACAATGTATTATCAAATCTTGAAATAGATTACAACACACTTGCAATGCAAGTTCTTATAGGAGTCTTCACCTCAACTCAATTTAGAGGAATTTTAGCAGCATACAGACTTGCAAACTAACTCACATTTCTCTCACACAAATGACTATCTCAAAGTACCAATATATAGTATTACATTACATATGAGAATCTTCTAGAGATAAAACTTTTCTTTTTAGAAAAATATAATAAAATCTCTTAGCAATCTTATCTCTATCCCCATATAAAAGATACTTATCAAAATAGCCACTTTTCATCTATCACAAAATCTTCTATTCCCGGTTTGCTTTATTTTTTATTTCCATGCAAGGTTGAGACACTTATTTTTTTCCTTTTTCTTTGTTTTTTTTTCATTTTCATCTTTCTTTTTTTAAAATGCTTTATTCCTAACATTCTCCCACTTGTCAAATACCTTGCATGAGCCAATAGAAAATAGATAATTAATTGTTGGGGAGCGAAAGGCCCATTAATTTGGAACACTATTTGAACTTTTTTGTGCTCACAGGCTTTTCTAATGCATCTACAACATTCGCCATAGTCTACCTTTTCCAGTTTCACCCTGCCATCCACAACCATATCTCTTACAAAGTGATACTGAACATCAATGTGTTTGGTCTTGGCATGAAAAGTCGGGTTCTTCACAAGGGAGATTGCACTCTGACTGTCACAATAGACTATAATTGCTTCGTGTTTCAATCCAACATCTAAACACAAACGCTTCAGCCAAATGACTTCTTTACAGGCATGAGTAGCTGCCATGTACTTTGCCTTAGTAGTGGACCAAGCAACCGCAGCCTGTCGCTTGCTCATCCAATGGATTGCAACAACATTAAGAATAAACACATACACACTGGTGGATATTCTGCTATCGGCATCACTAGCCCAACCTTAATCCACAAAACCACAAATACTCAAGGAATGTTGATCTCTTGTACCATGAAAACATATAGAGTGCTTTGATGTACCCCGCAAATATCTAAAGACCCTCTTAACTGCATCCCAATGCACTCTTCCAGGATTATACATAAAACAATAAAGAACCCCCCCTACTTGGGCATTGTCTAGTCTTGTACAGACCATAGCATACATTAAGCTTCTGACTGCACTCTGGTAAGGCACTTTGCTCATGTCTTCCATCTCCGATTGAGATGTAGGACATTGTGAAATAGAGAGATTTGTTCCCAATGTAATAGGAACACAAAGTGGTTTACAATCCTGCATGTTGAACCTTTGCAAAACAAAACAAACATACTTACTCTGGTAAGCCATAGCTTTCTGTTCTCACGATTTCTTCTTATCTCCATCCCAAGTATATGTTTTTCTGCACTAAGATTTTTCATTTCAAACTTCACATAGAGCTGAGATTTCAATTCTGCAATCAAACCTTTTCCTTTCCCAATAAACACCATGTCATCAACATATAAAGCAATTACCAAGAAATAATCACCATCAGATTTAAAATATACACAGTGATTAGATCTAGACCGCACAAATCCCAAACTCAACACATATGTATCAAAATTCTGGTACTACATCCTAGGATTTTGTTTCATACCATACAAATATTTATTTAACTTACCAACCAACTTGCTTTTACCTTTTACCACATAGTGCTCTAGCTGTATCATATAAATCTCTTCCTCTAAATCACCATGAAGGAATGCAGCTTTCACATCCATTTGCTCCACCTCTAGATCATAAATTGTTGCAATAGATAATAAAAACCGAATGGATGCCATTTTAGCAACAAGAGAAAAAATATCACCATAATCAATACCCTCAACCTAAGAGTATCCCTTTGAAACCAACCACGGCTTATACTTTTCAACATTTCTATCTGAACCAATATTTTTCTTAAACACCCATTTACATCCAACAGGTTTTCAACATTTGGGAAATGGTACAAGGTCCCATGTATCATTCCTTTTAAGAGCTTCCATCTCTTCATCCATGGCTATTTTCCAGGACTATGCATCAGTCGTACCCAAAGCTTCTTGCATTGATCTCGATTCATCAATGATCGTACTCAAAGAAAATATACACTTCCAATCATCAGGTGAATACCCATACCTTTGAGGTGGTTCCCTTTCCCTTGTAGACCTTTGAACAAGTTGAGGTGGAGGTTCTTCCACTTCTTCCTCCTCTCCTGAAGATTCAGAGCTTGATGAGCTCTCCTTAACTTCTTATCTATTTTGGGGTATCGATTAAACTTCCTCAGGTGTAGAAGGAATTTGAATCACATAATTTTTTTGTTCAATTTCTTTATGTTGTTCTGCTTGAACATTAACAGCAGAAGATTTAGTCTCTCTAAAAATAACACTTATGGAATAAATTACCTTTTGTGCAACAGGGTCCCAAAGCTTGTATCCTTTCACACCATAGCTATAGTCGATGAAGATACATTTGACAACCTTAGAATCCAACTTTTTTTATCTTCTCCTTAGGCACATGTGCATATGCCTCACAACCAAAAACTCTCAGATGTCTAAGTGAAGGCTTTTTCCCCGACCATGCCTCCATTGGAATTTTATCAATGAGCATTGAAGTAGGAGATCTATTTATTAAATAACTAGTGGCAACAGCTTCAGCCCAAAACATTTTTCTAGACTGGCTCCACTCAACATGCTCCTAGCCTTCTCCATCAATATTTTGTTCATTCTTTCTGCAACTCCATTCTGTTGTGGAGAATACATCGTTGTCTTTTGTCTTTTAATCCCGCAATCTATACACAATCTGTCAAAGTCTTTAGAACAATACTCACCACCATTTTCAATCCTCAAACATTTAATTTTATTTCTAGTCTGAGTTTCTACCATTGCCTTGAACTCCTTAAAACAACTGAAAACTTCATATTTACTCTTTAAAAAATATACCCATGTTCTTCTACTAAAATTATCAATAAAAGTAACATAATAAACTAATTTTCCAATATAAGAAACATCAACATGACCAAATACACTAGAATGAATTAGATCTAAGATACATGAAGACTTATGAGAAGACGAGTAAAACTAAATGTGGTTTTGTTTGCCACAAATACAATGTTTACAGAAATCAAACTCTAGATTGCAATCATTCAAACCCTCAATGAGGTTTCTATTTTTCAAGGCTTTTAAACCCTTCTCTCCAATGTGGTCAAGCCTTTGGTGCCATAACATGGTCTTCTCTATAGACAACTTTGATTCGGTAGACAGAGCACCCTTGGGTACCCAGAAGCCACAACCATTCGTAGAAGGGGAAACCATCTCTTTTTTCAGCAAAGTAGTTTTTAGCTTAAATTTATCAAAAGTGCTATTGCATTCAATTGTACATGCATCAAGCTAGTATAATGTACCCAATCTACTTCCTCTCACTATCACCATAGCACCTCTCACCATTTTCACACCTACTTCAAAAAACTGTACATGCACACCCGCATCTATTAACTTTCTAATAGATAATAAATTTCTTGCTAGTCTTGGGATATGCAAGACACCATCAAATCGTCTAACTCTACCATCAAAAAATTTCACATGAAAACTACCATGGCCAACAATATCAAGGAAAGAATCATCACCCAAATACACCTTACCACCATCATAGTTTTCATACTTACTAAACCATTTTTTGTTAGGAGTTATGTGGAAAGATGCACCTGAGTCTATCAACCATTCATTATCACCTGCATGAGTGGCCAAGGTTGCAATAAAGGAATCTCCATCTTCCTTTTTAGACTCAGAATCAGAATCAGAAGCTTGCTTCTTCTTTTTCTTGTCTTCTTTATAGTCCTTTCGGAAGTGTCTAGGTTTTCCACAATTCCAACATATTTCCTTGGACTTACCAAGAGGTTTTGATCTCCCCTTGTTTTTGGACTTGGAACAGCCACATTGCTTCTCATCTTTTCCTCGTTCTTTTGGTCTTAGTCAAACACTCAAAGCTTCTTTGGCACTCAGAGAGACCTTCCTTCTCATCTCTTCAGAGAGTAGAGAACCAACAATGTCATCCATCTTCAAGATGACAGAAGTGCTCCCAATGGCCATGACTAGTTTGTCCCATGAGTTTGGCAAACAAACACAACAAAGTTTTGCACCTTTCTTTTTCATCCATCTTAACCCCAACTGAGGTCAACTAAGTCACCAGTATATTGAATGTTTCTAGATTCTCAGAAATTCATCCACCTTCTTCCATTCTCAATGAATATAAATTATTCCTCAAGAAAATCTTATTTACTAGAGATTTGGCTTGGTATATCTCACCCAACTTCTTCCAAAGATTCTTCGAAGTGGGTTATTCATGGAAATTTATCAGAATTGAACTTGCAAGACAAAGTCTTATTAGACCTTTAGCTTTTCTATCCATTACATCATATTTTGTAGCCAAAGTTGGAACCGCAGGCCTATGGATATTTTCATCCACTGCGTCCCATAGATCCCAATCAATCAACAGATCTTCCATCTTCAGCTTCCACATCTCAAAGTTTGTGCCAAAAAAATTATCTACTTTAATCCTCCCGGATGTGCTCCCCATCTCTATTATCCTCTAATACAGAATATGAAATACTCTGCACAAGCTCCCACTCAAACTTGATTAGCTCAAAAAATCATGTACCCAACAAATAGAACTGAAACTGGCCAGGATCTGATACCACTTGTAAGGAAGCAAGGGTGTGCGGAAATGCTTCCTACACTAACCTTGAGAAGACAATTATGCAAATTTCAAATAAAATATTATAGAGATTTGAAGAAACACATAATACCATAAACAATAAAACCATAACACAATAATTTATTTAGGGAAAACCCTTTCGAGAGAAAAACCCTACACTCCAAAACTTGTACAATCTATTATTAAATCTTGAAATAGATGACAACACACTTGCAATGCAAGTTCTTATAGGAGTCTTCACCTCAACTCAATTTAGAAGAATTTCAGCAACATTCCAGCAACATACAGACTTGCAAACTAACTCTCACCTTTCTGTCACACAAATGACTATCTCAAAGTACCAATATATAGTATTACATTGTACATATGAGAATCTTCTAGAGATAAAACTTTTCTTTTTAGAAAAATATAATAAAATCTTTTAGTAATCTTATCTCTATCCCCATATAAAAGATACTTCTCAAAATAGTTGCTTTTCATCTATCACAAAATCTTTTATTCTTAGTTTGCTTTATTTTTTATTTCCATGCAAGGTTGAGACAATTCTTTTTTTTTCATTTTTCTTTGTTTTTTTTTGTTTTTATCTTTTTATTTTAAAACACTTTATTCCTAACATTCTGAATATAAATACCTTCCTATGGAATCCTGAATATGAATATCAAAATAGAGAAGTATCTGCAAAATAATTTGCATTGGTGCTAATAGATAAGATATTTTTTCCACTCTTGTACTTGTACAAAGTAATTTAAGACAAAATAACTTCTACGGATTAAACAAAATATCACTATTCAAAAAACACTAGCCAAGGCATCTGAATTCAAGATAGTGTCCCCTCTCCACTAGTCAATAAATTAAAGAATATTAAACTATAATGTGGGTATGTGCAGGATCATGATGGGCCAAAAAGTGGCAATATGATGGGTATGTGGCTGACGACGTTTTTTCTACCCAAAATTGATAAAACGAAAAGGGTTTTTAAAGGAGATTCTCAACTTTCCACCAATATAAATTATTCTTTATTTTGAATTTAATAAGTAATTATTATTCATTTTCTATTTGAATTATGACTAAAGTCCTGATTGATAGGCTGATTGAAAAATATCTATGCCTTTCAAATGGTATCGCATTTTTTGAATCCAAAACATGTGTCACATTCTATGATTTTCATACTATAGGATTAAAAAATAAAATTGAATTTCATGAAGTTTTGACCAAGTTAAGGTGGTCAGACATACGAGTTTTTTATTTTTTTAAAAATTAATAAATAATTAATAATTAATTATTTACTTGAAAAAAATTATTAAAAAATATGCATCATATTGGGACATGTGTCCTCTACTTATATCTAAAATATTATAAAAAAATATTATCATTTTATTATGGTTAGGGTGGTCAGAAAAACACCTACTTCTTATTTTTTCCCTAAAATTTAAGTACTATTGCATTGAAATTTCAATTTTTTACCAAATAGATTATTTTTTTTTTAAAACAAACCTAGTAGTTTAGAAACTACATTCAATTTTCTATAGATTCTATTCTTACATATATTTTAAATAATATGGATAACTTATTCAAACTTTTACATCAAGTTGCCTAGCTTTGATTTTAAAATTTTTTTGCCACTTTAGGGCCTATTTTTCCCATGATGATCCTGCACATACCCATATATCATTTTTCTATTTGCATTTTTTTTTGTAAGGTAGTCTTCCCTCTACTAAGGGGAAGTATATGGGTCTTGAACTGATATATAACCCTTCATTATAGGTATATCACTGGCTTAACTTTTCATTGTTTATAAACAAACTGGATAAACAAATTGGATTGCAATTGGAGTAGTATTGGGATGGGTGACCTTTCTAAAAGGTTTAATGTTTCATCTCTATGAGTGTCACCTAGATGTAAGTGGACCATTCACTATCATGAGATATGGCTTCTTGTGAACCACTACTCTAGAAATATGAATCAATGACTTTGACTCTAAAACTACACAATTGAATCCTAATAACAATATCATAATGAATTGCAATTTATTTTTTTAAATATTCGAGCTTAATTAATATGACGCTATAGACATTTGTAATAATGGGCTAAAGATTAAATACTAAAAGATTCTTAAAACTAATTTCATGTTATTTCAAAATGATTTTTAACTTGAACTATGTATGAAAATTAGGGCTCAAACACTCAACAATGCTTGTTATGATGCCCAACTGCAAAGTTTCACAATGGAGACCTATACTATGGGGAAATAATTGGTCAAGGGATTCTTGGGGACCCACTTAATGTTGATATTACACCAATGGATAGCTCCTCAATGCTCAGAAAGAGGGCTTTATCTTTCTTGATTGGGTGTTGGTCCAACATTCAACCCTCATGAAATTTCTAGATGATTGATATGCAAAGTAGATCTATGTTTATTTATCTGTAGCAACTTGATAGATTTCTCTCTAAAATATAATTCAATTTATGTATTAGTTAAATTTTGTTCTAATTTTGGACATAAATATAGACATTTGGTGCCTTACCTTCAAGAGATCCATATGGAAAGCAGGATTGATGTTTTTCCTATGTTGAGCCCATTTCTCACCTTTCAACCCCACAAGTCCCTGTCAAGCCAGTTATCTTGAAATGGGATTAGTTGGAAGCTTTGGATAGTTTCCAAATTTGGTGCTCAGTATCTCCTTAATAAACTCAGGGCAAGGAACAACTAACCTGGCATGAGGCCCAAACCAGTAAATAAAATCCTGACCTATATCACATATAACAAGTTTATTAATCAATAGTGTCTTCATAATCCTGCATCTTCTCCTTAATTGGCGACTATTCTAATTTCTAACAACACCCCAATAAAACAATCAATGGTAATAAGAGGGAATTCCAGTAATATGACTAATAAAATACTGGATGGTTAAAAATATGTAGAATAAATGTATACCATAGGTTTTGGTCCACTGATGATAATAGGAAAGAATACAAGGGAGTATGTCATGTGAGAGTGGCATGGATTTATCTCTCTGCTCATTGATCATTCTAGATACATCTGTACAATTCCCATAGAATATCTTGTATGGAGGGCACCTGATTCCTTGGGCTTCAAAGGAATTTTTCAATTGCAGAGGCTTCCACCATATTCTTGTTGTAATCTTGAGCATAAACAAAACTAAACCAACACAAGCAACTGCCAAACCCCAAAATACCCACTCCATATTCTAGAGTACGTGGCCAACACCCATATTGGTTCTAAAAGCTTCAAATTTTTTCTTGTAGTATTTACATTTACAAAAATAAAATGACCTATTTATTGACTAAAAAATAAAAGAATGCAAGTAACATCAACTACTCTCATAGATTTTACTTTCAGACACAGACAGGAAAATCTATACTAACAAATTGCACCATGATATGTGATGGGCATGCCTGTAGTAATTTATTAGTTAGTTTTATGAGTATTTTATTAAATTTTTTAAAAACTATTTTAAATTGATGTGGAATTTTTTAACCTCATAAATATAAAAATCAATGAATTATGTTTAATGCATCGACAATTCCATTTAATATATTGGAATAAGGTATATATTATTATATTGTTCTATTATTTGAAAAGAACATGACTTTGACTTGGTTTAGTGTATTATAATAAAATACTAATTATTATTATTATAATGCTTTCTTGTTTTCAAAACTAAAGTTAAAATAAAATGACTTGTTTAGTGTATTGAGAAAAAATAGAGTATTATTACAGTGTTCTAGTATTAAATTGATAAGAAGTGTGAGCACCACAAATCTACAAAACAACTTAAACTTCAAAACACATTAGCATGGTTAGTTCAAACTATGCAAATGCCATAGTGCTCCTATGAAATAATCCATCATGTCTCACAATGTAAATAAAACAACTAATTAAAAACATAAAAAGTATAATGGATACCTATCCCATAATGGATTGGTGTCACTTTATTGTGAAAAGTGACCTTTTCCCAACCCTTGACAAGCTTGATCTTGCAAATGATAATGAGCAAAATTAGCTCTTAATGTGAAAAGAGTAACTTTGCATGAATTGTGGATGCTAAGATGAGGAATGAGACCTCTAATTTATAGAATATTTTGATGAGAGAAGAAGCCAAATGGATGAATGTGGGACAAAAATTTAGCCAATAGAAATGATCCACTTGTCCAAATCTGAGTGGATGGAGGATGTGCAAGTTTTGGTCAATGTGCCAATAAATGAGATTAGTTGGCCTTTTAAAATTCAAATTTGGCTTGTTGGAGGAAGAAAAAGGGACTTAAATGCCAAGTGGGGGACATGTAAGAGGGGAGTTAATGCCATGTTGGAAGGGACAAGTCAACTTGTTTTGAAATTCAAACTTGAGGGAATATTCTCCAAAGATGCCTTGCTGAGGGAAAATGAGGAATTTATAAATGAATTAAAATGCTTTATTTGTGCAAGTGGGAAAATATAGAGAATGTGACATGAGTTAATTTAAATTAATTAGGACTAGATTAATTTAGTGAGGGATTAGGTGATTTGACCCATTTGACTTAGATACTTGGATTTACTTAAATAAAAAAGGAGGATTATGAATTTTGAGATTTAATTAAATAAATTTTGATTTATTGAATTAAAAGGATGATGTAAGGGTATGTGCAAAATCATCATGGAAAAAATAGGCCCTTAAGTGGCAATTTAAAAAAAAAAATAGAGTTAGGCAACTTGACGTAAAAATTTGAATAAGTTATCTATATTATTTCAAAAATATGTAAGAATAGAATCTATAGCAAATTGAATGTAGTTTCTAAACTACTAGGGTTATTTTTAAAAATAAAATCTATTTGGTGAAAATTTGAAATTTCAAAGCAGTAGTACTTAAATTTCAAGGAAAAAAATAAGTAGGTGTTTGTGACAACCCTAACCACAATAAAATGATAATATTTTTTATAATATTTTAGATATAAGTAGATGAATCATGTCCTGCTGTGATTCATATTTTTGTAATTTTTTCCAAGTAAATAATTAATTATGAATTTTTATTACAACTTTTAAAAATATAAAAGTTGTATCGACCACCATAATTTGGTCAAAACTTCATGAAATTCATTTTGTTTTTTTAATCCTATAGTATGAAAACATACAATGTCATGCTTGTTTCAAATTCAAAAATATGATACCATTTGAAAGCTATAGATTTTTCAATCAACCTATCAATTAGGACTTTAGTCATAATTCAAATAGAAAATGAATAATAATTATTTATTAAATTCAAAGTAAAGCATAATTTATATTGGTGGAAAGATGAGAATATCCTTTAAAAACCCTTTTTGTTTCATCAATTTTGGGTAAAAAAAAAGTTGTCAACCACATACCCTACAAATGCCCATCATATCACCACTTTTTGGCCCATCATGATCCTACACATACCTATAAGATAAGGGTTAATTTATTCAATTTAAAGGAGATAAAGTTAGGAGATTAATCAATTAAACTAGATTTATTTAATTGATTAGGCGAATATGATTTAATTAAATATGTGTGATGCATGATGTTAATTTCACATGTCTACATTTTTCCTCTCTTTGAAGCAATGTACTTGTTGCGTTGGTTCTTAGAATAAAACTGCTAAGACCAAAGTAAAAATAAAATAAAATTTGTATGCCCCAACAGAAAGAAATACACTGGTAAATTGCCCCCTCGAGAGATTGAGTGGAAGATTCTATTTGAGGGTCGATCTCACAATAAAGAGGTTCAAGATGGACACATAGATGGTTACGATGATGATGCAAATGAGATGGTTTTAAGATGCTTAGAATAACCAATGTATATTATCCTAAACAACTTAAATGATGATTAATGCATGTGAGATGGAAGATGTGATATGCTATGATTATGAGATTTATGTATGCTAATGATTTGTGGATGCAGGATGGATGCACTGGTAATGATGATTAACTATATTCATGACGTGATGTTAGTGTAGAAAAGAAGAAAGAAGAAATGAGATGATGACAAGAGGATCCAACAAGCCAACTTTGTGCTGAGATGATGATGAGAAATGGATGATTTTCTTATCAAGAATTGGGATTTTAAAAGGGCCACTTACCTTATGTTTGATAACATGCATAAGCACGATGCATCAAGGTATAAAGAACCTAGATGGCGTTGCACTTAGTGTGATGGACTCTGATTCAACAAATAGATAGGAGTATTCTTGTTCACACCTGACATACGGAAACCTTGCTATGATGCACTTTAGAATTTTCAAACATCTCAGACCAAAATATGGAAAGGCATAACCTATCAATCTAATAGTCAACAAGCTACCTGAAACACCCTCCATACATATCTGACAAAGAAAGTATTCACCAAGTTATATTACAAGAACGTCCAACAAGAACAATAGACAAAAGATAATAATCATTGCCCCATTCCTATCTCTCTAAATCCATTTGTTTGGACATCATCGAGAGGTTATTAGAATGAGCACAAAGAGATAAGTCAAAAGACAAAGATAAAGTAAAAAAACAAGTGGATGTTCTTCAATACTGCTAACCAAAAGGAAATGTGTTTTTAAGGATAAGAACCAAAACTATTGCCAAAAAATAATGCCCATTGTAGGAAGGATACATCCTAGGACATGTTAGTGGATGGTGGTATGCCATTTCATTTATCCAAAGTGTTCTTTCTAATAAATAATGACCTTTGTAGGAAGGATACATCCTAGTACATGATGTTATCAGATGATTGATATGGGACTGATTGGATGATGGGCTATTGACACAAAGAGTTGACCAACTTGTTTACGTATTGACTTAAACCTAAGACTTGACATTTTGAGTTTTCACTTTTTCACCTGCTAGACTTGTTTCCAACTGTTTCACCAAAGGTTGAGGACAATGATTGTTTATTATGAGTGTTGTTTATTGTGAATGAAAGCAAGATGAGACAGATGGATTTTTTCAAATATTTGGATGTTTTTGGAGTTTTGAAATGTTTTGAGGCTATTTTTGGTATTTTTCGAGATTTAATAAATGTTTTGTGGTTTTTTAAGATTTTGACCAGGAGACTAACATAAGGACCTATCCTAGGGGTCTCAGGGGCTAATCAACAGATTAGCCTTGCCTACGTTATACACACATAGACCACATAGTTCGATTGATGAATTGATCGATTTACAGATGAAGATATACACGGTAGAATTTTAGTTTATTATTATAGACTCCTAAAGGACTAGCCTAGGTGTCTCGGAGGATGATCAAAGATCAACCTTGCCTACATTCAGGCTCAGAGACCCGTAGTTCAACAAGACGACTCTGTTTTTGAATTTTTGACTAACTTTTTGACCTATTTTTTGGATTTTGATATGTTTTAGATTTTTTTATGTTTTTGGATTTTCCGAGATTTTTTTATCTTTTTGGATTTTTGGATTTTCTGATATTTTTGAATTTTTTGATTTTAGGACTTCAAGAATATACATGAATCTGATCTGATTAGAACATGCCCCCAGTGTGATGCAATAGACTACTCTAATAAAGGTAGGACAAACTAACCTTGAGGATGGGCCGAGTAGTACTAGGAGGGATCATGATACGAACATAGGACCAAGCTATGATGGGGATGTCAAATAGATGGGTGATGGATGGAGATCTGAATGTGATGGATGATGCAGAACAAGTTGTGAAGATCTTGGTGGATGGAAAGTGCTTATTTACACAAGGCACTTGTTTGCTAGGTTTTCACCAAGGTACTTGTCCAAAGTTCCACTGAAGTGGTTTTCACCAAACAATGATTTTTCTCTTTACTATTTTTTATCCTTTTTCTAATTTATTTGGATTTTTTGCTTTTTTGATTTTTTTTGTTGTCACCAAGACACCTGTTTGCTAGGTTTTCACCAAGGTAACCATTTCTTCCGAACAAATCTACAAAACAACTTAAACTTCAAAAAACATAAAAAAGCATAATGGATACCTATCCCATAGTGGATTGGTGTCACTTTGTTGTGAAAAGTGATCCTCTCCCAACCCTTGACAAGCTTGATGTTGCAAGTGATAATGGAAAAAAATAGCTCTTAATGTGAAGAGAGTAACTTTGCATGAATTGTGGATGCTAAGATGAGGAATCAGACCTCCAATTTATAAAATATTTTGATGAGAGAAGAAGCCAAACGGATGAATGTGGGACAAAGATTTAGCCAATAGGAAGGAGCCACTTGTCCAAATTTGAGTGGATGGAGGATGCAAAAGTTTTGGTCAATGTGCCAATAAATGAGATTAGTTGACCTTTTAAAATTCAAATTTGGCTTGTTGGAGGGAGAAAAAGGAATTTAAATGCCATGTTGGAAGGGATAGGTCAATTTGTTTTAAAATTCAAACTTGAGGAATATTCTCCAAAGATGCCTTATTGAGGGAAAATGAGGAATTTATAAATGAATTAAAATGCTTTATTTGTGCAAGTGGGAAAATCTAGAGAATGTGACATGAGTTAAATTAAATTAATCTAGATTATATTAATTTAGTGAGGGATTAGGTGATTTGACCCATTTGACTTAGATACTTGGATTTATTTAAATCAAAAAAGAGGAATATGAATTTTGAAATTTAATTAAATCAAGTTTGATTTATTTAATTAAAAGGATGATGTAAAATAATGGTTAATTTATTCAATTTAAAGGAGATGAACTTAGAAGATTAATCAATTAAACTTGATTTATTTAATTGATCAGGAGAATATGATTTAATTAAATATGTGTGATGCATGATGTTAATTTGGCATGTCTATATTTTTCCCCTCTTTGAACGAATGTACTTTTTGTGTTGGTTCAAAGAATAACACTACTGAGATCAAAGTAAAAAAAAATGATTTTTCAGATGCCCCAACAGAAAGTACACTGGTACATTGCCCCCTCGAGAGATTGAGTGGAAGATTCAATTTGAGGGTTGATCTCACGATAAAGAGGTTCAAGATGGACACATGGATAGTTGTGATGATGATGCAAATGAGATGGTTTTAAGATGCTTAGAATAACTAATATATATTATCCTAAACAACTTAAGTGATGATATAATGCATGTGAGATGGATGAGATGGATGATGTGATATGCTACATATGATTATGAGATTTATGTATGCTAATTATTTGTGGATGCAAGATGGATGCACTTTAATGATGATTAACTATTCATGACGTGATGTTAGTGTGAAAAAGAATAAATGAGATGATGACAAGAGGATCCAACAAGCCAACTTTGTGCTGAGATGATGATGAGAAATGGATGATTTTCTTATCAAGAGGTAGGATTTTAAAAAGGCCACTTACCTTATGTTTGATAACACACATAAGTACGATGCATCAATGTATAAATAACTAGGATGGCGTTGCACTTAGTGTGATGGAATTTGACTCAACAATCAGATAAGAATACTCCTGCTCACACTTGACATACAAAAACCTTGTTAGGATGTACTTCAAAAGTTTCAAACATCTCGGACCACAACACGGAAAGGCATAACCTATTAATGTAATAGTCAACAAGCTTCCCAAAACACCCTCCATACATATCTAACAAAGCAAGCATTCGCCAAGTTATATTACAAGAACGTCCAACAAGCATAGTAGAAAAAAGATAATGATCGTTGCCCCATTCCTATCTCTCTAAATCATTTTGAGTAGACATCATCGAGAGGTCATTGGAATGAGTGCAATAAGATAAATCAAAAGAAATGATCAAGTATACAAACAATCCAATGTTCTTCATACCTTCAGCCAAAGGGATGTGTTTTGATAGGATAAGAATCCAAGGTGATATCCAAAATGGTGCCCATTGTCAGAACAATATATCCTAGGACATGCATTGTATAGGATGATGATGGGTTGATAAGTTGATTGATAGGCTATTGATATAAGGTTGACTGACATGTTTGAAAATGATCAAGAGTTTGATTTCGCGTTTAATAGTTTGTTGCTTTGATTTTTATTTTGTGTTTGAAGTTTTTTTTTGCTGATTGTTTCTATTTGTGTTGCCAAAGGATGAAGGTGATGATTAGTTTATTATGGATGATTGATTATTTTGAGTGAAAGCGAGATGAGACAGATGAATTTTTTTAAAATATTTGGATGTTTTTGATGTTTTTGGAATGTTTTGAGGTTGTTTTTGGAATTTTATTTTACAAATGTTTTGATTTTTGATTTTCTTATGTTTTGGGGTTTTCTAAGATTTTATGAATGTTTTTGGATTTTTGTGTTTTTTGAATGATTTTGTATTTTGATGTTTTCTAACGTTTTTGTGTTTTTTTTGTCTCAGGGGCTGATTAAAGATTAGCCTTGCCTATGTTTAAGCTCAGAGACGACGTAGTTTGTATTTCCATGTTTTTTATGCTTTTTCGATTTTTTTAGTGTTTTTAAATTTTTCTATTTTTTTGATGTTTTCAGAATTTTTTGCATGATTTTGATGATTTAGATATGGATATGTGTGATGATATCAGTGATATGTGTTGGGATTTTGTTGAAAACCAAGCTAAGGTTGATTTATTAGATCGATGGATTGATGATGATAACATTGTTAAGGATACACAACAACGCAAGGGTAGTGTTACATGACACAAGGATTATGATGGATATCCCAGCATGATGAGGGATTGATGATGATAACATTGTTGAGGATACACAACAATGCAAGGATATCCCGAGATGATGATTTTTTGATTGGATTTGATTGATCAGGATCAATGAAGCTTGATTTGGAACAAAAGTTGTTTGAATGATTTGATGTGACATTGAAGCACACGTTAGATGCGACTGATAGTGATTACTTGTATTGATGTTCAATGAAAGATAAATCTTGATAAGGAATATTTTCTCATCAAAATAAGCCATGGGCTAGTGATTTGGATTCTTTCTCACAAATATTTTGACCAATTTGATTTCACATTTTCCAATGTTCAGCTCACCACATAAGTTGGAGGATATAGATCAATATTTATTCTTGAAGCAAGATGTAAATATCTGCCCCCAGTTTCTAGCAATGTATGGAATGTCATGGTTGAATTCCTAGATAGGTGTATGGATGGATGGATATGGTAAGCACACAAAGGATTCCAAGGATTATCTTGCAATAAGATAAGGTGTTCAGATAAAAAATGATCATTTGGATAATGTTTCATGGCTCAGATAATGTTGGGTAGGATAGGATTAGTGAAAATGACCGATGTCAAGATTTTTATCATAAGCAAGCATAAAGTGTGCACCAAACTTTGTTAAGATCAAGATAACTCAAACTATGTATGTAGATGGAAAAATGGATTGGATAAATGGTTCATGGATGAATGGATTTATCATGGATGAGATGGATTGAATGTTGGATTTATTATGGATGGGATGAGATGCTTCCACTTGAACTGGTGCATGCAGATGCTTGATTCTACACATGATGCTTGTTTGCCAGGTTTTCATCATGGTACCTGTCCAAAGTGCCACCGAAGTAGTTTTCACTAGAGGATGATTTTTTTCTTTATTATTTTCAATCCTTTTTTATTTTTGGATTTTCATATATTTTTTGTTTTTTGGTTTTTCTAAAATATTTTAATCTCATTTCAAACCACCTGGTGGTGTTGATGTGGATGTTTATTTCATAATATTCCATCAATATCTTTCCTAAAGTTGTTTTTCCAAGATACGTGCACTTGAATCCAACATTTGAGATCCCTGATCTGCTTCATTGATACTGGAGTTGACTTTGTCTTTTTGCGCACATCACAATAGAGTGCCCTCTAAATCCTTATGATGAAGGGTGGCTACCAATACATGGTCAATGTGAGAATTGGATATTATGCATGGAGGTGTGGATGGAGTGTGTTTTTGGGATAAGGGATGGATTGGTTAACAGTTTGCAACCTTTGACTCTCCAAACTTGGGAAGATGAGCAATAATGGGTGGATACAAAAGTGTGCAGGGAATTAGGACCAACAACTTGTTATACTTTGTATGTTGCTTAAGAAGCCTACTTTTTCCTTTGTGGACATCTTTGAAAAATAATTTTCCCTTTTTTACTTTTCCCCATAGTTTCTTTGACTAATGGGGTTTGATAGGGATAATATTTCTTTGTATTCTTTGGTATCCATTTGTATTTGATTTGTCTATTATGCTCCTTAGCTTCTTTTTCTTTGATAACATTCTTTGTGCTTTGATTCAAATCTTTCTTTTGATGTCGGTCCCAATTCATGGATGGGGTGATGGGTGGATGAAGATTCATGACATGGTTGGTTGCAATACTAACATTAGTTTCATCATAAGGTCTCTTCATGCTGCCTATGTTGACGTTTTCTTGAGACAGTTTCTGCCAGTATTGTGGAAGTAGTACCTTCATGCTTTGATTATGCCTATTCTGAGAGCTCTTGTTTAGAATGTATTCTCTAATAAATTACCACTAAATATGATGTTATTTCAATTGGATGCTCTGCTAACTCTAGCATATCCTATTCTATCTGACTAGTTTCCTAGATATCTTCATACATGATGTCCATAGTTTGAATTTGGGATATATCTGATCTTGATGTTGATAACTCAGTTTGACTGTAGGAATCGATAACCTGCTCTTTTGTGTAATAATGTTAGGAGTAAAGGAATCATGTTTTGAATGAAGATCATCTATGTGTCCATCCATAGAAAGCATCTCATGGGTAGATGAAGGAGTATACATGCTATTTGGATGTGATCATCATTTGCGACATATTGTATAGATAGGAGAGTGTCCATTAGATCATTATAGTATGTTGGAGATACAAATTCTTGATCCTAAATTATTTTAGAATCTCTTTTGACATGCTTTGGATCAATTTCTTGATATGTGTCAATTTCAAAGGATCCTTGGATATATTTATTAGGAATGGGAATTGGCTCAATATCCTCTTGATCTTTGAGTGGACTTGCATTAAACGTCGAGTTGAGGATTCCTTCAGTATCTGCAATCATGAGTTTGAAGGATGTCAATATGCCTTTGGAAGGACCATTGCTAGACCTTGGTGAAAGATTTTGATCATGCTTTGGAATAAATTCTTAATATATGTCCTCTAACTCATAAGGCAATATAGACATTTTCAATATGATCATTGGTCAATGGATCATGGATTATGTCAATAGGATCAAATAATTCTAACACTCCTTGAAATAGATCACTAAAAAGTGGTTCTTGATATATGGTGAGTTGATCATCAAATGGTGTAGAAACATCTTCAATGTGCTGATTAATGGAGAGATATTGAACATTATTTTCAACAATTGCAGTCAAGAGATTGTGAATGTCTTCAACCATAGGATCAAGTGATGTTGACATTTCTTGAATTGGATCATTGTTTGGTATTGTTGGTGGAAAATGTGACTCTCGACATATGTTGATTTGATCTTCAGATGAGGTGGAAATGTCTTCAATGTGATCATTGATGGATAGGTTTTGATCATTGTTCTCAATAGTTGTGGCGGGGAGATTGTCAATGTCTTCAACATAAGGTTAAATGATGTTGAAATTTCTTGAATTGGATCATTGTTGGGTATTGTTGGTGGATTTTGATCATGATTTAAAGTGACTATTGATGTATGTTAATGGATAGATCTTGATCATTGTCCCCAATAGTGATTATCTTTTGATCAATAAGGTCTTGGATGAGATTTTTGAGTCGAATACAATCTGATGTTGTGTGTCCTTTTGTTTTGTGTAAGCCACAAAAGTTCTTCTCATTATACCTTGGAGGTTTAACTAAGGGTTCTTGATAATCCTCATAAATAGAGAGTTTAATGATATTTTCTTATACCAATTGTTGTAGGACTTATTCGACTGGTCTCCCTAGTGGTGTATATTTCAGTTTATTACCCTGTGAGACTTGTACTTTAAATTGACCTTGTGGTTATTGATTTTGGAGATGTGGTGATTGATCTTTGAGATGTGGGGGTTGGATTGTTGATGTGGTTGATCTTGATATCTAACTTCTTGACATTGGAGATATTGTTCTTGATGTGGTTGTGGACACAACTCAATGCTTTGATGACATGGTTCAACCAATGGTAGAGTGTATTGATTTTGGAGTGAAGATATCTTTTGGCTCAATAATTAAATTAGTTTGGCATGTCAAGAAAGTTGCTCTAGAAAAATTTGATCTTGATTTTGAATTTGACTCCCTTGATTTGGATTTTGTTTAAGAAAATTTGGGATGTACACTTGTGGTGTTCACATGGGATCATCAAAAAATTGATTTTGGACAATGTTCTGATTTGGGATGGTGTTTAGATTTGGCATTATAGGTTGAAATTGAACATTGTCTTGATTTAGGTAACTTTGATTTTAGATGGTGTTACCTTGACTTGGACCAATACATGGAGTTGTTAACATATTTTTTGGACTTTGGACAACATTCATATGATTTGCAAACATATCCATCCCAAAAAAATTTGAGTGTCGATTTGAAATGTTCATGTTTGGAAAAATTGTACTTGGCATGTATGGATTTGGTGGGATGATGTCATTTGTTTGTGGAAGACTCATGCATTGGGTGTTTGGTTGATAGATTTGTAGGTTTGGACTTGGATTTAAATCTACCACCGAGAAAGGTGTTCCCAACTTTTGAATGGGCATACTTACATTTGTTGTACCATTGAGGTTTGTAGGGGATAATGATCCCATGTCTGGATTGTATAAATGTGAGTTTTGATAATCAATCGACATTGCATGGTTTTGAAAGTTTAGTTGATTTGGATTGCTCATGATATATGGAGAAAGTTTGTATTCCATGTTCTTCTTGTGTTTTGACCTTGTTGTAAAAGTGACCTCTAAGGTTCTTAGGACTAATGACAAGATGAAGGATGAAAGGGGTAAATGATATGAGTGTTGAACGCTTAGTGACTTTACATCAATGCTAGAATTAGGGTTTTATTTTGATTGGTTTGATTGGATAATGAGCTTGTAAACCCTAAGATGTTGGATGTGATCTTAGGATGAAATTTTTCAAAGGATTGATAATTCAATTAAATGTATGAGAAAGGATGCATTCCCATACACCTAACTAAACAAGGTGATTTTGATTTTGATGATTTACCCAAGTCTAGAATGGTGTTTCCAAAGCTCTAAATTTTTTTGTGGGATGGATTTTGATAGATGTTTGGAATTTGGATGAAGTGTTTGATTCAATCCTAAATGAACCTAGGAAGGACTTGTTTACGAGACCAAGATAGTGAAGAACATGCCTTTCTTTAAGAGTAATTCAAAATCAAAAGACCAATATTTGCATGAAAACCATATGACCAAAAGATGCCAAGCACATGTGTGGGGTCGAATTGATTCAATCTTTGCTTAAAGGATTCTTTTTACCACAAACACTTCTTGATTAGTTTTTGAAACTAGATGTCCAATGTCCTAATTCTCTTTCATCCCACAAAGTGAATTATGTGGAAATTGAGGAAATCAAGGCAAAGGTTTCCTAATGTTCACCTTAGTAGGAGAAAATTGAGATGAAATCCAAATTCTTAGAAGCCTCTAAGGATGAGAATCCCAAGGGAAAGCAATAACATGTGAATTTGTTCAAGGATATTTGCTTCTCCTAAAGGGTTTGAGGTTTGATGCTCATGTTGAATGTATGTTTTCCAATGTTTTCAATCAAGAAAAGTGTTTTGATTTCAAGAATAATCATAGCCCTATGGATATGAAAGATAGTATTTGTTGATGTCCCCACTTGGACAAGCCCAGCTACGCTTATCTTTAGTGAATGGTTAGATGCTTGACCCCACTAGCTCCCCTCCATGGCACTCACTTATATGGGGCAGACAAGAATCAACACCCATGAAACTCCCATGGCATGCTTTCCATTTCTACTAAAGACCGTAAAAGTTTAGGGCGGCTTTAGAATGACCATTCTTGCACCAACAAATAGATAGGGATTTTGGCCTTTCTACAACAAGCCTGGTTTTAGTTTGGAATTTTTGTTCATAAGATTTGACCCAACGTGGTGAGAGACCATTGTTTCCATTCTCGTCGAAGTCAACCATGTGATACTAGCATTTATTCCAATACCCATATTTATTTCCTGGCTGGCAAATACTCTCGGGTTTAGAGTGTTACCGGTTGAGTCATTCCCTTGGGTGATTACTTTTTCCCCAAGGAAAGCCCTCTAAGATAAACAAAAGTGAGTAAAAATATTCATATTTTTATCAACCTTCATTTAGAAAAAAATGGAGAACACATGCAACAAGTTTACTCACACTCGCAAAATTAAGTGTGGAGGTGATCACTTTATCTCAACCTAAGATCATCAAAAATCCTTTTGATTCTCAAGATCATCATGAGGTGTGAGAGAAGCACATACGCCTTTTAAATGGTGTTAGTTTGAGTAAGAAATCACAAAACACTATAGCACATGTTCTTTTTAAGTCCACAAGGCAATGATTTTGATTCGTTTTAAAGCACCAAAATGAGATATGAAAGTTGCCTTGTTCAATTTTAGACCAAATTGAAATCTAGTAGGTGTCTAAGGTTCAATTTTAACCCAACTTTGAAATGATTAAATTAGTGGTTTATTTGGCCTAAAATAAAATAAAAAAGTAGGAAATGGATGCTTCAAGGTATTTCAATAAGCATTAAAAAATGCTTTTTTCAAGTTTAAGTTCAAGGCCCACTTTTACAACTTAAATTTGCTTGTTATTTTCTTGATTTTCTTTCCTCGTCTTGCTACTCCGTTATCTTCAAAAAAATCTATAAATCAGTTATCAACATATTCAAATCTACAAATCATTAATCTACATATTCAAGAAATATTTAAGAAAATAGATTACTCCCAGAAAATAGATGTTAAAAATTGATAGTTCACTGATCTGATAGTTTGTTAATTCTGCACTCAAAGAAAACATCAATATTAGTGTAGAGAAACATCAAGATTAAGATTGAACAATAATATGATATTAACCAACAATGAATAGAGAAACACAATATTAAGCCAACAAACACCAATGATCTATACTGTTTTCAAGATTCTTTTTTAAAGCATTTCCATAATTGCAATGCATGAGTCAAATATTTTTGATAAAAAGAACAAA
The DNA here is from genome assembly GCA_007258455.2 of Sequoia sempervirens. Lineage (NCBI taxonomy): Eukaryota > Viridiplantae > Streptophyta > Pinopsida > Cupressales > Cupressaceae > Sequoia > Sequoia sempervirens. The sequence continues at coordinate 331,423,516 of VDFB02000015.1, read as the reverse complement.
AATAGATTCTAGTGTCACGCTTCAAGATTTTTACTCCAACATCAGATCATTTTACCACACAACATTTACTTCTAATAATAAATGGAAAACAACCTAGTAGCGATCCTATGGTGTTCAATCTCTTCTCCTTAGTTTAATAGATACGTGGATAAACTACAAACTATAATCACGTTCATTTCAAAACCTATTTGAAGTGAATCATCATTTGCAAAAGAAGCAATAAAAGAGTTTATCTCTACCTTAAAATGTTCCCTCTATAAAATCTTTGATGCCTTCTCTAGTTGAAAAGTGGCAGATAGTAACACAAATGGAATTGATTGTCATGAAATAACCCTAATAAATGCAACCCATCTCTCATTATAGGTTGTGCCATGCTGTAGCAAATGCTATGACAACAAAGGAAACCCAAGATTAAATGTTCTGATAGTCAATCTAACTCCAAATAAGAATAATTTTTATCACAGGTCTCTTTTTATTTGCAGTAAAAAGTGATCTACAAGATCAGCCTATTACTTGACGAATTTAAATTAAAATCACATCACATAATCTATTATATCAATTACTAAAACATGGAAATTTCGATGTCGCTACACTCAAATCAATATTCAAAGATTTTGGTGTTGTGAATGGGCTTAGGTTCTCAGCCAACACCATTAAAGGCTAGGCCTTTGGAATAGAAAAATGACCAACTCAAACCATTCAATGTAGTCAGAGATAGGTACATGGACAACACCAACTCACTGCCAGAGAGATCAATAAAGTTCATTGCCCAAGAAAAGTTTGTTGTAAAATAGATCAACACAACTTTGTTGTCAAAGAAAGTAAAAAAAATTAATTATCCAAAGAAGATCGATCATAGACATGACACACTATCTAACATAAACCTGATAATATACAAAAGGAAAAAGCAATTAATTAACAATCTAGATCGAGATCTTGAATATGCCATAAAAGTGGAGGGAAAGTTGGATTTGAATTCTGTAATTAATTATGATGATGTGAAAAATGATATAATGCTATAGTTGGAAGCATTGCGGGATGTTCCAAATCTAGAAGAGCATCATTTTACATATCATCTATATGTGGCAGCAATGTCTACTAATATTATTCTTACAACTTCAATAGTTACAGAAGATGTGTGTGCATTGCATGTGATTTCAATCGTCTAGGAAAACATTCCTTCAACATCTTGAGTGGGTTTGGCAAGGAGAAAAAATGGAGAAGATAGACAATTTTCTTCATCTGCACCGAAGTCCAAAGTTGGCGCAAAAATGAATAAATTTGCTTAAAAGACAAAACAACATTGCAGTAGGAAATTTTTAAAGAAACGTTATCCCACAGTATTTCTTGAGGCCTTTATTGTGCAAAGAAAGCATGATGTGGCCCTAAAATAAATACCCTATGCAATATTCATCATGGACTTGTTTGATGCGACTGGTGCAATGCACAGGAAACACCTTTCACAGATAGTTCGTGGTTGACCCAGAAACAAATATTTTTGTTTCATTTTTTTAGGTAAAGGACACCACATTGTAGGTGTTAAGAGGTATGTTTTATGCAGGGTTTTGTCTTACTCATGGTTGCATTATGTAGAGAAGATAGATTAGACAACAAAAAACTGTTGATCAAACATATAAGGGATAAAGGCTCCTTCCCAACAACTATAACTTACAACAGGCTACTGAAAGCATACATTGAGAAGAATAGATTGAGTAAAGCATTTGAATTAGTGGATTCTATGAATGAGGTAGGTTGTACTGTTGATTTATTTACATATACACAGCTCATTGATTTTTTCTGTAAAAAAATCAGGCTACTATATATGGGTCTAAAACTATTTCATAAAATGGAATATTCTAGTTTTTAAACCTATGCAAGTTGCCTACAGTGCTCTTGTTAAGTGCTTTGAATCCTTGGTCCATTTTGATGATGCTGGAAAGATAATTGCAGAGGAAAATGAAAAAGGTTATGAAAATACTACTTGATGATTTTATTAATGAAATGGAAACTCTCCAATGTAATTTTCAACTCCCTGAGAAACATGGATATTATTCTCAAAAGATTTTAAATATTCTTCACCAAATGAAAATTAAGTATTGTGTTTTACAATTAGTTCAGAATGCTATAACATTATAGTTAAGTTGTAAAACCAGTAACATCTCATAATCATAATAACAATCTATATTGATGAACAATATCACCTAGATCAAAAGACATAAAAAATGCTTTCATGTGATGAAACCCTTTCCTTCTAATGCATTAAAATGACACCGAACACAAAGAAAAAGCCCACCTTTAATTCATTAAATTGATTATGAACAAAACACAAAAAGGTTTAACATAGAAAGATATTAAAAGTCAGAGATATTCATAGGAAATTATGATTGTAGCTACTTGATAGACACCAAGACCAAAAACATGCTTCTATATGCCTATCATAATACAGATCAATGCCTCTTTTTAGTAGTAAATGGCCAACTATCTTTCATCAATCAAATTAAACCATCACACAAGAATCTCAATTTCAACTCAAAGCTCTTCCCTCTAGCACCATATGTGAGCACCACAAATCTGCAAAACAACTTAAACTTCAAAACACATTAGCATGGTTAGTTCAAACTATGCAAATACCATAGTGCTCCTATGAAATAATCCATCATGTCTCATAATGTAAATAAAACAACTAATTAAGAATATAAAAAAGCATAATGGATACCTATCCCATAGTGGATTGGTGTCACTTTGTTGTGAAAAGTGACCCTTTCCCAACCCTTGACAAGCTTGATTTTGCAAATAATAATGGGAAAAATTAGCTCTCAATGTGAAGAGAGTAACTTTGCATGAATTGTGGATGTTACAATGAGGAATGGGATCTCTAATTTATAGAATATTTTGATTAGAGAAGAAGCCAAATGGATGAATGTGGGACAAAAATTTAGCCAATAGGAAGGAGCCACTTGTCCAAATCTGAGTGGATGGAGAATGTGCAATTTTTGGTCAATGTGCCGATAAATGAAATTAGTTGGCCTTTTCAAATTCAAATTTGACTTGTTGGAGGGAGAAAAAGGGACTTAAATGCCAAGTGGGGGACATGTAAGAGGGGAGTTAATGCCATGTTGGAAGGAACAAGTCAACTTGTTTTGAAATTCAAACTTGAGGGAATATTCTCCAAAGATGCCTCGTTGAGGGAAAATGGGGATTTTATAAATGAATTAAAATGCTTTATTTGTGCAAGTGAAAAAATCTAGAGATTGTGACATGAGTTAAATTAAATTAATTAGGATTAGATTAATTTAGTGAGGGATTAGGTGATTTGACCCATTTGACTTAGATACTTGGATTTATTTAAATAAAAAAGGAGGAATATGAATTTTGAGATTGAATTAAATAAAGTTTGATTTATTTAATTAAAAGGATGATGTAAGATAAGGGTTAATTTATTCAATTTAAAGGAGATGAACTTAGGAGATTAATCAATTAAACATGATTTATTTAATTGATCAGGCGAATATGATTTAATTAAATATGTGTGATGCATGATGTTAATTTTGCATCTATATAAGAAGGAACATATATTTTCATAAATATTTATTGAGAAGAGGGTTTAAATCAATATATCTTTGTATAAATATTTGTAAGAATCTAGATGAGCATTTTCAACATTATATATGTTTTTTAAGTCTTAATAGATGTTCCAAATTAAATTAATATTGAGTGAGTATTTTGACTCCAAACAACTTATATAATCAAATATTTTACTACAAAATAAATGGTTGAATTAATTTTTAATCTCAAATCTAATGCATTAATTATCTAATAGCTAGTCATATGAAAATAATAAATTTGAGTGATGGTACATGCATTCACTATATACCTATAGATGCACCAGAAATGCTACATAAGAATTGTTAAACTCGATCCAATTTTACCAAACTCATGTCATTTCTTTGTTATCATCACAAGCAATAAAAAAATACCTCAAGCAAAATGGAAGCATTATAAACACTCAAAAACAAAAAAAAATATCAAGAAAGGTCTAGTTAAATATTGATTTGGAAAACAACAAAAGTCTTTCCTACCTTCACTTCTTCGCAAAGGCTGCAAGTTTCACATATATGTGAAATCCATTAACAAAATTTTGGATGAGAATATGCAATTAAACGTGACTAATGTTGCACTATCAAAGGTGGTACCTCTAGAGTTCACACATCATAGTTTGTCATAGTAGACTAAATCTATCATCAAATGTTTTCGTTCATAATAAATCAAATGGGCACTAATATAGTGAAAATCAAGATGGTTGCAATAAGATGGGTTTTGTATGCGCTCTAAATAAGGCATAAAACACTCCACATTCAAATTTTAGTTTCCACCCAACACCTATATATTACACCACATATTTCTAACCTCGATTTTCTCCAAAATAAATGTGCTAAAAGAAGAGAGTTTTCATATAATTTTCAATATATAAATCATAATAAATGAGAAAATGAGACATTACATTAAAAGCTTAAGTAAATTCAATGCTTGAAAATGATAAGTAAAGTTCCTAATAAAATATAGAGAAGAAAAATTAAAAGGTAAGCAAGGAGATAATTCTTCTTTATGAACTCTAACATGTCTATTTGAACACTTAATTTTATGGCATAAGGCTTTTTCACTTGTACTTTGTAAGTAGAAGGGGCAATGCCCATATTTGTTATTAATATTTTTCTTACCACAACCTGAGTTAGGATGGTGAATGTAGGATCTTGAAGGAAGGATTAGGTCCATGGAAATGTAAAATAGTGATAAGATAAATGTGTAGAAATATGTGTAAATGAGACAATGATAAGGTCAAAGTAAGAGTATATGAAGATAGATAAATATTGGGAAATAAGTGAACTTAACACAAAAGTGTATCACATATCAATATATAATTTTATTGAGGTATTATGTCAAAAGGGACACAAAACCAAAATAGAATTGGCATGGGTATGCAAATTTCACCACTATAAATATATTGATAGAAAAATTTATATCAACAACAAACTCATGTAAAAGAGAACACAATAATTCCATTTTTTGTTAAAATTCCTAAAGAACATAAAGCTCATCCCTAGATACATGATCATTGGGTTAATTTTTGATGTAGATAAATCCTCAGATCTTGCAAATTAATAGACTCACCCTTTGTATAACAGAGGAAATATGAAAAATAGAACAAAAACAAAAGACAATATGGAGATACTTGTTTTTCATCATTCAGAACCTAATCATTACATTCTCTAGAAAATTAATTCCTACATTACCAACTATCCACTTTATCCACCAAAAAGCCCTAATTTAACTCATACGAAAAATTACAAAGTAACAATAGTCCAAAAAAAATAATCAACTCCTAATTTAACTCCTACAAAGACTACTAATAAACAACATATCAACTCCTAAATTAACTCCTATAAAGACTACTTAGCAAATCAATAGTAGATCAACAACAATCAAGAAATATTTGCATCATCCTCCCCATCTTTTATAATTTCTGAACCTTCAAATTCAAAGTCATATAATGGATTTGTCTTGATGTACTTAAGAATTTGGAATATATGGTAGAACCATCCTTTTGACTTGAAGGACCAAGCCATAGTGTTCCCTTCCACCAAATTAGATATTTTTGCAAATCATCATATTTTTTCTTCTTTCGTTTATAGTCTCTTGTTGGAATAAAGATCCTCTTCCTCTACCAATTGAATCCCTTCATCTTTTTCCAACTACTTTAAGACTTAGTAGTCCTCCTCCACTAAAAATAAACATTTCTCTTTGCATCACTCATACCATGTCCCATTTCACCTACACATAAATCATTAAAAACAAAAATAAAGTTAAGGGAATAAAAAATTCCCATAAGTGCATCCTACTTCTCAGCATTATGCCATTAAGCAATTTTTTCCATTTTATATTTTGTGAGGTGGACTTCATTTCCTAGCTCAATGTGATATTATTCACAAAACAACTCATTTTTTTATATTGTCTTCTTTTATGCCACCAATGAACATGTCTTTGTTCTCTCTTGCAATCATCCTCATTTCTTTTGCAAGAAAGAAATGATCCATTTCTTCTCTCTTTCCTTTAATCATGGGATTCACTAGACATTCATTTATCTTCTCATATTGTTCTAGCTACTTATGATTGGTTGTTTTCAAAAACTAATGATACTTCATCACATATGGGGCTCCTATTGGCTAATGTGGTTTTCCAGCTCAACATATTTAATCTCCCCTACCTCTTCCATCTATCTTCTCAACAACAACATTAATTTCTTCTTCCCTCCTACTTTCTTCTTCATTATTCCTGCTTCTATCTTCTTCTACACTTTTCTTTCCTTGGCATATTTGAGAAGTTTCTTCTCTCGGCTTTGTTTTGTAAAAGAAATATGATACTTCTATTTTTGGTTTGCATCCAAAAGTTTCCTCTATCTCTTAGAAAAGGGCCCTATTTTGAAAATGTTTTTTGTGGTTAATACTCTATTTTTTCATGAATGAATGATGGCATTTATGTAACAAAAACTCATATTGCTGAATTCTCTAGTGTGCCTTTTATCTCTATTTCTATAACTTTTTCTAGTCTTTATCTTGTGTTTCTATCAAATTGGTATCAGAGCCAGTCATATGAAAAAAAATATTGGGTTTCTCAGAGTGGGTGTTTGACTATAGCAGTTTCCATCAGAAAGTGAAGATTACAACTCTAGAGATTATAGCTGTAGGATGCTAGACAAGGAGGAGTCGTTGATTTCTATTGGGCCACTAATTTGAGGAGATCAAATCCACAACAAATAAATCTTGTGAAATTCTGGTTACAAATTGAGAAATGATCAGAAAAGGTAGATCATAAAAGATTGTGTTAAATTCAAAGCAACATATTGCAATTTATAAAACAAAGGAGTCTTGTGAGGAGTGAACACACCCAACAAAAGTCCAAATTTTCCAGTGTTAGGAATCACAGCTATTGAAGAAGTTTGTGTTGGGTAGAATTTTAGGGTCTTAATCATATAAAAGGGCACTACAGAGAAAAGTAAGATTCAAGAGATTGGAAAAGGAAACAAAGTATAACAAGGAGCAGAGGTAAAATTGTATTTTGAAAAATCATGGCAAGAACAAGTGGAAGTATTGCACAACCACAAATTCTAATCTTTAATGGAAAAAATTATGACTATTAGAGCATAAAAATGAAAACCCTTTTTTTCTCCTAGGATGTTTGGGACTTGGTTGAAAATGGGTTCCCTGAACCAACAAATCAGCAAGCTTATCCGGCTCTTACATAAGCTAAGAAGGATTTGTTGAAGGAAAACAAGAAGAAGGATGCTAAGGAATTGTTTATCACTCAACAAGTGATGGAAGAATCAATCTTTCCAAAATTTTCAGCAACCACGAGATCAAAACAGGCATGGGAAAGTTTGCAAACTGCTTACCAAGGCATAAACAAAGTGAGAATAGAAAAATTACAAATTCTTAGAAGGGATTTAAAAAAATTACAAATGAAGGATACAAATTCAATAGATGCATTCTTCACTCATGTGCTAGCAATAGTAAATGAACTTAGATCCTATGGAGAAACCATTGAAGATCAAAAGATTATAGAAAAATTGCTTAGAAGCCTACCTACAAAGTTTGATCCAATTGTAATAGCTATTCAAGAGGCCAAAGATCTTACTCGGCTATTAGTAGATGAATTAATGGGATCACTCTTAGTACATGAGCAAAGATTAAATTGATCAAGAACATCTTCATTAGAAAATGCATTCAAGACCCAGCTTTCATTTGGAAGAACTAGAGGCGGATCAAATTATAGCAAACATAGAGGGTGTTTTACACCAAGAGGAGGAAGAGAAAGTACACAATTTGAGAGTAGAACGCCAACATAAATCCCACATGCTCATTTTGCACCAACAAAAGGAAGGGGGAGTAGCCATTCTCAAAACCATCATCAAGGAGAAAGGTATGATAAATCCAACATCCAATGCCATTATTGCAATAAATTTGGGAATTTTGCATCTAAATGTAGAAAAAGAAAATATGACATGAATAAGAAAAAGGCACATTTTACAAATGAAAATTATCCCAACACTAGTGAACAAAACACCATATTGATAACATGCAATGTAGCACAAGAGAGCTCCAAAGAAGTATAGTTCTTAGATAGTGGTTTTAGTAATCACATGAGTGGGAGTAAGGAAATATTTGCAACAATGGATGATTCAGTAAAATTAGAAGTAAAATTGAGGAATGATCAACGAGTTTTAGTCATGGGCAAAGGGTCAATTAACATAAGAACTAAGCAAGGTGAGGAGAAGCATATTTCTGATGTATACTATGTCCCTAGATTGCAACACAATCTCATAAGCATTGGGAAACTAGTGCAAAAAGGATATAGATTATACTTTGAAAATGGAGAAGTGTGATTCTAGAGAAGAAACCAAGCAATAGGCTGATTGCAAAAGTTGAGATGACAAAAAATAGGATGTTTCCACTTAGAATCCAAAGTGAACTATTCTTAGAGCCACAAGGATTGCAAAAGGTTGTTGAGTTAGCTTTCAAAGTTGCATACAAAAAGGAATCTTGGCTATGGCATTTAATACTTGGGCATTTAAATTTCAAAGGATTACAGTTGTTGTACAAGAAAAGAATGGTATATGGATTGCCACCAATAGAGCCACTTACAAAAATATGTGAGAGTTGTATATTGGCAAAGCAACATAGGAAAAAAATTCCAATTTGGGAGTCTTATAGGGAAAAACATCCACTTGAGATTTTGCATTCAAACCTTTCTGGACCTATACAAACACCATCCATAGGTGGAAAACTTTATTTCTTGACATTTATTGATGATTTCAACAAAAAAGTATGGGTTTATTTCTTGAAATACAAATCATATGCATTTGTTATTTTTAAGGATTTCAAGACAAAAATTGAGAAAGAAAGTGGATACTATATCAAAACATTGAGAACCAATCAAGGTGGAGAGTACATATCAAATGATTTTCAAAAATTTTGCAAATAAAATGGCATAAGGAAACAATTTACATCAAGATATACTCCTCAACAAAATGGAGTAGCTAAGAGAAAGAATAGAACAATCATGGAAATGGCATGAAGTATGATAAAAGAAAAACATCTACCAAATGAATATTGGGATGAAGTGATTGTAAGTTCGATATACATATTGAATAAATGTCCAAAAAAAGAAATGATAAATAAAACACTAGAAGAAGCTTGGAGCAAAAGGAAACATAACATAGTACACTTGAAAGTTTTTTGGATGTGTAGAATACTCATTGATACCTCAAGAGTTGAGAAATAAACTAGATGATAGAGGAGAGAAGTGTATTTTTGGGGGATATAATGAACAATCCAAGGCATATAAGCTATAAAATCCTATCACAAAGAAGTTTATAATAGGCTATGATGTTGAGTTTGTTGAAGAAGAAGCATCGGATGGCAGCATAGACAAAAAAACTATAGTTGTAGCTAGCGTTCCACAAGAGAATGAAGAAAATGAAACCAAAGTTGTGAATTCTATTAAACAAGCAAATGTTCCTACAACATGTTCTAGGGAACCTACCACTCCAAATCCAACTACTCTAGCAAGTAATAACAGTAGTGAGTCATCTAATCCAACACCTGCATCACTAAGATCCAGGTCTATAAACACTTCAAAGAAGAAACAAAGTCTAAGGGAGATATATGATGAAATAAAAGAGGCTGAAAATGATGATTTATGCTCTAATTTTGCATTTTTAACACAAGATGATCCAATTTATTTTGAAGATGCAATTAAGTATGACAATTCGATTGTAGCCATGGAGGATGAAATTCAATCAATTGAAGAGAATCAAACTTTGGATCTAGTAGAGCTTCCTAAAGGGTGGGATGTGATTGGAGTTAAATGTATTTACAAGACAAAGTATAATGCTAATGGAAAAGTAGAGAAACACAAGGAAAGACTTGTAGCTAAAGGATTCACACAACAACTAAGCATAGAGTACAATGAAACATTCGTACCTGTGGAAAGATTAGATACCATGAGAATGGTCTTATCTATAGTAGCTCAAAATAATTGGAGGGTTTATCAAATGGATATTAAATCAACATTCTTAAATGGAATTTTAGAAGAAGAAGTGTATATAAAACAACCACCCAGTTATGAAGTTTTGGGAGAAGACCATAAAGTATACAAACTAAAAAAGGCACTATATGGTCTAAAACGAGCCCCTAGAGCTTGGTACAACATGATAGATTCTTATTTTGTGAACAATGGGTTTAACAAGTGTGGAAATGAACCAACTTTATATGTCAAAGTGAATGATAGAGGAGAAATCTTGATAGTATGCTTTTATCATATAGATGATTTGATATTCACAGGTAACATGCCAATTAATTTATTCAAGGTAGCCATGGAAAAGGAATTTGATATGACCGAATTGGGACTCATGAGACATTTTCTTGGTATAGAGCTAATTCAAAATGAACAAGGAATTTCTATATGTCAAAGCAAGTATGCTAATGATTTATTGAAAAGAATTAAAATGGAAAATGTAAATCTAGCTCCTACACTCGTTGCATTGGGTTTAAAACTTAGCAAGGATGACAAAATTCCTAGTATTCATGCAACTTTATTCAAGAGATTAGTTGGTAGCCTTATTTATCTAACCGCCACAAGACCAAATATCATGTATGGGGTTAGTCTCATTTCTAGATTCATGGACAACCCAAAGGAATCACATTGGAATGTTGGAAAAAGAGTTTTAATATACATAGCTGGAACAACAAATTTTGGAATCTTGTACACATATTCAAATGACTACAAACTAATTGGATATACAGATAGTGATTGGGGAGGTAGAATGGATGATAGAAAAAGCACTTCGAGATATATCTTTCATCTTGGATTGGGTGCTATCTCTTGGGCACCAAAGAACCAACCAATTGTGACACTCTCATCAGTAGAAGTAGAATATGTTGCAGCCTCATCATTAGCATGTCATGCAGTATAGATGAGAAGAGTACTTTCAGATTTGAGGCATCAACAAGAAGAACCTACAAAAATTTATTGTGATAATAATTCGACAAATGACTTATCTAAAAATCGTTTTTTTCATAAATGGAGCAAGCATATGGATACACAATATCATTTTATACAAGAATTGGTGAACCATGCTAACATATATCTTGAGTTTTGTAGGTCCAACAAACAACTGGCAGAAATCTTCACAAAGCCACTTGCGAAGAACATTTGTGAGCATCTCCGAGAAGGAATTGGAATAGTAGACATACATGGCAGTGAAGATTAAGGGGGATTGTTCGCTAACATGGTGTTCTAGCTCAACATATTTAATCTCCCCTGCCTCTTTCATCTATCTTCTCAAAAATAACATTAATTTCTTCTTCCCTCCTACTTTCTTCTTCATTCTTCCCACTTCTATCTTCTTCTACACTCTTCTTTCCTTGGTGTATTTGAGAAATTTATTCTCTCAGCTCTATTTTGTAAAATAAATATGATACTTATGTTTTTTTTGTGCATCCAGAAGTTTCCTTTGTCTCTTGGAAAAAGGCCTTGTTTTGAAAATATTTTTTGTGTTTAATACTCTTTTTTTATGAACAAATGATGGCATGAATGTATGAATGAAAGAGCACTGGAAGCTCTATTTAAAGGAATTAATAAAAAATCATATTGTTGAATTCTCTAGTGTGCCTTTTATCTTTGTTTCTATAAATTTTTCTGGTCTTTATCTTCTTTTTCTATCAGCTCCCAACGATCTCCATCATCCTTGTAGCTCCCTCTCTAATGTGGACCACTTCCACTTCTACAACATTTAGAGCCTCTTCTTGTCAAAATTATCCTTGTAGCTCCCTCTCTAATGTGGTTCATAGCTCTGAGTCAAAATCATTTACCCCTTTTAAAAAATTAGGATGGCTCACAAGCACAGGAAAAAAATGCACTCTAATACTAAACTAATGCAGAAATATCCTTAGATCTCATAAATCAATAGACTCACCCTATGTATAATAGAGGAAATAAGTGCATAATAGAACAAAAACAAAAGAAAATATGGAGATACTTTCTTTTCATTATTCATAGTTCCTAATCATTGCATTCTCCAAAAACCAATTCCTACATTATCAGCTATCCACCAAAAACCCTAATTTTCCTACGAAGACTTTAAAGTAACAATAGTCCAAAACAAAGAAATCAACTCCTAATTTAAATCCTACAAATACTACTAAGGAACAACAGATCAACTCCTAAATTAACTCCTACAAAGACTACTAAGTCGATCAACAACAAATCAACACTAAATTAACAGTAGGTCAACCGTAGTCAAGAAATAGTTCCATCATATTTAAATTAATTTTCTTGAAGGTACTCACAATTTTTGAGTGATATGCTCTAGACAAGCAATGGATTCAAATTCCATAAGAAAATAAGAACCTTTTCTTGCAGCTAAATTTCCATTTTAAAAGTGACTTAATAGACACATGCATGATCCAATAATTTTTTTTTTAATTTTCCACCCTTTTTATGTATGTAAAATTCAACAAGTAGTCAAGAAGAAGGTGTGGTTCAAATTAATTTTCATTATCACACATAATACATTTAAGAATTTTTGGCTCATCCCCTTTTCTAATTATTTTCCTAATAGAAATTTATTATAGATTTTCAACCAAAGGAAAAAAGAAAAAAAATGGTGAGGATTAAATACTCTTCCAAACAATTTTCCACATGGTCCTAGAATAATTGTGTTAAATTTATTGCCAAAAAAATCAATTAGGTTGATTTAATGGTGTATTACTATTATTAAATAACATGCACAATAGAATAATATGATAAGAAATATGTTGTAAATACTTGATAATAACTGAGAATAACAAGTCACTTTGAGGGGGGAAACCTCTAAATATCTCTAATGAGAACAAAATTCACAATTTGATGATGGAATAAGACTTGCTACCTCCTATATACACCTTATTTATGTATAGGATAACACTTGGATGAAGAATTAGATAACCCTATATAAGCCTTAGACCAATCTTATTAACTAAATAATAATATAATAACTATAATAAGACTTAATTAAAAGTTAATATAGTCACAAGTCGACTACTGATAACCCTACGTACACTAATATTAAGGGTGTAGCATGCCCCCCTCTTTATAGAAGCATTTTCCTCAATGCTAATCAAGTGTGGATAATTCTAAATGAACTCTTCATCCTCCCATGTGGCATCTTCAATTTTAAATTCTCCCATTAGATGAGATACTTAGTGAGCATTATATTCCTTATCTTCTTTGTGCATGTTTGATGATTGAATTATGGTTCAAATATGATTATTCCTTCTTCATCACACCCTGGTAATATTGTCTAAATAGAAATATTATGCCCAATTTCCTTCTTCAAGTAAAAAACATGAAAAACTAGATGTATCTTTGTTGTTGGTGGAAATTCAAACATGTAGATAACGCTACCTATATTTTGCATGATTTGGTATGGCCCATAGTATTTCAAAGAGAACTTATTGTTCCTTTATTTTTGCTTCAATTAAAATTTTGTATAAGGATACAATCTCAAGAAGACCCAATCACCAACTTTAAAACTTCTTTCATTATGGTGCTGGTTCACATGTTTCTTCATTCAATTTTGTGTCATGGCCAGATTCTCCTTGAGTCCTGAGTGTACCTATTGTTGATGAAGCAAGTGGTCATCCACTAATTGAACTCTTGGAGACACCTTCAATGATAATGTGATGGAAGATCATTGATATCCATGTAGTTTCATAAATAGAGACATTTTTTTATGAACTAGGAAAGGAAGTGGTATACCACCATTCTGCTAGTGGTATCTAATCTACCCATTGAGATTGTTTATTTGAAGTGAAACAGTGTTGATATCATTTCTTGAAAAATTATTAACAAACACAACTTTCCCATTGGTATGAAGAAATATGAAGCAATTGAGTACACAAACATCAAAATAAATATATTCAAAAGTGACTAGTAAAGATAGGATCATGGTCATTAACAATAACCTTAGGTGTACCATGTAGCTTTTGTATATTATCTATAATGGAGAGGAATCACTTCTCCTAAGTCTCTAGGAAAAGGAAGATTCTATCGGGAGTGAATAACTATTTATAACCTCAAGGGAAAAAGCTCAAGTGATGGGTGGGTATGTGCAGGATCATGATGGGGCAAAAAGTGGCAATATGATGGGTATGTGGTTAACAACTTTTTTTTACCCAAAATTAATGAAATGAAAAGGGTTTTTAAAGGAGATTCTCATATTTCCATCGATATAAATTATGCTTTACTTTGAATTTAATAAGTAATTATTATTCATTTTCTATTGAAATTATGACTAAAGTCCTAATTGATAGGTTGACTGAAAAACATCTATAGCTTTCAAATAGTATCACATTTTTTGAATCCAAAACATGCGTCACATTCTATGCTTCACATACTATAGGATTAAAAAGAGAAAATTTGAATTTCATGAAGTTTTGACCAAGTTAAGGTGGACAGATATACGAGTCCTCTACTTATATATGAAATATTAGAAAAAATAATTATCATTTTATTGTGGTTAGGGTGGTCAGACAAACACCTACCTCTTATTTTTTCCCTGAAATTTAAGTACCAAAATTTCAAATTTTCATCAAATAGATTTTTTTTAATAAAAAAACCTAGTAGTTTAGAAACTACATTCAATTTCCTATAGATTCTATTCTTACATATTTTTGAAATAATATAGATAACTTATTCAAATTTTTACATCAAGTTGTCTAACTCTGATTTTTTTGATTTTTTTGCCACTTAAGGGCCTATTTTTTCCATGATAATCCTGGACATACCCGAGTGATAGTTAAATTTATGCTATGTTTTTTGGTTTTTTGGATGTTTATGGAAAAGAGACTTCAAAATCTGAGTGAACAAATCTTAGAGGTCTCAGGAGATAGACAGATAAGCTCTCAGACAAAGGATGAAAGCACGGACCAAGGACGATAGCTTGGCATGTTGGTGTCTATGTTGTGTGTTGGCATCTCGTATGTAGACCAAAGACAAAGTTAGCTACTAGAGACACTTAGGATCTAATAACTACTTGCAAGCTAAAGTATAATAGTTTTACTAATCGAAACAAAATTCTAAAAATGTAGGAAAGTACAACAAGAAAAATACTTAAACAACAAGTAAATAAACTATTAAGAAAAATGATTAGTAGAAGAAAGGGGATTAACTCATGGTACATCCAGCCTCTTGCAAGCTCCTCAATGAAAAACCTGCACACACAAAATTAGGAAAAGTGTTGGGGATGCTTTTCAGGGCTTACCATAGTCAAACCCTTGATTTGGTGTTTCCACCTCCATGGATAGCCAAATAGTCAACAATATAGAAAGATGGATAAAGAAATGATAAGAAAAGACATAGAATATGCAATACAAAATTATGCTAAGAAACAAGAATGATAATGCAATGAAAGTAGATGTTACCCTCCCTCCAATGACCTTGGTGAAGTCAAGAGGAAGAGAAATGCTTTGAATACTTGAGACAAACATGCAAGAACATGATGTGGAGAGCTTGAACCTACAAGAATGGAAGTTGCAGAGCTACAAGAAGAGAGATAGATTGAAGAGAATATGAGAATGAAGTGTTAGAATGGGAGAGTGTGAGATCAAATTGTTAGAATAGAATAGAATAAAATGAGATGGAATAAAATGGTCAAATTACATGCCAAAGAGACACTCTCGAGTGCGCCTATGACTAAAAAGGAATTACACTTCACAATCAAACGGTAGTGTAACATCCCAATGGCCACAAGATTGGGAATCATGTCAGGACATTCACATGACATGCATACATCTATGCGACATGAAAGCATCCCAAACAAAAAACTTCCATCGATAGAAAATAACAAGGAAATGATGAAAATGAAGGCTAGGAAGGTGGTTTTTTGCATTATCATCTTATTAGGCCAAAGTGAAGGTTGATGTTATGTGAAATTGTATAAGGGCACAATTTTTATGCCATAACATTTTTTCCCGACTTTAGCGAGCATATGTATCTAAACATGTGTGAGCTAAAGTAGAAAGAGGTTGAAGAGAATATACCTAGGATTAAGAGGAAGCAAACTTTTGATCTAATATAATCAATGTGAGGAAGCTCCATTAGAATGAAAAGAGGACACAAGTGTTGAATCCTACAAATTTGATGACAATATCACCACAAACATGTTAGGTGTAGACAAACATGTTAAGAAAAATAGAGAAAAATAATATACATAATAAAAAAATTCATAGATAAGATGACAATTTGATCAAATAAAAGACAATGCTAATAGGTATGGCTAGTATGGTTAGATACCATACAACAAGCATATAGTCCTATGGCTACTGCAAACTATGTTGCAGGATAGTCACATAAAAGACAAGATAATTCTAGTCAGGTTACCTCCAAGCTAGATGATAAGACATAAGACATCAATGAATCCTTTTAAAAAAAATTGAGACTTTTGAAAGAATAAGCATATATGATGCCCAAGGAAAGGAATGTCATTTAGGTCAATAAATGCACAATCGTTCCTTCTACCATTCCCTATGTCATTCCTCATTTATTTTTTGTAGTCTCTTTTCTTTAGGTTCACATGGTGCCCATGCTAGTACCATCCCCCTTGTCCTTTTATGCTCATATAATTTATTTTTAATTTATTTTCCTACTGTACTATCCAGCATGGAGATTGATGGAAGGGATGTGATAAAACCATATTTAGGTCTGATTTATTCCTTATATCTAGGACATAATCACACTACTAAATAGTTTAGTGGGTAATGGAGATGTCAGCAAGTTCAAAATATGGATGTATGAAATTATTAGACATGTAAAGGATAGCCTAGATAAAATACATTGGGCTAAAATTGTCAATGATAAATTGTGTGAATGTATCCAAATGTTTTAGTCATCAAGGTTATTCTTTATGTCTTCGTACATAGTATACTCATGTGAAGTGAAAGCTAATATTCGAGGTTTGAATAGGATAGGGACCTTGGGTAGGAATCTAGGGAAAAGGTTGGTTTATCACCATTACCCCTTGATATTTAGAAAAAAAATACCTAAAACATTATCAGAGCATTAATGATGTATTTTCAATGAAGGTAATCAAAAATATGGAAGGGGACAAAGCCAAAATAGTCTCCATGTTTTCACACAAATCTATCACCCCTCATGGGTGTTGGTATATCCAATTCCTAAAGGTCGCCTATATTAGAATGGAAGGATTCTCATGTAATCCTTACATGCTACCTAAATACCCTAAAAACAAGATAGTATTGTTGGATTTTACAAGGCAAGTAATGGAGTCCCACGATGCTTTCTTACAAGATCATAAGAAGGGACAAATTAGATTTCCCTTTATTATAGGAGATTACAAGTATGGCCCAACTAAAAATGTCAAGATTGCAAATAATGAATTGTTGGTATTTGGATTTGAAGAATTCAAATAATTTCCTAGAGCTAAGTATGATCCAATTGGAAGATTTTCCAAGCACATCAGTAAAAGGTATTCTCATGTACCTCGCCTAGAAGACTATTGGAATGATTGTCTGAATGAATGCGAAGCTAGGAGACGATCATATCAGAGGTTGACATTGAACTAGATTATTAATATGGGAACACATGTTGTCCCATTGCAAATAACTAAGGATGATGGAGAGGTCATGAATCCCATATATGAATTCAATAGGATTTTTTATCAACCCGTTCAAGATCTTGATTAGAAACATCCTTAGATCACATCATTAGAGGAAATATCTAGGCAAGTAATTGATTTCAGTAAAATTTGGATAGATAGAAATATCCACATGCTAAAGTCCAATGGAGCGGTGATCACATACCCACCCTAGAGAAAGAGAAAGAAAAATTTAATTGATGATTTTGGATATGATGACTACCTTAAAAAGGAAAGGAAGATTATGGATATTAAGGTTCTCAAAGAGGGTAAGGAAAGAGTTGTTGAAACCCCAAGTTAGTGAGTTTCAATGGCCTCACAACCAAATGACACCAACAGGGAGGTTAGGGCCATCCCAAAAAAATTACTAAAAGCGTCAGTAGGGGCATCATCATTAGTTACATTGCCTAGGGATGAATATCTCACTCTGGAGGAAATAATTGAAAAGTAACATGTTTATGTATCCAAATGAGAGGATCAATGTCTCAGCTAATAGCTACAATTTTTACTTCCCCTCCTTTGATAGGGACTTCTATAATGATGAAAACCATGGGAGAGACATATTCACTTTAGGAAGAAGAGCCTAATATAACAATGGATATCCCCATGAAAGAAATGGAGAAGTGGACCAACCTAGAAAAAACAAATGAAAGGAAAACAACAACTAGAGACAATGTCAAAACCAATTTTAGTTGTTGAAAAGGAACCTAAAAAGGAAATGCATTAGGAAATTGTTGAAGGTCCAAGAATTACAATGGATTTACTTGCCCAAGAGGTGGAACTTTCAAAAGAAGAAGTGACAGAATAGAGTCCTAGTTCCAAGAAGAACAACTAGATAAAGTCTCTCAAAAGCCCATTTCCCTAGATGAATAGGAAAGGGAGATGCAGATAGAGGTAATGAATACTAAGGTAATTGAGGACCATCCTCAACATATAGAAACTAGAAACAACACAGCTAAAGTGCAGTTTCATAAACCTAACAAGGAATAAAGCCCAAATAAAGGTCAAGCTACTTAACCCATTATAGCAATGGATGAAGAAACTCAAGGTACTAAAAACCTTAATGTCCCAAAACAACATGAACCACTCACACAGGAGAGTCATCTTGAAAATAAAAATGGGGATATAGAAGATGTGAGACTCAGAGAAGAAGAATAAGGGCTAGGAAGATAAGAGACAATAGACTTGTTAATGCAGGGATTTGCACCTAAAAGACAAGTTGAAAAACTCCAAAATCCCATCCAACATTAGAATATCTTCAAGCTATGGGTATCCTATAATGACTCTAGGTTATGGGTTGGCTCCCATTTTGATAACTTAAAAATTGTGACTTTTGATAGAGTAAAAGATAAGAAGGATAATGCTTGAAAAAATGAACTTAACACTAATGGGTGATACACCAAATATATGAACCTATAAATGCTTTTGAAACTCACAAATATAGTCAATTTAAGAAACTACAATATCTCATAACTCAATTGCACATGCTTGCAAAAGTGTATCTAATGAAAGGCTTTAGTTTTTTTTATGCTCATAAGAAGTAAAACAAGGATTTTTTCACAATTTTGATGCAATGAAAAGACAAACAAATTCAGAGACCTACACAATAACATGCTACCTTTTGCATCCAATATTGAAGAAATTTTGATAAAATAAAGGAGAAAATAGTATTTTGATCAAATCATTCACTAATAAATACTAAAACAAAAGAAAAATGAGGAGGAAACAAGCTTATTCTATTGAAAAATCAGGACTCTTGCATTCTAAGGAAAAATACTCTACAAAATATCTGAAATCACATAAGAAATGAGTTACAAAGAATTAATAATTTTCCACAGCAACCACCAATCTTAGAACTAGATATTTAAGAAATGAGAGAAAATAAGACTTATAGAAAAGGTTCCAAAAAATTCAAATTTTGAATTTTGGCTCCAAGAAATGATGTGTTGTCTATCCTCTCACTCAAATCAAGCATGTAACTGAAAGCAACTCCTCAAAATATACATAAAGAGTTGTGAAACTCAAAACAACCTCATGGGTCATATGAAATTTCAAAAACCCCTCCAAAATAGGGTTGTAACTGATTGAATCAAGGAGTTATGTTCCTCAAATTGCTGCTTGATTGAAGCTCCATCAACTGAAATCCTTAACTGAAGTAGAACTCTCAATTAAGCTCTTCAAAATCCCTGATTTTACTCCACATGTTGGCATTGATTTCTCCAATCATCTCCAAGATTCATGCAAAGTTTCAAAGACCCATTATAACTCCCTTTTAGTTCATCATTTGAAATTGCACTATAAGACACTTTTATTGTATTTCTATTTTTACATTTCAAATATCATTTATTTAAAGTGATTTATAATTATCACTTAAATAAAGATTTACATTTTTGAAATAAATGCAAAAATAAATAAAAAATTTGACTAAGCCAAATATAAAAGATTTATATGATTAAGTATTAATGCAATATCAAAATGACACTTTGAAATAAGTAAGGCATGAAAATGCCACAGCCTTAGCAAATGAATAGAATTTTTTTTGAAAAAGATAAAGGAAAAAAATTCCTTTTGACTTACCATTGACCTCATAGTGTTTCAAGCCCTAAAACAAATGCTAAACATTTCATTTCATTTCATTCTTCTTGTTGTTTGAGGAAGCACTACCACCATGGGGAAAACCCTAGCTCGAGTTTTGACTGAAAATCTCTAAATTCAAGCCATTTTCTTGCAGATTTTAGGAGATTTGAGGAAAAATCATAAGTTAAATCTGATTTCTATTTCAAATATGGAATTTCTCTTCCATTTGAAGCTATTGAAAGCTCCCAAGCTACGACTTAAACAATTTTCTGATATATTTCTCTTGTGTAATTTCTATATCGTATTTGTGCTTTCCTTGGTTGCCATGAATAAGTCTAGTTTGAGTTCTTAAAGAGCATTTTTAAGTAAATATTCTTGGAGAAACAAAAGAAGTGCCAGCTGGGTAAGCAATCTTAATCCATTTTTTCTTTTGAGTTTCATTTTTAGAAAACCCCAAATTAAGCTATCTTGAGATAAGATATATATTTATGGTGTCTTCATTTTTTTCATTTTGAAAAAGAAGATAACATTTCATGTAGGAAAAAAAGCATGTTAATACAAGTCATAGCCATGTTCTCCACTGTAGGCATCAAAGATATCATTTCCTCACTAGCTGACCTTTGAGATGAATGCCTTAGACTTGAAACAAAAAACTCCAAGTGGATTTTTTATGCGTTGTGCAAACTAAACTCTCTTCCTATAGATCTCATTATTCCATGACAGCATGAGGAAATAATACTTTATTCTCTATATATTCTTCTTTAAAATCCCAAATGAGTTTAATAATCAGCAAAAGAAACTCAAAACCCATCTGAGTTTTCAATCTCAAGCTTTGTTTTCTCATTTATCCATTTGTAGATTATAGCCATGACTCGGCCTTTCATGGGTACTTAAACTTCAAAGAGAAATAAAAGACCTTATGTGCTCACCATCTGTTATTGTCTTAGTCTTGAAGAAAAGAGGACTAAACTATCATAATTGATGAAGATTATTTTTGTTCACTCTTTCAATGTATCCTATGACTTCATAATAGAAATTTTATTCCATATTCATATTACAAGAAAGAGAAACTTTTATTGTTGTTGACTAATATCTTTCTTTCATGTTTTCCTTCTTTTACTTGATATTCAAGATGGAGTACCTCTTCTTTATGATGCTATTGTATATTCTAATGATGTCTTCATGGCATTGATCTCCACTGATATAAATTTATTGGTACTTGTTCACTAATGATATGTTTCCCTCCTTTGAATTGTACTAAAAAGTAGTTATGGTTGTTGAGCATTTGATATTTTATTACAAAGGTTCTAAAAATGAAATAAGACAATGTTATTACTATTTCTTTTGACGTAAGCAATATCTATTGTACCTTTTGATGATGCTTTTATAAAAGTACATGAATGTAATTAGTTGTACAATTCACATGGTTATCATTATCTTTTCTCTTGATGTTTATGAGCACTATAATCTCCACTAATGATTGCTTTGTGAACTTGCAGATGTATGCCTATTCACTATCTTAAAAAAAACGCATAGATGGCTTTGATCACTTTTCCTTCATATTACTTATGCTATCATATGAGCTAGGCTCAACCCTTGTGGGAGCCACACTTTCCAGCACTCATGTATTAATTTGATTAACAACATTTACTTTTCGTGTATCTACACATGAAGCAAACAAGTTATAAAAATAGTGAAATAATCATCTCTTCATGATGAATGATCTGCCAGCTTTCGTTTATCTCCAAGATAATGAATTAGTTTATTTAATTTTATAATAACTATAAATCATATATTTGTTGATAATCATGTAATTGGATATCATGCCATGAGCTCTAACAAAAAAATTCAACCAACTTCAAGTGCACGCCTTTGGAACTCTAGAGCAAGAGGAAACATTGATGACATTGAAGATCAAGCTGGAGAGTAATGAGTCAACCCTACATCAGCCCTTAAGGAAATGATGAACATGACCTTCCTCTTATGTGTCTTTCCTCTTTTAGCTTGATCTTCAAATGTATGGTTTATACTTATTGTTGAATTAAATCAACTTAGTCATCACCCACGGCTTGTGTGGGGTTACAGAAACATGACTTTTAGTATATCAGTTATTTCAAAGTATGCAATGGCTTGTGTCTCCATTTGAACTTGTTCCCATTCACATAATCTGAAATAACTAATATGAATCTATTTAAAGTAGATGTTTTTTAATCAAATGAAGTAATAATCTTAGCATACTTTGGTCTAGAATTGCAACTCTTTTTTGATAATCGGCAATGACAAACATTGCCAAAAATAACATTTGTTTACTTCACTTCTCTAAATGTTTTTTTTCCAAATGAAACATGTTTGTTGGTTTGTTAGGACTATTCAACAATTCAATTTAAACCATTTGAATGATTCTAACAAATCAATCCTAAAAAACTCTTTCATTTTGAAAACAAAGTTTCATTGGATGTCTCAAGATCAAAATTTATTGTACCCCAGCAAATAATTTCCCCTTAAAACTTCACTAATTTATGTGGGAAGCAAAAAATTAGTAACAAGACCAAGGCTCTTTACAACAAGAAGATAATGTGGGAAATCCCTAAAGCTGGAGAGGGTATAGGCTATGATAGGAGAATATGTATGACAAAATTTTATTTGGAAAATGATGTAAAATATCCCAAGAGAAGACATAAATTGAGTTTTAATGGCTTTAAAAGAATATAGGCTCAAAAAATGATGAGATGAATCTATGCAAGAAATTTCCAAAGGTGGATAGTAGGTAATTAGGGAAAAGGAAGACCTGGTTTTTTTATCGATTGGAAAAACTACAAGTTTTTTTTTTACTTCCAATAGTGGGTATTTTTCTCAATAGTGGAAGTCATTGTTAGGATTGAGAATTTTGAAAGGAAGTATCAGTAGCTTGTTCATGCAATTCTTTTGAAGATTGGGAGAACCTGATAGGCTTTACCCATAACTTTTAGGCATTTGGGCAACAATGATGGAAGTCAAAGGGTAGATTTTGACTTTTTCTTCAAAGACCGTGATAACTATATCCTAAGTGCAACTAATGCCCTTGTGCCACATGTTGTTTATGGATTGGCTTATTTTTTCTTATCCATGTGCTTTTCTTTAATTGAATGTTGTCTTGTATTCTATAAAAGGTAGAGTGTTATTATTTTTTGCGGATTAGAAATTATTGAAACAATTAGACTAAAGTTGGAACATCACCAATTTTATGTTTAAGTCATGTTTTTTTCTCAATCTTAGCATAAAAACTTGTATTCACAATAATATTTTTTAATACTAAAGCAATTTGAAGGTTATTCCAAATCGTAAATTTTGTATAACTATATGTTGTTTACTCTTATCGAAAGAGTCCATTTGTTGTGCCAGATTTGGGTGCATTTTGATGTTATTCTGGTGGTGAACAATTCTTTTCTTCAAAAAATTTGCATTATTTTGTATGTAGTTGTGAAGCAATCTAGTGAAGTACAAAATAGTTAGTGTTTTGGGTTAGTTATTTCTTTGTGAATGCATGGATAATAACTAGAAGTTATTGATTTCTTAGGTCGTTCTCCTCTTAAATTTGATCTGTTAGTAGTTTTCTCTTTTTGAATAACTTGGAGTACTAAAAGGTGAAATGTAGTCAATATTCTATTTATTAAATCTTCATATTATCAAATTGTTTGAAAGTTAAAAGAGTTCTTAAAACCATCATTCCCCTTATATTTAACAATAATTTCACAACAAACCATAAGTGAACCTAATCAGTCAAGACTTGACATTATCTAGCCTTAGGATAGCTAAGATCCCCTTTAACCAAAAAATATAGTGATTCTTTCAAGAAAAAAAGGTTCTCTTGTTAAAGTGGCAAGGACTTATCTAAACGTTGTTGTGTGTCTAAAAACCACATCAACAACTATCTTCATCCCTTTCTCTACCTCTCTCCTTCCCTCTCTAATTCTTTCCATCTCACCTCTATCCCCATTCTTCACTCCCTCCCTCCCTCATCTCTCTCTCTACTCTCTATCTCACCTATGCCTTTGTACCTTTCCCTCCCTCCCCTCTATCTCTCACTCTCTCGTTCTCTCTCTACTTCTCTTTGTCTCTATCTTTCTCTCTCTCACACACATACACATTTTCTCCTTCCCTCTCCACCTCTCTCTATCTCTCGTTCACTACCTCCCCCTCCTCCTTCCCCTCCCCCTCTCCCTCCCTCTCTCTATCCTACCCTCCATCTCTTGATCCCTCTCCATCTCTTAATATCTCTATCTTTGCTCTCCATCCCTTCATCCATCTCTCTTTTTTAAAGTAGTAAGAAGTTATTTGAGAGAGAGTAGAGAGGGAGAGACATGGAGTGGTATGCAGGGAGTAAGAGGTAGCTAGAGAGGGAGATGGGATAAGGAAAGTAGATAGGGAAGGATGGAGGGAAGTAGGAAGAGAGAGAGGGAAGGAGAGGTAGGTAAAGAGAGAGGGAGAGGAGTGATATAAAGAAGTATATAGAGGATAAAGGGAAGGAAAAAGAGAGAGGTGAGATATAAAGAATTAGAGAGAGAGAGGGAAGGAGAGAAAAGGGAGGGTAGACCTTGGATGGTGGTAGAAGATGGGAGAGAGAGAGGGAGAGAGTAGGGGGGAGTGAGAGAGCTATAGAGTGAAGGATGAAGCTAGAGAGATTGAGAGAGGGAGAGAGAGGGGGGGAAGGGGGAGATATTGAGAGAGAGAATGATAGAGATAAAGAAAGGGAAGGAAGGAGGGAGAGAGAGATAGATACAAAGAAGTATAGAGGGAAGGAGAGATCAAGAGAGAGAGGAAGGAAAAGGGAGGGAGGTAGAGGTAGAGAGGGATAGGTGAGATAGAGGTAGGAGAGAGAGGCTGTGATAGAGAAAAGTAGAGAGGGAAAGAGAGAGCCAAAGAGAGAGAGGAGGGAGAGGTAGAGAGGGATATGTGAGATAGAGAGAATTAGAGTGGGAAGGAGAGAGTGAGAGTGAGTGAGGGAAAGGAAGGTGAAGAAATTGAGAGAGAGAGAGAGAGGGAAGGAGGGAGGGAGATGTGGTGAGAGGGAGAGAGAGAGGAGTGGTTGATGATGGTGTTTAATTTTTACCTCCTCATTGACTCTCTCATCTCTCTTGCTAGAATCTAAAATAATGGTATTTATTCCTCCTATTTCATCTGCCCTTGTAATTATGTCTTTATTACAATCTTCAACGATCAAATAGTTAGAGAATTTTATGTTACATTCCTAGTAAAAAGTGGTAATTAAGGAAGTACATTTATTTCCTAAATATTTGAATGAATTGGAATTCATTAAAAGAGTTCAAATCACTAAACAATGTAATGCGGAGCTTGTAGTTTATGTATGCATATTGTACAAGAGTTATTTGAGTCATTTTAACCATTTTTATGTAGATTTTATTTTATTTTTTGCTACTTTGCAATGAGGATTGTATTTATTATACAATAAATTTATAGGTACATTAATGATAATATTGGATAGGGTGACATTCAAACTTAGAATGTACTTGTGGTTAGTGAATTTCTTTACCATTGAGCCACTTGCATTTTCATGATGAAACTTTCAAATTTTATCAAGTATATTTCAATTCCATCACAACCTCTAAGATACATTCATTTTTAAATCAACTATGATATCAAATGCAAATTTTCAAACATGATATAATTCAATTCTAATAAATTTCAAACCGAAAAAAATTTCAACTATAATATACCATTTTTTAATTCTAATTATCTTTCTAATAGGGGAAACATACCAGTAGCCACTAGGGCTAACTTCGTGCATTCATGTAGAGTACAAAATAGGTCTGATTTCTTTTGTTTTTTTTTTTGGGCTTCTTTGTAAGTGCGTTAGGACCTTAAAAAGACAAATTTGGGTTCAGGCTATTTAAAACACACCTTTTGGAACCCGTAAAGCGAAAGTTGCTCAAAAAAGGGTGTTTTTAAACCTCTATCCCCTACATCTTTACCACTTCACCAGGACGCATTCATTAGACAACCAATAAAAACCTACAAAAATTTAAGGTGTTTTCAATAGTTTTCAATGTGTTTTATTTTTCTTGGTCAACTACACATTTAGTAGTGAACATATATTGGTGTAATTTGTAAATTTTTATTAGCATAATTAAAATAATGTAATGACTAAAATGTAAACGGTTATTGGGGGATTAGGTGAACAAGGAGTAAACAACAATTGGATCATGGGCGGAAATTGGGGGTTTTCCCCTACTCTTTAATAAAAAATATTTCAACTATTTCTATCCTATAAATAATATATTTAATAACCTATTTTTTTTCCCATTTGCTATATAATTAAAAATCTCACCATAAAATATCATGACTTCACAAAAAAACTTATCATAGTAAAATAATAGCAAGTTCAATGGGATGTGAAATTGTAACTCCAAGAGATTCATAATATTGTGATATTGCTATCAAGATTCAACCGTGTACTTTTACCAGTCCAACTCATTGACCCATGTTTCATGAGTAGTGGTTCAAAAGAACCCATCTCTCATGATAATGAATGTTCCACTTAGCACTCATTGCATCTAGGTGATGCTCATAGAGATGAAGCATTGGGCCTTCCTGGGACGTCACTCATCCTAGTATTGCTCCAGCTCAAGTGTGCTTAACTAGGGAATTTTCCAAGAGATTCTCCAAATTTCTTTCAGCATTTGAGGGATGTCCTTTCAAAGTGTTATTTTCAACTCCATGTAATGATTTTTATTTGTTTTTTTAGCTTATTGTTGTTTTATCTATTTGTAGCCAAGTACTTCAGATCTGATCATTGTATTTTGAAATGTTTTGGGCAACTTCATTGTTTGGTTTATTAAGAGTTTTTTTATCATTTCAATAGATTTATATTGAAAGATTGATCATCTCACAAATTTGCAATGTGAACTCTAAAACACAATTTATGTATTACAACGAATATTTATCAATATAGGTTAAATCTATATTACAAATAAATTATCGTTCTGTAAGTTAAAAAGTGGAATATATATAATTTAAATATAGTTTTCAATATAGATACATATGATATTCCATGCCAGATTGGCATCGTAGAATGTCTCTTGGCATAACAAGAACAGAAGGAATCCTACAAGACATAATTACTACAAATCTGAAGCTTTCATAAACAAAGAATTAACTTCTGGACTATGGATTGGGTATTTTGGGGTTCGACACCTCTTTGGGCTGGTTTAGTTTTGTATTTGCTCAAGTTTGCAATAACGATATGGTGGAAACCTAATGAGGGAGAAAACCCGAGACACAGAAATACTCACAAAATAGAGAATAATATTTTCTATTAAAATATGGAACTCTTACATGCAGAGGATCACAAATCCTCGAGCTCTGTGATACATGCAAAATTACAGAAGTTCAGAAAAATTAGAGAATTGCAGAAAATCCCCTTTTTGCAACATGCGAACTCTTTCCCCAAAAAGTTACCCAAAAATCAGAAATCAGCCCATAAATATCCCCTTTTTAGTTTGGAGCCAAAAATAACATTCAAGATAATATTTTTGGCATTTTGGCACCAAAGTACAATTTGAAATTCAAAAATAAGTCCTAATTCGAAAATTGGCAATTTTCCAAAAATCGGCCAACTTCCAGAAGCCATAACTTTTGATCCAGGACTCTATTTTTCGAACCGTTTGCACCGTCGAAAAGGTCTCATAGTGAAGAACGCGCTAAAAAATAGCCCCATCTATTCTAATGATTTTTGGTCCTGTAAGGGACCATTTAGTGCCTCAAATTGGACTCAGAAGGTTTTTCAAGGCAAAAAGTAGAAACTGGAACTTGAATAACTTCCAAACCGTGAATGATCTTGACCTGATTCTTTTGCCAAAGTGCTTATTTTTCCCTCATGAACCTTCCCATAATTTTTTGTCTTCCCACGCCTTAAAATTCCCACCTGCTAAAAATAGCAGTTGAGCAGAAAAAGTAGAAAAGCAGTTATGAAAGTTGGAAACTCTTATTCGACGAAAAGGTATCCAGAAATGCAAAAACATCTACAAAAATCAAACAAAAGACACATAAAAGGAAAGCATCTTTTTGGGTGATGCAATATTGCCCTCACACCACTGGATGCTCCTGCATCAGACACCTAGGGTAATTTGAGAAGTGACCCCATCACGTCTCAGATGGTTGAGGAAAACCCAAACGGTCAACCTCTACCTTAGACAACCAAGTAGAATCTTCCACAGGCCTTCCTTTCCATTTCACCAGATATTCTTCATACTGCCTATTTCTGGTACTCCTTCCCACACAACTATCTAGGATTTCTTCAATCTCCTCCTTCTGTGAAGTAGATGATGGAATACCACACTGTTCCATTGTTGGCACTTCCTCTACGCCACCTTATGATACTCTGTCAAATCTAAAATATTGAACATAGGGGAAATGTTTACTCCATCCGGAAACTCTACCTCATATGCATTCCCCGAATCATGCCTCTTCAAAATTTTACAGGGACCAAACTTCTTCATCTTCAGTTTGTTATATGTTCCCATTGGAAACCTTTCTTTCCTCAAGTGACCATCACTTCATCACCAATTTGAAACTCCTTATACCTCCTCTTTTGATCTACCTTATCCTTGTACTGCATATTCATCTGATTAATATGTTCTCTTACCTTCTCATGCATATTCTTGATGTGCTCTACAAATTCTTCAACTTTAGCACTTTTCTTTTTCTCTTGGTCCATCTTTCTTAGTTTTGGAGCAGTTCTGGGACTACCTCCACACACAATCTGGAATGGTGATCTACCAGTGCTTCTATTGACAGAATTTTTGTAAGAAAATTCTTCCTGGGGTAAGATCAAGTCCCATCCCTTAGGTTTATCACCTACCAAGCATCTCAGTAGGTTTCCCAGACTCCTATTCACAACCTCAGTCTGCCCATCAGTTTGTGGATGGTGTGTAGAACTGAACTTCAACTCTATTTTCAACTTTTTCCACAAGGTCCTCCAAAAGTATCCCACGAACTTGGTATCACGATCTGAGACTATACTCTTTGGCAGACCATGTAGTCTCACCACTTCTCTAAAGAACAAGTCAGCAATGTGGACTACATCATGGGTCTTCTGGCATGGGATAAAATATGCCATCTTCAAAAACTTGTCAACTACCACAAATACTAAATCATTCCCCCTCTGTGTCCTTGGAAAACCAAGAACAAAATCCATACTTATATCTTCCCAAGGCCTCTCTAGTACAGGTAAGGGCTGATACAACCCAGTATTCTGGCTCACTCCTTTAGCCATTTGACATACCCTACAACTCTGCACAAACTTCACATCTTGTGATAACTAAGGCCAATAATAATGCTCACTGATAATGGCAATGGTCTTATCCTGACCAAAATATCCTACCATTCCTCCACTATGCTTCTCCTTTATCAAGTTCTCCCTTATGGAACTCCTCATAATACATAATTGACTTCCCTTAAACAACATGCCATCCTGGATTATAAAATCCAGCCACCTTGTACTGTTAACTATAACAGGCTCCTTGCAAGCTTTTCAAGCTTCTGCAAAATCAGGATCTCCAGGATACAACATCTTGAGTTTATTGAACCCAACCACTTCAATCTGCATCTCTTTCAACAATGTCTGCCTCCTACTTAAGGCATATGCAACCCTATTCGACTTGCCACTCCTATGCTTTAAAACAAATGTATAACTCTGCAAAAATTCTACCCATTTCATATGCCTCTGGTTTAACTTTCCCTGACTACTCAAGTACTGTAACGCTTGATGATCGGTAAACAAAACAAAATCCTTGGGCAATAGATAATGTCTCCATTTATTTAATGCTTGAGCTATTGCATAAAATTCCTAATCATATACAAAATAATTTCTCTTTGCATCATTTAACTTTTCACTGAAATAGGCATTGTGCTTACCTTCTTGGCTCAACACTGCTCCAATGGCGTAACCACTAGCATCACTATCCACTTGAAACACCTTATTGAAATCTGGAAAGGCTAAAACTGGTTGTTCTGTCACCTTCTTCTTCAATAGATCAAAACTCTTCGTT
Organism: Sequoia sempervirens; assembly: GCA_007258455.2. Classification (NCBI taxonomy): domain Eukaryota; kingdom Viridiplantae; phylum Streptophyta; class Pinopsida; order Cupressales; family Cupressaceae; genus Sequoia; species Sequoia sempervirens. The sequence goes on along the minus strand of VDFB02000015.1, from coordinate 331,393,144 downwards.
GCTCCAGTGCTCCACTTGAACTCTTTTCTATCCCCTCTCATTGTTTCAGTTAGGGGTGCACAAATACGACTGAAGTTTGTAATGAATTTTCTGTAAAAACTGGCCAAACCATGGAAAGATCTCACCTCAGTAGTAGTTCTTTGGGTAGGCCATTCTAGGATAGCCTTCACCTTCTCTGGATCCATCTTGAGACCTTCTGCCGAGACAGCAAACCCCAAGTACACTAACTCCTTCACAAAACTACACTTCTTTAGATTAATCAACAATTTTTCTTCTCTCAACTTCTCAAAATCTCTATGAATATGCATTAAATGCTCATCCAAGGTCTTACTAAAAATAAAAATATCATCTAGATATACAATAACAAAACTTCCCAAAAACTCTTTCAATACCTCGTTCATGAGACGCATGAATGTGCTCAGTGCATTGGTCAGCCCAAAAGGCATGACTAACCACTCGTATAGGCCCTCTTTGGTCTTGAAGGCGGTCTTCCATTCATCTCCCTCACAAATCTAGATCTGGTGATATCCACTCTTCAGATCAATCTTTATGAAGTACTATGCTCCACTCAAACAATCCATCAAGTCATCCATCCTTGGTAAGGGAAATTTGTACTTGATTGTTATCTTGTTTATGGCTCGGGAGTCTGTACACATCCTCTACTCCCCATCCTTCTTCGGTGTTAGTACTGTAGGTACTATACCTGGGCTCAGACTCTCTTGAATCAAACCCTTTCTCAACAACTCCTGAACTTGTCTGTTCAACTCCTCATTTTCTGCAGGAGTCATTCTGTGAGCTGCCTTATTCAGAAAACTGGCTCAAGGGATCAAGTCAATCTGATGACTGATCTTCCTCATTGGTGGTAAACCCTAAGGTACATTATCAGAAATAATCTCTTGAAACTCATCTAATAGTCTAGAAACTTCTACTGGCACCTTCTCACTATCTTCCTTATCCATTCTAGGAATCAATGCATAACACATACGCTCATGCTTAATGCCTTCTAAAAATTTCCTTTCGTCAACAAAACAAATCATAGCACTACTGCATACCTTTTCTTCATCCTTCTTCATGGGTTTCAACTTATGACAGCCTCCATCCTACATTAGGGAATAATTTTTTGCATGGCCATCATGTACAACTCTCCTATTGAACTACCACGACCTTCCCAACAACATTTGACATGCATCCATGGGGATGATATCACAGAGTACCTCATCACGATAGCTTCCAATCTTGAACTTCACCAGGCACTGCTCATTGACCAAAACTTTGTGATCTATTTGCAGCCAGGAAATATGATATGGATGTGGATGTCTTTCCCTTTTCAGCTTCAACTTCGTAACCATCTCTTCTGACACTAGATTATCGGTGCTCCCACTTTCAATAATGACATCACAACATTTGTCTTCACACTTGCATCTTGTGCGAAACAAATTCTTCCATTGTTCTGGCTCCTTCTCTTCGGTCACCAGGGCTCTTCTAATCACTAGGGCCTCTCCCCTTTCTGCATCATCTGAATGCTCAGATTAAGCTTCCTCATCTACATGTGCAACCCTTCCATGACCTTCTAGCCTTCTATCTATCCTTCCTTGGTGTTGTGGACATTCACAAGCTCGATTCCCTTGTTCACCACAATGGAAAAAAGTTCCTTTGAAACCACCTCTTCCAAGTCCTAGCCCAGATATTCCTCGTCCTCTACCTCTTTGATCACCACTATTTTGATCACGAGGGTGGTAGAAATTATCATTCCTTTGGCTTTGACTGGTACCCACATCTTCATTTTTCCTTTCATCCTCATTTCGGCTTCCAGAAGATCTTCCACTACCCCTTCCACTTTTTCCTCCTCATCCTTTTTGCTTGTTGTCAAATCTCTTGTTCAACTTCTCCTCAACTTTTAGAGAAAACTGGTATGCATCCTCAATGGTTGTCATTCTGACCAGGCTTAGCTCCTCTTGAATGCTTGGTCGTAACCCATTAAGATAACAGGCTACCTTCTCCTTGTTGGCCTCTTCATGGCCCATTCTGATGATCATCTTGTGAAAATATTTTGTGTATTCTTTCACATATCTACTTCATTGCTTCAACCCTTGCAATTTCTTCAGCATATCTAAGTCATAGTCCACTGGTATGAAATGCTTCTTCAGTTTCTCAACCATGCGATCCCAACTGCTGATCTTTCTTTTTCCTCTTCGATTTCTCTCCAATTGGACCTCTTTCCACCAAATATTGGCATGGCCCTTCAACTTCGTTTTTGCAAACTTAACTTGATCTAGGTCCTCTACTTCTTCATACTCAAAATATTATTCTAGCTCATTGATCCAATCGATGAACTATTTTGGGTTCAAACTTCCGGAATAACTGGGGACTTCTATTCTAGGTCTTTTTCCAATCTTTGAAATGGCCCTTATCAGCCACATCTAATCTTGATCAATCACTTCTTCTTCCTCTTCTACATCTGAATCTTCCACCTCTTCTTCATCCTCACTTTCTTCTCCCCTTCTCGGGTTTAACCCTCTTCTCATCTATTCCTGCAATGCATCAATTTGTCTCTGGAGGGCTATGAAACCCTCAGCCACCAATGGATCTCTTCCACCAGCGTTTCTACCACCTCTGGCACCACCACGCCTACCAGGAATCACTCTTGGAGGCATCTTGAATACCTTGTACCCACAACCATGGTCCTGGTGTGAACTTCCTCACGATCACCGATCTGTCCACACGCTCAAGAAAACCCAAGACACAAAAATACACTCACAAAATAGAGAATAATATTTTCTATTAAAATATGGAACTCTTACATGCAGAGGATCACAAATCCTCGAGCTCTGTGATACATTCAAAATTACAGAAGTTTAGAAAAATTACAGAATTGCAGAAAATCCCCTTTTCGCAACATGCGAACTCTTTCCCCAAAAAGTTACCAAAAAATAAGAAATCAGCCCATAAATAGCCCCTTTTCAAGGCAAAAATAACATTCGAGATAATATTTTTGGCATTTTGGCACCAAAGTACAATTTGAAATTCAAAAACTACTTGTCCTAATTCGAAAATTGGCAATTTTCCAAAAATCGGCCAACTTCTGGAAGCCATAAATTTTGATCCGGGACTCTGTTTTTCAAACCGTTTGCACTGTTGGAAAGGTCTCAGAGTGAAGAACGCACTAAGAACTAGCCCCAGAAGTTCCAATGATATTTGGGCCTATACAAGACCGTTTAGTGCCTCAAACTGGACTCAGAAGGTTTTTCAAGGCAAAAAGCAGAAACTGGAACTTGAATAACTTCCAAACCGTGAATGATCTTGACCTGATTCTTTCGCCAAAGTGCTTATTTTTCCCTCTTGAATCTTCCCATAAGTTTTTTTCTTCCCATGCCTTAAAATTCCCACCTGCTAAAAATAGCAGTTCTGAAAGTTGGAAACTCTTATTCGACGAAAAGGGTATCCAAAAATGCAAAAACATCTACAAGAAGCAAATAGAACCAACATAAAAGGAAAGCATCTTTTTGGGTGATGCAAGATTGCCCTCACACCACTGGATGCTTCTGCATCAAAACCTCTGCAAGTGAAAAAGTTGTTCGAAGCCCAAGGGATTAGGGGGCCTCCATACAGGCTATTCTATGGGAATTCTCCAAATATATCCAAAATGATCAATGAATAGAAATCCAACTCTCACATGACATACTTCCTCGAGTTATACCCTATTATCATCAGTGGACCGAAACCTATTTTAGACTTGTATTCTGCATATTTTTAACCATCTAGTGTTTTATTAATCACAATAGTAGAATTCTTGATTAGTGCAATTGACTGTTTTGCTTAGGTGTTGTTAGATCTTACAATAGTGGCTGATTAAGAAGAATAGTGAGTGATTAAGAAAAAGATGTAGGATTCTGAAGACCTTATTGATTAATAAACTTTCTATATGTGATATAGGACATGATTTTATTTTCTGGTTTGGACCTCATGCCAGGTTGGTTGTTCCTCACCCTGAGCTTATTAAGGAGATATGTTCCACCAAATTTGACAACTATACAAAGCTTCCAGGAAATCCCCTTTCAAGACAACTATTTAGATAGGGACTTGTGGGGTTGACAGGTGAGAAATGGGCTCAACACAGGGAAATCATCAATCCTACTTTCCATAAGGATGTCTTGAAGGTAAGGCACTGAATGTCTGTATTTATGCTCTAAATTAGGACCAAAATGATTGAATTATGTTTTAGAAAGAATTCTCTCAAGTTCCTACTGATAAATAATTATAGATGTACTTTGCAAATCAATCTTCTAAAAATTTGATGAGCGCTGACTATTGAACCAACACCCAATCAAGAAGGATAAAACCCTCTTTCCCAGCATGCAGGGGCAGACTATTGGGCCTTTACTATTTGCAGAGGCATGGTGATTCCCTTGATTATGTGTAATCCCTAAGTTATCCAGATCCCCTAGCATCCCATGACCAATTAGTATCTCCATAGAATATGCCTCCATGGCCAATTTTTACACTTGGGCATCATAACAGTGGTGAGTGTTTGAACCCTAAATCTCATTACAGCTCAATTTAAATTCTTTTTCAAATAGCATTGAATTAGTTTTAAGGAGCTTCGAATATTGATACCTATGCCACTCTTAAGGATGTCTAGTGCAAGGTCATATCACTTAAGGCCACATCTTTTAACAAATTAAATTGTGATCCATCCTATCCATCTGTGATAAAGAATCAAGCCACTGATGCTTCCCATGAGGAAAGCTGAGAGCCAAATTAAGGGACATGCCCCCGATGCCTTGGGTTGACATACCTTTAATGAAGGGTTATATTTCAGTGCAAGCCACTGGTCAATTAGACAGAATAGAATACTTCTCTAAATGCATCTTAGCAGAGGAAGGCTTCCATGTGGTGTTAAGCACAAGGTTAAAGAGATCCATCATAGACCGTACAACTAGTTACAATTTTTTTTTATCAGTACTGACCTTGAGAGAATTCTTTGCAACTAGAAAAAAAATATTATAAATGAATTTAAATGAATTTATTTAATTTAATGAACAGAGGAGAGTAGACCTAGTTCTCTTGAATTGAGTTACCACTAAGAATGTCTTTGTTGGTGCTTTTTGAATAGCGATATTTTGTTCTAATATGTAGAACTTACTTTTATCTTAAATATATTCTAGATACATGACTCTGTAAAAAGAAAAAACTTGATCTGTTAGCATGTATGCATATTATCTTGTAAATACTTCTCTAATTTGATATTTATATAGATGTTCTATCATACTAGAAACATATATTTTGATTATACTAGTTTATTTTGATTATACTAGTTTTGTAATTGCAGAGTATGATTCCAATAATTGTTAAAAGCAGTGCCAATATGTTGGATGAATGGAGTAAATCGATATTATCAGGTGCATCAGAAATTGAAGTGCAAAAGGAGTTCCACGATCTCACAATAGATATTATTGCCCGCACAACATTTTGTAGCAGTTTTACAGAGGGAAAGCATATCTTTGATATGCAGATGAAACAAATGATTCTTACATTCGAATTGCTTCGCAGTGCTCATATTACAGGCTACAGGTGACAAATTTGAGTTTTTTGACACGATAATTGTCAGTTCTAAATTAACAAGATTTTTTATTGTATAGAAAACACACAGAGATGTTGCTCTATTTCTTCAAAATAAAGGAATACAAATGTGAAATAAACTTGGAGACATGCAACTTTGATTTCTATTAAGTAAGATGGAAATGGAAATACATGAAGGATTAAACATAAACTACTGAAAGTTAAATCTAAGCTATGAACTTCAATCTGCTAGGAGCAATTAACTGCTCAACCAAGTTTAGATAATTTTAGGAGCTACTAGGAGCTCACTGAGATGAGCTATGTAGAGCTCTTCAGGAGCAATCTCTGCTCACACACAAAACAAACAGCTGCTGTTGTTCAAGAGCTTTCAAAAGCTCACACAATAAAACATTCTTTGTTTACAGTCTGTTGTTGCACAGAAAAATCTTCTTCCTCCAATTGAGTCTTCTCGACTGACTCTTCTTAGGCGTCAAAATAATCTGCCTTCATTATTTTTGTCTTCAATCACATTCCCTCTCAATTTCGAATTCACCTACCAGTATTGAATTTGAAATTCAAAAATTCTTAACTTCATTTACTTCTTCAGCAGTCTTCAAGTGCATGTCAGGAGCAAGTGGGAAAGGCAATCCCCAAAACCAATCTTCCAGCTGGAGACATCAAAATACTCCTGATAGGTAAGTGGAGGGAAAGAGGCTCCAGAACATTTAATTTTCCAACAAAATTGCCCAGTGTACAATCAAAATTTTGTTGAGTGTGTTCATGTCTCTGTATTGAAACAGTAGTTGGAGAGGTTTTCCAATAGTGTCTAACAGTTGAGAGTGCCACTTCTTTTTGAACTATTTTACAAATCTCAAATGCCTTCGTCGTTCAAGAATTGTGTGCATTTGGTAGTGATTTTATGTTTAAGAATTTGAATCCCGTGAAGACATTTTATTCAATAGGATAATGGCTTGGTACTTTAAAAGGCTTTATTCACATTCTGAAGGATGCGGAATCTATAACTTTTTTTTGGTTTCTTACATGGATACGTAACGTCTGAGATTCCATTAATCAGGTTTCTGCATAATACAAAGACAAGGCAACATCGGAATTTGGAGAAAGAAATATGAAGATGCTTAGGACAAGTTATAGAGGCCAGGGAAAAGACTGCTGAAATGGAAAAAACAGGTAGTTATGGTACCGATCTGCTTGGTTTAATGATGTCTGAGAGCAAGGAGCAGGTGGGAGTCAATCTCAAAAGTAATGCGAGCCTAAATACAGAGGAAATCATTGATGAATGTAAGACTTTCTACTTTGCGGGTCATGAAACGACGTCAGTCCTCTTGACATGGACTATAATATTGTTGGGAATACATCAAGATTGGCAAGAACAAGGCCGCAGAGAGGTGGTGGAAGTATGTGGGAGAAACAATTATCCAGATGCAGACAGTTTAAGTTGCCTCAAAATTGTAAGGACATCTAACACAAACTTAAATTTTCACATGAATGTTATATGTAGAGAAAAAGGAAATCTGAAAATTTATATAATAGAAGTAATGAATGTATTATTTGGGAAAATAATAAAATAAATAGAAAGTAAAATTTAATTAATATTCAAAGTGAAAAATTTAACATTAGTAAAAAAAATGGTATTGTAAAATGTTCAATCATTCTTCTATACAATAATGAATCTCTCATTTCATCTTTAAGCACGTACAAATATTTACAGATACATAAAAAACAATTTTACACATATAAAAGATAAACAAGAATGCTTTAAAACATAGATAAAAAGAAAAAAACCAACTTACTATTCTAAAAAAATAAAAAAAATTCTTTATTTTCAAAACCATTTTCAAACATTAAATAAGATGGTTTCTCAACAATAAAACATATAAAATATACAACAATAATTCAATAGAAATTGGAATCTATTTATTCTTAGATACAACGACACACATTTCTATCAACATACCCAAAAAAAACTCATTGAATATCTTTCTGTGACTATCATAAAATTAGACAAATAGTAGAGAACAAAACAATAGCAAAATAATTTTGCATGCCTTTCATACACCACTGCTCAAAATTGAATAGAATTCTGAATTGAGTGTCTCTCGCTACTGATTATTTACAAATAGTAATTGGACAATTCTTCATATAAAGATCGCAGCCCAAACAAAAGATAGTAAAACTTTCCTGCATTTAGTATACAAAATTCATATCTCTCGAAGTAGAGTTTTTTAAATATAAAATTTTAAAAATAACAACTGAAAAGCTCAACTGATATATAAAAATTAATTCTAAATTTCTAAATTAAGATTATAAGAAAATATGTTTACGCAATTGTAATTGCATTTAAATTGTTTCTTCAAATTATGATAAACTATAAGTTGCACGGTAATGCATTCCAGCATCATTTATCAATATACTTTTCTTGATGCAAAGTGAGCTCACAAGATGATCTCACAGTTTCAAAAATTGAACATTTATAATTGCCTTGGTAAATATATTTGCAATTTTATTTTTTCCTTTTAAACCATATTTCAAATGAAATGATATTTCAAATTAAAATGTTTTTTTCTTATTACAATGGACAAGATTCTTGGCCAGTTTAATTGTGCTTCTGTTATAACAAAAAATGATTGAAAATTGAATTTGTTTTTCTTTAATTTCTTCTGGAACTTTTCAAAGCCATAATACTTGTGTTCTTACGGAAGTGACTGCAATATACTTTACTTTTATAGATAAAAAAGACAACTAACTTTGCTTCTTTCAATTCCATGTAACCAAATTTTAACCAAGTGAAAACAAAAAATATATCTAAAATCATCCAAACTACCTTCCCAATCAAAACCACTCTATTTGAAGCTTTTTACAACTCACTATGATTTATGTCTTGTAACATTAACATCACTATTATACATAGTCTTATAGATCCACTTAGCACCAATACACTTCTTGTCACCTAGAATTTAGGTGCCCTTCTTAGGAGATCGTGAGGCTTTCCCTTTTTTTCTAACATAGCTAATAGAGAAGACTCTTAGTCTTCCAAATTGTGTGACATCTTTCTTTGGTCTTATTAAACTTCCCTCCACTATCTACTTTTGGACCACAGCCTTTCACTATTAATATAAAACATGACAATGACTTCCTTTCAATCACAACAAGCAATCATTAGTAACCCAACTCAAACATTCAAAACTTGTTTGACTACTATTTTGTTCAAACATTTATGCTTATATAAATTTTTGAGCATATTTGCAACATTTTATCAATTAGATACATCAATCCATCCAAAATTCATATATATACAATCTTTCATAAATTATTCATTCCACTCTCTAATCCAACATAGTTTTTTTGAATGATTTTCAATCCACAAATAGTACAAAAAAGAATATCCCATCACATTTCATTTTTATTTCATTGCCTATTACAATGAGAACATTGAGAAAATTGCATCATTTAGCATCATTTGTATTTTCTTTACCTTAACATATTGGAGGCCTTTACTTTTTAACTTCACATTTGATTCAATGAGCTCTATAATTCTTTATCCATACTTTCCTAAACATTTTTCATCATCTTAAAACCAATATTCTTTGCAAAACATCCTTTACTATTGGCATCACAATCATAAAATTCTTAGATTTGAACACATTGTTATCTTCAACCTTATACTCTTTATTTGAATAATTTTTAGTTATATCACGTGTATCAAATGGTTTATTACAAATCATTTGTATCACATGAAGCATTACGTAGTGAAGCCTAAATCTTGAATGCTATGTTTTTTCCTTTGGACACATGTTTAAAGTAATTGATTGAATTGAGTATTTTTTTCTTTCAATTCTGATATTTCATTCTTTTGAGAACTATTTTTATTTTAAATATTTTAAAATTTTTAATCAAATCACTTCAACTTCTCTTCTAGTTCTTCATTTTTCTCTTTAACTTTTATTAATGTTTCTTCTAAAATATAATTTTGGTACACTCATTTTCATTTTTTTTTCTTACTCTTCACCATTTTTTCTCATCAAATCAAATGCCTTTCTTACACAATTTTATTTTAACCACATAGATGAACCACTTGAATGATACCCTTAAAAAAATTTAAAAGATTATTTCAATTTCAAAATAATCAACATAAACTATTGTCTTTTTCTATTCTAACATCCCCCAAAACCATTCAAGATTACCTATTAAAACTACACCTTACTCCATAAAGAATCCACACGAGAGTCATTTTCTCCCAGCGGAAAATTATTCCCCACTTCTCATATGACCAAAGATAAACAATCTAGACAACAACTTTAGATAATCTGATACTTTTCCTTATACATGAGGTAAATCTGAATATACATATATAGGGAATAGAATTGAATCACAAATGTTGGCTTATGTGAAATAATATTAAATATGGTCAAAAGGTAAGTGATTGGTCTAACAAACTAAACAAAAAACATTACACAAATTTATTCATACTAAATGAGAAAAAACATGGAGGAGTTTCACTCATGAAGTTCCTTTCATGGAATGTTCAAGTCTGACAGACCTCTCCAAAAAGTATTCTATCAGGGATACCTTGTATAAGTACTCGGGTGTTGAAGTGCTTTGTCTCCAAGAAGTTAAAATTTCTAGTTTTTTACTTGTTGTGGTTTGTCATTCTATTTGGCCAGCCAATAAAATGTTTTGTACTACCCATAATGTTGGGAGTGGCAAAGTTGTCACCCTTTTAGCCCCATGGTGGCACTCTTCTATGGTCGACCACGGGTCTAATCCCACTCATCGACTCGTTTGGATCCTTCTCAACATTGATAAGCATTCCTTTGGGATTATTAATGTCTATGCTTCTAATGATGTTTTGAAACGCTCTTTACTCTAGCATTGGATTGTTGATTATTTACCAGTTGCTACTTGGTTACTCCGTGGAGACTTCAATATGGTAGAAATGGAATTTGACAAAGATGGCACTTTTCCATTTAGATGGATAGCTAGGGAAAGAGAGGCATGGTTTTATATGCACAATAAATTGGGGCTTTTTTATCCCAATATTGGTCACCACCATTCTCATTCTCTCTGGCACACTTGGTGTAATTACAGAGCTGGTTTTGACAGAATATTTAAGCGCCTTGATCATGCCATGATCTTGGTGCAACTTTTTTTTCTCGTTTGACAATTCCTCTCTCCCGGTTAAGCTGCTAGTTGATGTGACCTTGTCAGACCACTTCCCCATTTCTTTTTGCATTGAATAGAAGACTCGACAGCCTCGTACGTGTAAAACTCATTTTTTTAAACACATCTTTACTCTACCACAAGCCTACCCTGGCCCACATTCGTAGAGTCTGGAATTTGGAACACAAACCAGCTCATCATACAGGTTGGATTTCTTGGTGGATTGAGGCTATCTTCTGCACAGCTAGATTTCTATGCATTTGTGGGCACTAGCTAGCTATTTTTAGCCAACGGTCTTATGAGGCTACCACCGCTAACCTTCATGTTGCTTCTAAGGCTTTAGCAGTCATCCCCTTTTCTCCGTCATTGCAAGTTAGGGTGGTAGAATTAATGCACAAGAAACAAATTGTTGAAAGCTATGCTACTAGAGGAGGGAAAATCAAAGCTCGGTTACATTGGCTAAAAGTTGGTGATTATGTTTCCAAAGAGTTTTTTTTGGCTTTGCGTGCTAGGCACTCATCCCCGGGCATTAAAAAAATCAAAGATTGCGTTCAAGTGCTTTATGAGCTGCCTAACATTCTCTAGGCATTTGTGTGTCCTTATGAGCAAGTCTTCACTACACAGGAAGTCATGCATGTATGATAGCAAGCCCTTCAGGATTGCTTTGTTGTTGTGCCAAATAAGCTTTCTTCAGCTCAGAAATTTTTTTGTGATCAACTATTATCAGTTGATTATCTCAAAGAGGTTGTCTACTCCATGGTTGATGACAAAGCCCCAAGAATTGATGGATTCCCTTGCAAATTTTACAAAGCCATGTGGGACTATATTGGGCATGATATGCATCAAGTTTACTTAGAAACTTTTCATTCTAATTCTCTAGGTAACTTAATTAATAAAGGTAACATAAAATTCATACCTAAGCTAGGTGACCTAGAAGACATTTGCAACTGGAGACCTATCATGCTTCTTAATGTCTCCTACAAGATTATCACCAAGACTTTGGCTCTTAAAATCCACCATCTTCTACCTTAGATTGTGCGCTCGAAACAAACTAGGTTTATCAAATCCAGATTTATTTTGGATAATATTATCGCTATTTGGTTACCTCTTGGTCAATGCAGTTTCCCAGTGGTAGGTCAAGGGCATTTCTTTACCC
>VDFB02000015.1:331101100-331381151 GCA_007258455.2 Sequoia sempervirens | reverse complement strand
TGAGATTTGAGAAGCAGGAAGGGCATATGAAGCTAAGGCGTGACCTTTAGCAAAGACTATAAATGGATTTTACCGATACAACCAGAGAAGGCATATGAGATGGGCAAGAATCTAGGACGTGAGGAGGCCAGGCAAGAGGTCTAGTTCCCCAACACAAGGGCAAGGACACACACCCAACGGGTATAGATGAGTTATAACTTTCTTCCTATGCTTAGTATTTTCTCAATGCTTCTTCTTTAATGTTTCTCATTGAAATGTCATACTTTTGGTTTCCAACCTTATAGAAAAGTTTGACTTATGAATCATAATGTTAATTGTAGATTATAAGTGACATTCCAAATAATCCCAAGTTGAATTGTAAAATTTGGGTTGTGAAAAAGCTAAAAGGCATTATTGGGTAGTCACTAATTCAACTTCTATCTTTATGTTCCATAACCATAAGCTGAAAGTTATAAGGGGTATAGGAAAATTCAAGTTGTTAACCTTTGGTACGTTTTGAGATGGAATTATTCAATCTAAATATGGTGTCATCGCTAAATTATTTTATCAATGGAAAATATTATTTTGAAGGTTGGCTTAAATTGCAACTTAGATCATGATAAAATTAATATAAAAAAGTGTGGGTGTAAACATAGGCAATAGTTTGTAAATGTATTATTGAAGGATATATATATATATATATATATATATATATATATATATCCTTCAATAATACATTTACAAACTATTGCCTATGTTTACACCCACACTTTTTTATATTAATTTTATCAATATATATATATATATAGGATATGTTTGTTGCTATTCCATTTTAGAGTATGATAATGAATTTTTTTTATTAATGAACTTCAAATATTATGGTACCCTTTGATAGTCGATTAAGTACAATAAATTAAAATTATCCTTTTTTAAGTTAAAAAGTTAGTAATTCAAGGTGATTTATGCTTATATGCGAAAGTTGGGATTATGATGAATTCAAAGACAAGGAATTTTCTATAACCAAAGGAGGATTATTTAAATATCCAAGTGGAGAATTCCGAGTAGACAATGGTGGGAGATAAAATAAGATTTTACCTTGAGTTCATTATATTTCTAAGTTGAGACTCCAAGGGAAACAAGATGGAAAAGAAGTCTAGGTTAAATCTCTAGTGATAAGAACACCTTATAATTTGATCCAAGAATATAATGCATTTCATACAAAATTGGCATATAATCACATAATAATGTAGGTGATAAAGACTTTATTAACGAAACTAAAACTATACTTGTACCATTTATGATTAAATAGAATGAAACTATCATTTATTTCAATGATTTTGTACAAATCAAGAGATAAATTCATTTGCAATCATATATGCTAGGATAACCTGATATCTTATTGTTTATCAAAAATTCCATATTTAGTTATAAGTGGCTAGGGTGAACTTTTGTTTTTTCATGAACTAAGACTATTTTAAAGGTGTTGGGTATTACTAGATGATAAAGGATATTAAGAGATTAAGAGAATATTATTATTGGATATGCATATTTGGATGCCGATACAATGAATATGGTAGTGTCAACTGTCTAGAGTCAACTTACATATCAAATTTTCTTAGAGAAAGTCTATAGCTATGTCCCTTGAAGTGTAAATAATTTTGTATAATCATATTGTGGCATGGCATGTCTAATGGAGATTGATGAAAAATTAATAGAATATTGATGCTTGATCATGATAGTCAAATATCACTTGAATCCATGTTAGGGGCTTTGCATATTTGTTAAATTGAAAATATATCTCGATTATTACTACCTATACTATTAGCAAATATATCCTAATTGAAATATTTGTTGTACTAGGTTGTCATCATACATGATTGTTTAAGGGGTTTCTTACTAGTTTATTATATTGGTTCAAGATATCAAGAACCAATGCACTTGTGATATAAGATCACCAAATCATGTTCTAATCATAATTAAAACCCTATGTTATAAACTATGTGGTATTATCATCAGGGTACCAAATGTGGCATGATATCCTTGATACGTAATTTTAAGAGGTTTGGGGATGCTTTTATTGAGTTAGGAACAATATCTATGGTATAATTTAAATTGAGAACTTTGCATATGTGGATGGGAGTGTCATGGTATAGGTTGACTAAATGGGGAATTGGTGCATAGGTACTCTTGAGAGACAATGTAAGGAGAGCTATGTGTGACTTTGATCCATTTGGAAGTGGGTACGTAGGCAATCCTTGAGCGAAGGACTCCTTTGTGACCTCAAGTCTGAAGGGGGAGGGTAAGGAGGAAAACTCCAAGGGTTGGGGTTGTTCCTAATCAATTTGACCTTTCCTCTACTGTAAGCTTTAGTTTGAGGTTGAAAGGGGTACTGAATAGGTATGAATTGAGTTAAGGAAATCTAATAAATTCTATTTAAAGAATGATATGTTCTAAATAGTAAATGACTAAAGTAAGTTATTTAACTACTTATAATTGGTAATTGATAATAAGTTGGATAAAGTCCATCTCATGTTGGTTCCATGTGACTTTTGTGTGTTGTTAAAACTGACTCCATACTTTGAGGTCTCTATGTATATGCCTATATATATGTTGATTGTGACCATGTTTCATGTTATGTATGACCCACCCAAGAGTGAACCTTTGGGATATTTGAGTAGAGAAAAGAATTCATTGGACCATGCTAATGATTGATGTCAAGGCTACTACTAGGGACTAGCCAACATTCACCTAGTTCATGGAGGTGAAGGTTGCTATGGGCTACCCTAGTTTTGATTATGATATGGTAACAATTGCATGGGTAGGGACCCATCTTTCCGAGTAATGGCAATCAAGGACTAGCCGTTGTATCGATGGGTTTCACTAGCTATCACTAAGGGCATGGAAGTGACCGATGCTAGTGTTTTATGAGATTGTGAAGAAGATAGTTGAAAATGTCACTAAGGTCACAAGGTGGTATATGTGAGGAGCTACTTCTTCTTGGGTGGACAGACTTGTTACTAATGGCCTATAGGTAATTGAAGTCAAAATCCATCAGTTTATGGTAGGTTCACTACTTGTGGAAGCCCTTGGGATCGTGAATGAACCTATGGTGTAGTATGGGATGTGTTGAATCCCCTTCCTAGTTTTCAAACTATATACTTGGCCTTGTGGAGTTGAGGATAGGCATGTAGTGTAGTATGGGATGCACCAAGTGCTCTTGTCATTTTTCCAATGGTGTAGAAGACTAGAGGAAAAGATAGAACCCTCAATGTAGTGTGCAATACATTAATATTCTTTCTATCTAGGATGCATTATGGACATGTGTTATCCATTGTGATGTGTTAATCAACCATTGTGGATGTAATGTATGTTGGAGCTCATTACTATGTGTATGTGATGTATGTGGGAAATTTCAACTATGTATGTGATGTATGTTGGAGCTCATCGCTATGTATTTGTGATGTATGCTAGAGCTTGAATTATTGTGTATTTGTGATTTTTGGTGGAACTCATCACTATGTATATGTGATGTAAGTTAGAGTTTTTCATTGCGTATTTGTGATATATGCTAGAGTAAGTCACTAAGGTAAATGTGATATGTGTATGAGACAATCATTGTGTACTTAAATGATGTGTGAATGGTGCGGACACAAATGTACTTATGATGTACTTATGAGCTAATCACCATTGTACTTATGATCTATGTATAATCTAGTCACTACTATACTTATGATCTGTGTATGATCCAGTCACTATTACACTAGGGATTTGTGTGTGTTCTAGTCACTATTGTACTTGTGATGTGTATGAGCTAGTCAGCTTGTGTATATGGAGGTATGTTCATGATATTCATTGTGTATGATCTTTCTGATTATGGTACAAATGACCTCTTGTGAATATTGTGAATGTATGTACACTAACATTTGGTAATGATTGGTATTGACCCAACACTTGATGGAAAGTTATTATCATTATATTATAATTGACTATGTTGATAGCTTACATGTACTAAATTAATAATTATGGGTTATCTGGGTGAGATAATAGATCTCATACAAGAGGAGAGATTGAACTCCCTCTATCATTGTGGGGTAACTATGAAGGTTTCGATTCCCACGAGGATATACATAGGTAGGGTCACCATGAACCCTCGAGGATTAGGTCTTGGTCTAGGGATGACCCTAAATATAGAAGATTAACACTCATGAGTGTAAGCATATATGTTGTGATATTGATTTGTTATCACAATGATGAATGAAGAAATTTTGATATTATCACATCAATCATAAATGGGAGATATTTGGTCAGTTAAGTTGGTAGTTGATGCTAATGAATGCAAAAATGAAAAAAAATTGTTGTGCCCGAGAAGGGGATTTTACATTGGTATCAGAGCAACCAGGTTCAAACACTAGGCCTATTAGGCTTACTTGACTCTTTAAAAGTATAATACCTCACCCTACCAACTTCCCATAGCTAAGTTGGCCTCTTGATATGAAGGTAGTTGCCTTGAACTTCTTCAATCAAATCTTAAGTTTTTGAGGATTGATGGCATGTGCTAACAAAGATAACCTAAGAGGTATGAAAAATAATATGGATGTAAAAATTATAAATGAAAATCAAAGTGCATAGAAAAAGGTGGTGGTGTTTGATTGTTACTAATTCCCATAAATCAATTACTAGATGGGATTTCATGCATCATGCATTAATTATCATGGAATATTTAAATGTAATTTTAAATAGGTTGTTTATTTGACTACCAAGAGTGGTAATTGGTGCATGGTATTTTAGTATTTTGCAAGGGTTAATAGATAAATATGTGTACTTAATGGTATAATGTTGATCTCTCTTAAGATATATCAATCTATAAATTCAAAATGGAGGATTGGATTAAGTGAAAATGCTTAATCAAGGGAATATTTCCAATATGAAACCTCTTGGAACCTATAAAAATTTGTTCTAAATTGGTCAAATTGGGGAAAAGGGAACCACCTAAGAGGTAAGGATAAGGGGTTCAAAAGAAATTGACTTGGCTAGTAACCCAAAATCTTAAAGAAATTAATGAATGTAAACTTCAAATAATTTGGAATGGCTTATCCTAAGAGGGGAAGGATGTCACATCCCTGTCAGCCACATTCACATTGGATTTTACGCGAAGGGTAAAAGAAACAAAAGGAAGAGACAATTAATGGAATTGTGAATAGGATGTAAGGGGTGGCGTGCCATAAATAAGGCATGGGAACCATGTGAAGTTAAGGGCTTCTATCACCATTATTTGGGTAATCCTAGTGATGACTAAGTGTCTTGACAAAATGCATGGATGCCCATCATGAAATAATGAAACATGAACAAGAAACATGAAACATGAAACAATTATACCTTTGATGATGTCATGAAATGTAAATCTGCAATCTAACATGAAGTGTTCATGAAGAATGTAGATCTTGATCTTGAATTAGATGTGGAACAATGCTTAACTTGGATCTTGAATGCTACAACACAACACTAGCTCAACAACATGCTTGATGCCTTATGTCATTTGACATGATGATGGATCTTGAATTGTTGCAACAAATAATGAAGAAATCTTCCCTTAAATGCTTTAGAAATGCTCTTGAATACTCTATGATGCTCTTCTGAAGTATTAGGATACTTGACTCTTGATTTCTTAGTGAAATAATGATATGAAACATTTCTTATATAGGAACTTCATCTAATTTACTATTTATTAAATCTCAAATGCCAACATTCATGAAATTTTAATTTAAAGCCCTAATTTCCCACTCAAATCCCTAAAAAGAGGCCAAATGGGACTCATATGCCCAAGGTAGCGTATGGGTCCCACCAGGGCTTTTTGGGCAAAGGAAATGTCAAGGGGTTAAGATATTAAGTGTATTTGTAGATTATGTCAGGATCTCAGTTGAAATAAGCCTTAGGATGCATTATAAAGGGTCTTAGGGTCCTATTAATGATGATATGAAGGTCATAAATGCAAGAGGACCCAAAACTTAATGTGAAGGTATAAATAAATGCACCTTACAACAATAAATTAAGCCAAAATTAGGTCTATTTAGCTTAAAAAGAGCCCTAAACCTAATGTGAATGTGCAAAATACATTACAACACTAGAGCAAGGAAATATTAGGTTTATTTTAATGTAAATCATTCCCAAATTAAGTGTGAATATGTAGAGGGATACATTTTTCTACACTACATTTTTTTTTCACTTAACAAGTTTGTCTGCGACTGACATGTTTATGGTGAGATTGTAGTTGGATTTGCAAGATTGATGACCCATGTCCTATTCACATTTTGATGAAGTCTCTTTCACATCAGGTATACTAGATAGAAGGTCTACTTTCTCTCTATCTTTGGTATATTCTCTTCAATTTCTTTCTAATTTATCTCACACATGTATAGATACACATGCTCACTAAAGTGGGGGAAAATGTTATGGCATAAAATTTCACACTTATGCAATTTCCCATAACATCAACCTTTACTTTAGCTTAATAAAATGATAATGCAAAAACCTTCCTTCCTAGCCTTCATTTTTGTCCCTACCTTGTCATTTTCTATTGGTGTGGGAACTTTTGTCTAGGACACTTTCATGCTATGTGAACATCCTAACAAGATTCTTGATCCTATGGTCATTGGAATGTTACATTGTCACCTAATCATGAAGTATAATTCCTTTGTAGTCATAGGCATGCCCAGGAATGAATCTTTGTCATACAATTTGACCATTTTCCTCACTTTCTCATTACATCTCATTATTGTAATTCTAATCCATTCTACTCTCTTCTTGAACTCCATTCTCACATTTTGTCCATTCTATCTTTCTTCTTGTATCTCTACACCATTTTTCTTACATGTTCCAGCTTTTTGCATCACACTCTTGCACGATCATATCACATCTTTGAATTACCACTCTTCCTCTCAGATTCACGAAGCTCATTGGAGGGAGGGTAATCTTTAATTTCTTGACATTATCATATGTGTTGTTTATCATACTTGTTGTCTTACATATACTACATCTTGTCTTGTTACTTCTCTATCTATATTTCTATATCATTGTCTATTTGGTTGTTTGTGGAGGTGGAAACATCAAAGTGAGAGTTTCACTATGGCAAGCCCCTAAAAGAAGCCCCAAAAATTTTCTTGTTTCTATGTGTGCAAGTTTGTCCATGAGGAGCTTGCAAGAGGTTAGACCTACCATAAGTTGATCCCTTTTCTTCTACTGTCATTTTTCTTAATAATTAATTTACTTTTCATTTAAGTATTCTTCTTGCTGTACTTCTTTACATCTTATTCATTTTCAATATTATCTTTAGATCAGTTAAACTATAATACTTTAGCATTCGGGTTGTTATCAAGTCCTAAGTGTATCTAGTAGCAAACTCTTCTTCTAGTCTGTACAAGACGCCAATGTGTTGTGTTGTCAGCTTTGGTCTATGCTCTCATGCTTTTGCTGAGAACCTATCAATCTATCTCATGAGACCTTTGAGGTCTATTCACTTGAATTCTAAATTTCTTTGTCATAAACATTTAGAAAAACCAAAAAAATAGTTTATTCTTTCCTGTATCTGTCACCCTTTCACTTGGTATTTTCTCCTTGAGGTAATCTAGAGCCATCCACTCCTTCCAGAATCTTCCTTTGCCTAGAGACTTGAGAGTAGTGATTCATGTTTGTTACATTTTTGTGAACTTGACATGAACCTTCCTTTTCTCTTTATCTTTGTTTCAAAAAATAAATTCTTCTCTCATACTAGGACGTGTATCCAATAGTGTGTTGTGACATTACTTATGAGCTTCACAACATAGTCAACTACCTTTGGATGCATAGTAAGGAGTTTCCAAAATACTAATATAGGACCTAGAAGTGTTTATTCCTCCCTGATCTAGATTGACTTTCAAAGAATTCCCTACAAGACTCTCTGCTAGATACACCCTTCCTATTAATGATGTTTCAACCCATGCTCTTACCCCTCCTTCCTCACCTTCAACCTCTACCTCTTCCTTGGAGGATGAAGCTACTCTTAGGGTCCTTGTAGAGTAAATTTACTCCTTGGAATTGAAACTCAAAGAGCTCACAGGTTTCTTGGAAATAGATGATGCATTTTCACAAGTGAGCCCTATTGTTGAAAATCTAAGGAGTTTTTTAACTCAATATCAAAGAGGCTTAGAGCTTCTTCATGGTATAATAAAAATTGTAGAGACTCATGTCTCATCCTACACCTCTGTCTTAGGTGCTACCCAAGATGTTAGATCAAATATTGTTGGATAACAGCTAGAAATCTTCATGCATGGCATGTATGTTTGTATGCCTAACATGGGTCCCTCTATCAACACCACCATCATGCCTAAGAAGAATCGTACAATTAAAGTAAATAGGGTTCCTCTAGATTTCAGTCCCTCTGCATCTAGAGCTTTGAATGTGTATATTTCTAGCATTAGTGTTGGTGCCTCTATTAATGTTGGTGTTAGTGTATCTTTCGGTGCAGGTGATGTTGTTTTTTTCGATCATACTTTTCCTAATGATCCTATCCTAAATGCTCTTTTTCAAAATATGGGGCATATGCTAAATAGGTTGGTGAACTTAGCTACATCATCATCTGAACCTATGTCCCAAAATTTCTATCATTGTAGTCCTTTGTCTATTGCTATTCTAAACACTCCCATCCCTTAGGGAGTGGAAATTCCAAAGTTCAAAAAATATAGTGGCCATGGGGATACATAGACTCACATATCATCCTTTAACACCATGTGTATGAATTTATTCCACCATGATGCACTTCTAGATAAAATATTCTCACATTCTCTTAAGGATGTCGCTTTGGAATGGTACTATTCCTTGCTTGATAACTCTATCTTCTCTTTCGATCAAATTGTAGACCAACTCCTCTAGCAATTCTAGCCCAACATCAAGCTGAAGGTCATATCTACCAATCTTTTTTTATGCAATAAGGGACCTCATACGAAGGTAACTAATTTTATAGCTTAATATCAGGCCCTATTTTCTCAAATCCTTTACCTAATTCTAATGTACAAAAAGTGCTCATCTAAAACTCGTAGCCTACACTACAAGATAAGTTTCTTTTAATGAAGTATTTTTCCTTTGTGCACTTGTGTGTCACTTTGTTCGAGTACCAACAAATGGTTATGTTGAATAGTCCAAATAACTGAGAGGAGATTTGAATCAGTTATCATAAAACAATTTTCTTAGCTTTAGTTAATCTGAAGCAAGCTTATATCAATCAAATAATAATCAAATAGATATGAACATGAAAGCACATAACAACACCATTCAGAATGAGCACCAGAATTTACATGGAAACCCAAGAAGGGAAAAACCATAGAGAATGCTACTTCTCAACTATAGAACACCAGTTAAGGTGATTTTTACAAGGGCTCACTACCAAAATGCTCACTGCAGGTAAGGCTCACTACTTTATTAATATAGAAAAATATGATTACAAAATAGTCTCATTAACAAAAATTGATTGATGAAGCTCAATCTACATATGCACGAAGTCATTTCTGGTTAAGAGCACAATATTTTTTTGTAGAAGATCCAGTCAAGAATCTTTTTCCCACCTTCCATGCACAACCTCTGTAATACAAATTACTTCTTCCTCAAACTTTCCTTTAGCTTCCTTCTCTATTTCTTATTGCATAATACTTTTCACCCTTTCATCTATTCACACACACCATACTCTGTGTCTTGAACCAAAGAGATGTTCTAAATATATATATGTTCCTAGAAAAAAAAAAATTCCTAGCAAAACATGTCGGCTTGAAGAACAACCTTGAAATATTCAATAAGGCTTGGCATGCTAGCACTGGACCCAAAGCATAGGTCACACATATATATCTCCTTACCATGTTACCATGGGACCCATAAATAGGTCATACATAAGATAGCATAATTACCAAAAGATAGAAAAAATTTAATTACATGAAATATATTCTGGAGTCAATGGGAATGCCACAACCAAGACCACATCTTGATTCTCATCAATTTCAATACCAATCGGAGAAACAAAATTAGACATAGCAAAACTGGTAGCATGCTACATGAATGTCTAGATAGAAAGGATACCCAAAATAAGTTTTGAGCACAGTAGCCAATATCAAAAGATTAGTCTTCATATTCTACATTAATTGTCTTCCATAGATGTCCCAAAAAGAAGTATTGTCATATCTAGATCAAGGATAACATCCACACTATAAGCAACATCATAGCACTCAATAGGATAGATAATTTTTGTATATCATCCAGAGCACAACCTTCTATATCCTAGGGTTTTGGCATCAATAACAGAAATACTAAATCATCTCAACACTTCTCAATAATCTCCCCCTTTGGCATTAATGGAAAAACAACAAAAACTCAAAAACACAAAAACTGAAAAAACAAAACTCCAAAACTCCAAGCGCTCCCCCCTTTGTCAAGCAAATCAATTCCTCTTTTTTGTTTTTGTTTTTATCTTCATTTTTATCCCCCTTTTTTCCATCAAAGGCAAAGGGCCAAATAAGAACATTTAGGAGATCAACTAAAAATAATACTTTTCACATGAAAAATTTTCTTGTACTTTTCTCTCATAGTTGGAAGAATCCTCTTCCAATCTTGCACTGCAAAAACCAATCTAGCACACATATTGTCTAGTAGAGTCAATAGCATAAATGAATATGAATAGTCCAGAGACAGGAACTATTGTTCACAATCCTCTACATCAGAAAGTATCCCAAAGAGATGATCCAACTAGATCTCAACAATTTCTTTGACCAACCAGAAAGTTCTAATCAAATCTTCCCTCTATCTATGAATAGATAATAACTCAGCTTGCAACTCTCCAACTCTTATTCTTTATTTTCCATATTTATCTTTGAATAAGTCTAAACACTTTCCAATATCATTCATTTTAGATTCAATGGCTTCAATTCTGCTTCTAAAATTATCAACAATAGTAGGCCACCAAAGATAGTACCTATAGATTCCATACATCTCCTTAATGCATTCTCTTGTATCATCAATGTGTTTAGATAAAAAAAAAAAGGATTTGACACACCTTCTCTCAATAATAGCTTGGATCTTGTGACCTTTAGATCCTTCTTGCAACAACCTTTCTTCAAGAACTTCTACTAGGTCATTTGGTAATGAGTTAGAAACATCTAAAACAGTAAAACCCTTTTTGAGAAGATAATCAACTAAAGCATCTTCAATTCTAAGCCTACTGTCTGAAGAGTAGGCATACCACATTTCACCAATCTTTTTCATATCACTTGCATCCAACACTAAATGAATTTTATCTAGATTGAAAGATTCAGATCCAAGAAAAGACTCTTCATCTTTCTCCTTCTCTTCTGAGATAGTGATGACATATTTTGTGTTAATTTTTTTCCTTCTAGGTTCTAGAGGGGAACCACCAATGACAACCTCTAGCTCCTTGTTTGCAAACTATGAGAAATGATTTAAAACCCCATATTTTATCTTTAATTGCTCATGATGATTTCACTGCCAAAGACTTGAATTGATGACACCAGCAATTGTACTTTGATTTTTAATCAGCCGAATTAAGCTTCATCATACATCATCAACTAGATTGAACTTAGTCGTGTTGAAAACACATCAATATTTCTTTGGAGAGGGGGAACTGTCAAGATATGCATTACAAAACTCCCTCTGAGCCAAGGTAGTTTGGCTCAAATTCTAGTAGGGCTTCTACCAAGATCCGGTGCCACTAAAGATTTCTCCACACTTGTTTCCTTTTCTTCCAAACCATGTTTGTCTTCTTCTTAGATTCATCTGATTCTACATCCTTCATTTTATTTTCAGAATTTTCTAGAGAAACATACCTGTATGTGTTAGCATAGTGTCTAAGTTGAATACACTTGTAACATCTTTGCCCTAACTTAACTGAGTAAACCAGGTAGATCTACATTGATTATCTTTTTTACCATAACCATGGCATAGATAGCAATAACCATGAAATATATTATTCATTCCATTTCTTCTAGTTGGATTAGATAATTCACTTTTGCCTTGACTTGCTTTGTGGCCAAGCTTGTGACAGTTAAAGCATTGAATACTCGGTTCCTTCTTGCTTCTACACTCTATAGCCTTGTGTCCAAAATTTTTGCATAGAAAACAATGGCCATTAAATGATAAATACATTTCAGCATTTGGTTGCCTCACTAGAGGTCTTTTTGTAGACATTCTAGAGTTTCGGACCTTGCTTGTTACAACAGATCTCACTTCAGCTTCAAATACTTTGCCTTTACCCTTAGTGTTCTAATTTGAACTTTCACTTAAGAATCCAAGTCCTCCCTTATCCTTGTGACATTTCTATAGGGACAAGAGTTGATCTAGAATTATGATACATTCACATACTCTTGCTTCTAATTTTAGTCTTCTTAAATCTTGATCTAACTTCTCATTTTCTTCTATTTTTTGTTTAATGGTATCCTTGAGATTTTCTTCAATAGTCTTCCATTTTATGTTTGATGGTGTCTTTGAGATTTTATTCATTCTTATTGTATTCATCCAACCATAGCTTTAAATTCACAACACTTTCCTTTGACTCCTTTAATTCCTAGTTGACCTCTCTATGTCTTTCTTTGAATTTCTGGATTTCCTCCCTTAGCTTTGACATACAAGAATTTTCCTACTTAATGTTTTCTTTCAATTCTTCATTTTTTAGATTCCTTGATTTCCATATCATCTAACATTATCTTTAGTTCTTCCTAAAAGTAATAATCTCTTGCCATCTTGTCAAACTGCCAATATCTCCCTCAAGTGGTTAAGCTCTATCTACAAGGGATCAGGCTCTGATACCAATTGTTGAACAATATAGATAACTAAGAGGGGGGATGAATTAGTTATCATAAAACAATTCTCTTGACTTTAATTAATCCATAGCAAGCTTATATCAATCAGATAATAATCAAATAGATATGAACATGAAAGCACATAACAACACCATGCACAATGAACACCAGAATTTACATGGAAACCCAAGAAGGGAAAAACCATGAAGAATGCTAATTCGCAATTATAGAACACCAATTAAGGTGACATCGGTTAAGGTGATTTTTACAAGGGCTCACTGCCAAAATTCTCACTATAGGTAAGGCTCACTACCGGTGGGATCACTTCCCAATTAATATAGAAAAATTTGATTACAAAATAGTCTCACTGACAAAAATGAACTAATGAAGTTGCATCTACATATGCATGAAGTTAGTTCTGGTTAAGAGATAAATATCTGTTTGCAGCGGATTCAGTCAAGAATCTTCTACCCACCTTCCTTGCACAACCTCTACAATATATATTACTTCTTCCTAACACTTTCCTTCAGCTTCCTTCTTTGTTCTTTATTGAATAATCCTTCACACCTTTTTATCTATTCGTACACACTATAATCCTTGTCTTATATGCCCATACAACAAAATAAATTGGCCTAGAAAAATGTGATGGATTGAAGAACAACATTGAAATATTCAATAAGGCTTGGCATGCTAGCACTAGACCCAAAGGATAGGTCGCACATAAAGATATCCTTACCACACTACCATGGGGCCCATAAATAGATCATAAATAAGATAGCATGATTACTAAAAGATAGTAAACTTTGAATTACATGAAATATATTCCAGAGTCAATAGGAATGCCACAACTAAGACCAAATCTTAATTCTCATCAATTTAAGTACCAACCAGAGAAACACAATTAGACATACCAAAACTTGTAACATGCTACATGAATGTTCAGATAGCAAGGATACCCAGAACAAACTTTGAGCACAACATCCAATATCAAAAGATTAGTCTTCATTATTCTACATTAACTGTCTTTCACAGATGTCCCAAAAATAAGTACTACAATATCTGAATCAAGGATAACATCCACACTATGCAACATCATAGCACTCGATAGGATAGATCATTTTTGTATATTAGATCTGGAGCACAACCTTCTGGATCCCAGGGTTTTGACATCAATGACAATAATGCTAAATCATCTCAACAACTTCTCAATAGGTATCCTAGTATGGTAGCTCATCCCCATTAGTTTTGTTGTTTTTGGATTCAATTGATGAAAAAATTGGAACACAATTGAATCCAGAAGCAACAAAATTAATTTTAGATGGATTGTGGAAATCTAATTGTATTAACTCATCCTTATGCTCCCATTAGGATGATTGATCAGTTGTGTCAGTCTCTAGTAAGTCTAAAAAGAAAAAGGTTGTGGAGAACATGGTATATGTTCCCACAAATAAAAATGCTATAGGACGAAAAAGAATATTTACTAAATTATCATAATCATTTATGACTGTTGACATGAAGGATTGCACCCTGAAACTAAGTGTAAAACTCAACAATCTTTTCCAACATGGGATCAAACTTTGGTTGTGGGTGACCTATTGTGAGACTGAACCACTAGATTATTGGTTGGTTCCCCTTTAAATCTATCTCCTAGAAATGAATGAATCTTTTGTGGGAAATGTGAAGAAGGATAACTGATGAAATGAAAAGCTAAATATAGGAGGTGATGCACCAAAATGTAATTAATCTACACTTTATTCACAACTACTTCTTAAAATAATCCATTTATGCAACTTAGTTTCAAAATTTTGATCACATAAATATTTCATAAACAGGCTTTGATTTACTTATCTTTTCTGAAGGAAAATAGGATTTCACAACTTGGAAGATGAGATAAATCACTAGAAAAACCTATGACCTATGATTATTAACTACTTTTTCATACATGCAATCATGAATAAGACATAAATTTAAAGGTTTTAGTATGAAAACACATTAAATTTTCATCAAAATTATTCATGAGACACACAACGCCTAAAAATAAGAAGGTAAACATTTGATTCTATTTAACAATGAAAGGAATCTCTACAAATACTAATAAAATAATCTAAAATAATTGTTGTTGTATATTAAAGTGAAAATAAAATTTGAGTTACAAGAAAAATTTCCTCTACATAATGCAAAGGAAAAGAAGCAAGAACTAAGGGAAAAAGATTGTCATTTCCTCTATATACAAAACAGACTCCAAAGTGCATGAGAATCACTACAGTCCAACTACACTCCAAAAATATCTCCTCAAAAGTGATTTATGAGAAAAGAAGAAAATCCCCAAAAAGGGGGGCCCACAACGGCTCCACATTGAGCTAAAATAGCTCAAAATTCCCTCTCTCAACTAGTCTAACCAAAGAGGACTTCAATATCAGTTCAATTTGACTCAAATTCAAAGATAAACTCTAAATGCATGTCAATTCCACTCTAATTAACTAAAAATCAAGGCCAAAGACCTCAGTTTCACTCCCCTTTTGTCCTTGCATGATTTTGGGATAACAGTAAACAATCTAGAAAAATGTTAAAGTAATCAATTCAGATACTTGAGCATGTTTTATGTGGTTATCTTCATTTTTGCATCTACATGATAGATATTAAGGTAATTTATAAAATATTACACTTAATATTTGTTTACATTTTTAATTTTGCTTCAAATCCATGCAAAAATTTAAAGGGAGTTGACTTATACCTCACTAGGAATTTGGTAAAAATATGAGCAAGGTAAGGAATTAATACATATGCAATTTTTTGTAAAAACAAAGTGATAAAAATCACTTGGGTAGATAAATTAGGTTTTCGTGAAAAACCTAAAAGAATAAGCCCTAACCTGTGGGCTCATTTGCATTCTTAATTTCTCTTCAAACTTGATTCTATTGCTTTGATGTGCCACCAAGAGTAGGGTTTGGAGCTTCTTGATGATTCTAATCAAGATTAAATGCATCCACACTACTGGTAAGTTACTCTTTTCACTTGAAATGAAATAATATTCCTTCATTTTATGAAAGAAAAGCTTGTTTGCTTGAGATGTAATAGAAAATTGATGGACTATGAATGTTTTTATGTGATACTTTCTCTTTTTCAACTATTGTTTGAGAGAAATTGACCCTTTATTCACGTTATCGCATATGGGTTTTTTACAGTCCTACTGAAAATGTAAAAAAAAACCCTACTTCATGGAAGAAAAGATGAAAAACCCTTCTATTCACGGGGTCTGAGGGTTGATTGTTCTGTTTATTCTGTTTATTATAGTACTTTACTTCAAAGTTATAGCATTTCTTTACTATGATTATCCATCACATTGGATTCTCCATTTTTTCGCACTTTTGAACCAGTTGTGGGTGACTACATTGGCTTGAGAATGCATGAAGAAATGATGCTGAAATTATCAATCTTTACTCTTTAAACATAACAATAGTTGTTTCCAACTGTTCCTTGCATTATGTGCATTGACCCTTTCATGACAGTTCATACCTTGTCTTTTTCATACATGAGCTTTACCTTGTGTCTTTGCACATTCATAGATTGTCCCTTCATTTACATGCTTAATGATACTATCATTATCACTGCCTTCCTCATTGTGACATTAAATCTACATAATATAGAATGATTTCTCATAATTCATAATCATTATGATGGTTGTATATTCAAAGGAAACCTACCATTTTTTATTTATAACTTGATAACTATCCTTTCTCATTTCATGCTTGAATGCTTTCTTTTGGAAGTCTTGGTACTTTATTTTGTTTACATTGTTAACTGTCATAATGACTGAGTCTAAATGATTGTTCATGGATTTATTCTTCAATCTTGATGACATTATATTGTCCTTAGTTGGCTTTGTCCATTCCCTTTTGATTGTTCCCTTTCTTGAACTTGATCTCTATTAGATTGGCCATAAGTGATGCTCCTATCATTGAATGGTTATCCATTTTCATGTTTTATAAGTATTGTCATTTTAAGGTTGTCCTTCTCTTAAATTTCATGATAGTCCCTTCTTTATTGCTTTGTATTTCTACATTATATCATTGCTCATTCTTTGATCTATAGGACTAACATGAATTTTTCCTATCGTTTGTTCTTCATGCCTCGTCATATAGGCATTGTCCTTTGCATTCCTAAGCAGTGAACTTTGAGTGTTAATGAATACTATCATTATTGTTTCATTTTAACTATCATGTAAGTCATGTCATTGCTTACTATAATTCATTAAAATCTGCATCTCCTTTATCATTGCATAATGATTCATTTTATGTTGATTCTCATACCCACTATCATGAATGACAAGTGACTATTGGGGCTTGTAAAAACTATATCGTTTACCTCATTAATTTAATGTTGATCAAAGTCCTTATAGACTACACTTATAGTATGAAAGCATCTTGCTTTGGTGGAGTGTTCCCTTGCTCAATCAATTAGAATATCCTCATTTGTTGATTAATGATACTTTCATTGATGAAATTCATTCTTATCCCTATCAAGAACTAAGAGGGTGGTATGTTGAGCTCAACCCTTGTGGGAGCCCATTTTTATCCACATACTGTGATGTTGAAAATATTAATCCTATGAACACCAAACCTACAACAAGCTAACATAAGATCAAAAAACACTTGTTAAACATGTAAGAAAGAAAAATCTAGTATTCCCTATGAAATTTTTAGCTAAAACAATAAGAAAACATGAAAGTGAGCATATACCAAACAAAGATAGCATGCAATCTAAATTGAAATAGCTAAACCTCCATCCCATAGGGAGAGTGGTGCTCCTTTGATGAGGAAAGAAGCCATTTCCCGATACATATTGATAAGTTCCAATGACGTAGATGATTCTAAGTATGAAATTGGTGCTAAGTGATGAAAATGAGCTCAAAAGTGATGAAAAATGGTGATTGCAAACAATGAAAATGGCTATAGTAATATTGTTTCAAATTGTGGATATATATTATGAAAAGAATGCTTCTATTTATAGAACTCAAGAGTTGAAGAATGAGAGAAATTGGTGAATGTGGGATAAAGTGGGAGCCAATGAGAATGTGACACTTGTCACAATTATATTGGAGGAAGGTGGAGCACATTTTGGGAAATGTGTGAGTGGAGGAGGATGTAAGAGAAATAAATGAGAATGGTTGAGGATTTTAAAGGTTGTAAGAAGAATTGAATGAATGTGGTCAGAGATGTGAGAGGATGTAAGAGAGTTATTAAAGATGTAAGAGAAGTTATTGTGGATGTGAGAGGTTTTTGAAACCTTTGGAGGGAAATTGAATGATGAGGTGGTTGGTAGGAATATTCCATTGTGAGGATAAATAAAGGAATTAGTTAATTAAAATAAATGAATTTCATGTGCAACCTGGTTAGTTTACCATGGGTTGATTTAACTCTTGAAGAGTTAAAAGCTAGAAGATTTATTAATGTTGGTTAGAAAGTGATTTGGAATTAATTAATCTGAAAGGGGTTTAGGGGATTGTGACATTTAATTTGATTTATTTAATCAAATGGGTGGACTTAGGGAGACTTAATTAAATGGTTTGATTTAATTAAATATGATGAATATTAGTTAGAAGAAGGGTGAATTAATCGAATAAAATTAATTATTTGATTATTAGCTAAATTTGTTGAATTTAACTAAATAATGCTAATTATTTAATTAATTGGTTAGTTTGAGGTGATTTAGGAAGAAATGGTGTTAATTAATTAGAATCAGATGCATAGTATCAATCAAGACTTTTTAAGTGTCTACATTTTTCCCCTAGCTCTTTGAAGCGAGGTACCTACTGCGTTGGTTTAAAGAATAACACTGCCATGATCAAAAAATCAAAAATTTATTTATTTTTTTAGATGCTCCACTACTACCCCAGCACAAGAAATTACGCTACTACACTACCCCCTCAAGAGATCGGGTGGAAATTTTTATTTTGGGTCAAGCTCACAATAAATATTAAAGATAAGTTCAGCTCGGAGAGGACTAGAAAGCTTGAATGTTTGATGTAAACAAATTTGATGATGTATAGACAATCATCGACCATGGGTAGCCTCATATATATTTTGAGATATCACACATATTTTGGATAGAAATGTTAGTAAAGATAGAAGAATAAGATGGATGGATCCTAGATTTTGAGAAGATGTAGAAGTCCAACAAGTCTATGAATCTTTGAAACTTTATTAGATATGATGATGAGTGATGATGATGTTTTTCTTATCAGGGATTGGGGACATAAAGAGCATGAATTTCCTTATTTTTGATAACACACATAGATACGATGCATCAAGGTATAGAAAACTAGGAAGGTGTTGTACCTAGTAGTGAAACGGACTTTGACTCAACAATAGACAGGAGTATCCTTTTTCACACTTGGAATAAAAAACTTTATTAGGATGTACTTTAGATATTTCAAACAATATAGGACCAAAACATAAAGAGGAGAAACCTTGAAATGTAATAGCCAACAAGATATTCAAAACATCATCCCTATAGACCAAACAAAATTTAGCATGACCAAAGTTATATTACAAGTATATCCAACAAGTGCAACAGAAAAAATATAAGGATCAATGCCCCATTCCTTTCTCTCTAAATTTTTTTGATTAACATGTTTGATTAGTCATTGGAATGAGTGCAATAAGATAAATCAAAAGAAAAGATCAAGCATATAAACAAGTCATTGTTCTTCACACCTCTAGCAAGGACTAAACTATGGTGATGCTTGATGTCGATGTCCATTGTAGGAAGGATGGATCCTAGCACATGATGTTATTAGATGGTTTTGGAATTAATTGGATGATGGGCTATTGACACCAAGAGTTAACTAACTTGTTTACCTACTAACCTAGACTTGAGACCTTGATATTTAAGTTTTCACTTTTAATTTGCCATACTTGTTTCTAATGGTTTCATAGAAGGTTGGGGATGAAAATCATTTATCATGAGTGGATGTTTATTGTGGGTGAACGTTGAAATGGGATGGATGATTTTGGTTTTTTTTTTAATATTTTTGGTATTTTTGAAATGTTTTGAAGCTATTTTGGGATTTTTCAAGATATTTTATTGTATACACCTAAAAATGGTCACAATATAATAAATTTGGTAATTAATTAAATCCAAGTTATTTAATTAAATCTCTAATTCAATCTACATATAAATAAATTTAATTATTTATTTATATTGTTCATTTTCTAATTCTTCTATCTTAATTAAATAATTTTAAATACTTATTTAATTTAATCACTTTTCCAATTATTCTTAATTAAATTATCACATTGCTTTATTTTGAATAAAGTAGATATTCTTCTTTTTCCAAAATCATAAAATCATCTTTAAATCTTCTAAAAAGCCATCTCACATTTAATTAAATATTTAATTAGAAACTTCTTATCCATATTCCACACATAATTAAAAAAAAAAAATATATTTAATTAGAAGTTTCCAAATCCACATGTCATATGAAATTAAATAATTTTATTATTTAATTGTTGAATTATCTTCAACCACCAAAACTAACTCATAACTAAACTTGATAAATGGAAAGTTTCCTCTATTTTTGAGTGAAAGGTTTTGTGGGAAGGAAACATCTTCCTTCTTTTTTTCTAGCTTCCATCTTTCTCCAACTTCTCCATCTCTCACCATTCATCTTACCACACTGAATCTTGATCATTAATCTTTTCCAACTAAGCTTTTTCCTTCAAACATCTATAAATAAGACCTCTTGGCTCTTTGAAAATCCTAGAACTGTTTGCATAGCAGGAGCATTATAGTTGAATAATCAAGCATTTTAGCATCTTAATATCCTAGATTTCATAATCATAGCACAACATCTTAGCTTTTATCATCTTAGCATAAATAATCATGGTAGAATAACTTCCATAATCTATTCTTAGTTTCATCATCATAGTTTCATTATCTCAACATCATATCATAGCTTCATTATCTCATATCATTTAGCATAATAATGCATTTTCCATATCATCTCATTCTCTAGGTTGTCATTCTGTTGGGTTTTTGCTTACACAATATAAGAGAAAATAGTTTTAAACGAATCCTTAGAGATAGAGGATGATGAGACGGCTTCAAAGAATCTTTTTTTCTTAAGTGTTTTACTCTTTTAGATTCTTTGATATAATGTTTGATTGGTGTGTTATTGAGTTTAATAGTTGACATTATTTCACACACATTTACAAATGTTTAGATTTCCAAATTCTCCAATGTTTTTGTGTTTTCTAATATTTTGACCAAGAACCTAACCTAAGGACCTATCCTAGGGGCCTCAGGGGCTGATCAAGGATTAGCCTTGCCTACATTATACATGTAGAGACCACGTAGTTCACTAATATAGACTCATTCATTGATGAGATATGAAAATGTGTGGACTGTCAGTTTATTATGAAAGACTCATAAAGGACTAACCTAATGTCTCAGGGGCTAATCAATAATTATTCTTTCCTACGTTCAAGCTCAGAGATGACATAGTTTGACCTAACGACTTTGTTTTTGACTTTTTCTATTTTCGACCTATTTTTGGGTTTTTTGATATGTTTTGGATGTTTTTGAATTTTCATTATTTTATGAATTATTTTGGATTTTTTTGATTTTATGAATGGTTTTGGATTTTTTGGTTTTAAGGAAGATTTCAAGAATATACACAAATCTGGTCCAATGTAGGTATAAGAACATGCCCCCAGCGTGATGCAATAGACTACTCTAATACAGGCAAGACAAACAAACCTTAGGAATGTGCCAAGTAGTTCTAGGATAGAACATGATACCGACACAAGATCAAGCTATGATGTGGATGTGGGTGGATGATGAAAGGAATATGGAATGTGATGGGTCAATGTGATGGAAAGAAATGGTAGGTGATGTAGAACAAGTCAAAGAATCCATGGTGGATGGAAAGTGCTTATTTACACAAGGTGCCTATTTGCAAATTTTTCACCAAGGTACTTGTCCAAAGCACCACTAAAGTGGTTTTCACTAGAGGATAATTTTTTTCTTTACTATTTTTTAATCTTTTTTTTTTTTTGGAGTTTTATAATTTTTATTTTTTTTGTATTTTTGGTTTATACCTTGCAAGCTTAGGCATAAATGTTTTTTGAGATGGGATCTACTAATGGGCTCCTATAAAGGCTCACCTTTGGGTGTGGATAGCTGATATGCTCCTAATTTATAACTTGCAGTGATGATCAAAGGTCCCAGACAATTGGGTTCAAATTTTCCCTTGTTTGGATTTGGTACACTCTTCTAATTTTCTTTCAAAATAAGCTCTTTGACTTCAAATGACCGACTCTTGATTTTTTTTTTATAGCTCTATTTTAAACAATTTTGATAGACCTATAGATGTTTCAAAGCATCTATGCACCACTCATCCAGTAGTTCTAGTTCGTTCAACTATGACACCCGATATTCTTCATAAATAATGAGATTTTGCAATGATATTCTTAAGGATGGGAGCTCAATCTCAATGGGAAGGATGGCTTATGATCCATAGACCAGGGAGAAGGGTGTTTCACCTATATGTGTGTGGATACTTTTTTGGTAGGCCCATAAGACAGGATTTAGCTATAGGTTCTAGTCATGGCCAACTTCATTGACTATTTTCTTGAGGATTTTTAGGATGGTTTTATTAGAAGCCTCAACTTGGCCGTTACCTTGGGGGTAATATGGAGTGGAGAAGAAATGTTGGATATTGAATTTTTGGCATAGCTCACAAACATATTGGTTCTTGAAAGGTGTTCCATTATCTAAGATAAGGGCTTGTGGGACACTGTAACAGAAAATGAGGTAGTTCAAAATGAATTTTGAGATCTACTTCCCTATGATCTAGGTCATGGGAATGGTTTCACCCACTTTGTGAATTACTCTATGGCGGTGATAATGAACTTGTGTCCATTAGATGAGGTGGGTGTGATTTTTTTAATGAGATCAAGCCCCCATTGTGAAAAGGGCCAAGGTGTTATAATCGGTTGGAGCTCTTGAGCGGGTGCATGGATGAGGTCCCCATGCTGTTGGAATTAATGCACTTTCAGACATAGTCATGAGCTTCCTTTTCCACCATAGGCCAATAGTACCCTATCCTTAGTAGTTTCTTGGCCAAGGTCATACCACTAGAAAACATGTCCATTAAGGATAACATCTCATGCCCTGCCATTAGATCTACAATCATGTCTATGTTAGGTAGAGGGAAATCATCCTTAGGGCATTCTTTGTTCAAGTCCCTGAAGTCCGTGCAAATTTGGATGCCCCCAGTGGGATTAGAAATAGGTACAAGGTTGGAAACCCATTTGGGATAATCAATGGGTCATATAAAGCTAGCACCAAGGATTTTCTATGGTTCAAGTTTGACCAATGATGCGATCTATAGATGCATCTTTCCCATTTTTTGTCTAATTGGTTTCACCACTAGATAGATGGCTAGATGATGAACTACGACCTTTGGATCAAGGCCTAGCATGTTAGCATAGTTCCATGCAAAATTCACTTTCCTTTCTTTCAAAAATGTAGCTAGATTTTCTTGTTCCTTGGTCAAAAGTAACTCGGCATAGAAAGTGATGTGTGGTGTCTCTTTGGTTCCTAGATTGACTAGGTTGCATTTTTCTACTAGTATTTTTGATTTTTCCTAATGTCTGGCACTAAGGGGAAGATTGAATCCCTCATCCTTTGGCACCTCAGAGAGGTTTTTACCATCTGATATGTCCTTTCTTACTATTTTTGGGTCAAAAAGTGCCACAGTGTGGTTTTCAATTAGATACCTAGATGTTACTCTTAGATTTTCTATTTTGTGACTAAGAGATTCAATTGTTTCCTTATAGTATGCATGTGTGTCTAGCTCAATATCGAACCCTGCTTTATGATCTCCATATGGTAGAGTATCCCTTAGTCCTATGAATTCAAAGAGAGCCTCATCATTTTTGAATGTGTCTAAGATTAGTGATCCTCATTGGTCATAGTCTATCAATTGGGGGTAAATAAGCTTTAGTTCGGTAGTTTGGTTACTTGGCTCAAAATACATGGTAGTGATCATAAAAAGGAAGTAATCCTCAAATAACATGGGTAAATCAGAGATGGGATCCTCGTCATACATGCTAGTTATATCGAATGTATAGTTATCTAGAGGTAGACCTGTGGATACTAATAATTAAGGATCTTTGACTTTTTTTATAGGGGTACCTTTTCCAAGAATGGTTATCTTCATAAGGGTACATCCAAGGCCAAGATTCTTTAGGCACTTCTCAAGAACAATAGGTTCTAATAGGTCATTGTCATTTTTCTCAAGCTTTTCATTTCTATTTTAGCCCCATCCATGCATTAATTGTAGTCCTTTGTTATCATCTTCCATGGGAAGTTCAGGTACGGGTATTTCATCTTGATACAATAGGCTTAATACATCTTTATCATCCACTAACTCTTTTCTTAGGTCTCCCCACTTTCTAAAGGTGGTAGGTTCTACTTTGAAGGTCTGAGATGCTCTATCGATTGGCTATGGTTTTCCATGAGATATAGGAGATTAAGGTAACTTTTCTATCACAAAGGCACTCTTTTTAATTTTATAGTTTCCACACCCATTATCTTGGATTATAACCTTAACATCTGCGATGTCCTGAATGGAAGGTGTCTTTGTCTCAAAATTGAAGGCTAGGGTAGATGGGTCTATATAAGGAGATGTGGGTCTCTCATTATTCTTTGGGACTTGGGGGATCTTATAATACTTGGCGGGTATGTGCAAGATCATCATGGAAAAAATAGGCCCTTAAGTGGCAAAAAATTTAGAAAAATCAGAGTTAGGAAACTTGATGTAAAAATTTGAATAAGTTGTCTATATTATTTAAAAAATATGTAAGAATGGAATCTATAGAAAATTGAATGTAGTTTCTAAACTACTAGGTTTATTTTTTATTTTTTAAAATCCATTTGGTGAAAATCTAAAATTTCAATGTAGTAGTACCTAAATTTCAGGGACAAAATAAGAAGTAGGTGTCTGTCTGACCACCCTAACCACAATAAAATGATAATATTTTTTTATAATATTTTAGATATAAGTAGAGGACTCATGTCTCGATGTGATGCATATTTTTTTGTAATTTTTTTCAAACTAAATAATTAATTATGATTTTTTTATTACAAGTTTTAAAAAATATAAAAACTCGTATGTCTGACCACCTTAACTTGGTCAAAACTTCATGAAATTCATTTTTTCTTTTTTTAATCTTATAGTATGTGAAGCATAGAATGTGACACATGTTTTGGATTCAAAAAATGTGATATTTTTTGAAAGCTATAGATGTTTTTCAATCAGCCTATCAATCAAGACTTTACTTTTAATTCAAATAGAAAATGAATAATAATTATTTATTAAACTCAAACTAAAGCATAATTTATATTGGTGGAAAGCTAAGAATCTCCTTTAAAAACCCTTTTCGTTTCATCAATTTTGGGTAAAAAAAAGTCGTCAGCCACATACCCTACAAATACCCATCATATTGCTACTTTTTGGCCCATCATGATCCTGCACATACCCTGGCCTCTAATTTTTTACAATAATAGAATGGTTCGAGGTTGCCATGGATCATGACTTCTTGATTCTAGTAAGGGAATTTAACACATTGGTGAAAAGTGGATGCAATAACTTGCACCCCATGGATCCATGGGCACCCTAGGAGGATATTGTATGGGAGTTCAAGGTCAAGGACCTGGAAAGTGGTCTCCATAATTGTTGGCCCTACTTGGATAGGGAGTTGAATGGTGCCTTGAGACACCCATTCTTGATCATCATAATCCTTGATAGTGATACCTTTTCCTTTCTCTATGACATCTTCAAAGAATCCTAGATTATTTATTAGCTATAGAGTACAAATATTCAAACCCACACCTCCATCCACCAAGACTCATTTGACTTTATTCTTGTGGACTAGGACTTCAAGATGGAGTGCACAGTTGTGAGATGGTTGGGCTGGGAGATCATGTTTAGAGAATGTGAAGAGATGTGATGTAGTGATATGTTCAACCATAGCTTGAAATTGGTTCGCATCAAGATTTGTGGGAATAGAAGATGCAGCTGATGCCTATGTGTGGGTGATATTTTTAGCAACTCTAGGATGGAGATCTTGTCAGGGGTCATTTTCAATTGATCTAGGACATTATAACCATTAGGGATTTATTTTGGATTGGTGGTGAGTGCCTTGGGTGGTGGTGAGGGTCCTAGAATGGAAATTTTGCCACTACGTGTGGTGACTCCACACTCAGTTTTAGGTCCTTTGATATTAACAACTATTACCCATTCATCCAAGGATGCAAAAACATGGTCATAAATATGGTTTACATTGTTGTAGATTTTTCGTTTACCATTCGTGTTTCCTTTATTGTGATCCAACACCATATTCGTGTGTATTTTGAGGTCTTGATTCTCGACTAGTTGTTTAATGTTTATGGTTTTATCATCAATGAGGTCTTGGATTAGGTTTTTAAGTTGCATACGTCTATACATCATGCGTCCCTTTATTTTGTGAAAATTGTAGGGATGTGTCTCATTATACCACGGTGGTTTAACTTGAGGCTCTTGATAGTTTTCATAAACAAGAATTTTGATGATATTCGCTTGTACCAGCTATTGCATGGAAGATTTGATTGGTTCCCCAAGTGGTGTGTGTTTTTGTTTATGGGGATATTTTTTCTTCAGGGGTTGTCCCCATTGAAAATTTAGGTTGTTGATAGTTTGTTTGGTAGGTTATTGTTGTGATGATGGGTTGAGTTGCCGGTTATTTTGGGCATTGATTTGTGGTTGTTGGTATGTCTGTTGTTGTGTATTCTACCTTGGGGCACTAATAATAACTTTGGAATCAATGACACCATTGTTAATGACATTTTTCATTTTTTTTCTGATGTGTGAGGTTTGTCATTATATCTTATTAATGGCCGATTGTCTTGATATGTGGGTGTTCCCTCTTGTGCTATAAGGGCTCTTTCAATGTTGAGTGTTTTGGGGATCAATTGGTCATATGTTGTTATGCATTGTGTTTTCAAATAAAAGGACAAGGTCCC
The DNA here is from genome assembly GCA_007258455.2 of Sequoia sempervirens. Classification (NCBI taxonomy): domain Eukaryota; kingdom Viridiplantae; phylum Streptophyta; class Pinopsida; order Cupressales; family Cupressaceae; genus Sequoia; species Sequoia sempervirens. Next base: position 331,354,275 of record VDFB02000015.1, on the reverse strand, counting down.
CTAAAGGTTGGAGATGATAGTCTCAATTTGTTTTCCTTTTGGCATAGACCATTTGCTCCTATTGGCCTTGGATCACCATCATTGCAAGAAGGCTACATGTTTCCCCTTTGGCTTGTTTTAGGCTAAATAATTCTTCCAAGCTTACTTCCACAACTATGTTAAATGAATAATTTTGTATGAACAAGTCCACAATTTTTGAAAATTTTTAATTCTGGGGAGAATGTAGGAGAACCATTCCATTGCTGGACCAACCAAACTTTGAGGGAAGAGTCGCATCAGATAAGAATCATCATATGCAACTTCCATATAGTGTGCGTGGAATTCCCTAATGTGATTTTTAGGATTTTCATTTTCATAGTATTTGTTGAATTTTGATATCTTGAATCCTTATGGGAATGGAACCATTTCAATTATTCTATCAAATGGATAGGGGCACAAATTCCCTTTTGTATGTTATTTCTTTTTCTTTCTTGATTGTATGTCCAACATTTTTTGTGAGAGAAATTTAACTTCATGCAGAAAAATCATTTTGTGGATCAGGTGGTGGGATGGTTTGCATGTTTATGTTCAAGGAATTTGGTTGTGTGTTCATGATGTTGTATTTTTTTCTATGCAAGCAATGCTTGTTGGTATGCTTGTAGTTTTTGTTGTACCAACAATGCTTGTTGTTGGTCTTGCTATTATTGAGCTATCAATGCTTGTTGTTGTACCCTATTGTTCGGCTACTTGTTGTTGCACTTGGTGTTGTTGCAAGACTTGTTGATAGGCTTTTTGTTGTAATAAGGCTCGTGCTTGGGCTTGGTGTGCTTGTTATTGAGCTTGTGCTTGAGCTTGAGCTTATTGAGTGGCTTGTGTGGCTTGTGTAGCTTGTGTAGCCTACATGGCTTGTGCAGCTTGTGTAGATTATTGTTTCTATAGAAAAGCTTGCACTTGTACTTGGGTAGCTTGTTTTTCTTGTTGTGCAACTTGTTGTGCATGTGCTTTTTTTTTGGCTTGTTGAGCTTGGAATTGTTGAAGTGCCTTTTGGTATGCTTGTTGGGCCACTTACAATGTGATGCTATATTGATTTGTTGTATTTGGATTCAGAGGTTGAGGTGGTGGTTTTTGTGGGATGGTGTGTGATGAGAGATTGTTGAGTGATGACAAGGGGTCATGTAGTAGTTGGTTTCTAGTTGGTGTTCTAGGTCTTTGGGAAACCATATTTTGGAGAGTTTGAGGTGTTGTAGGTGATATAATGACTAATTGAGATGTTTGGATTGGTGCCACTTGGTGTTGCGATATTAGTTGCATGCTCAGAGGATTTGGAATGATTGTCATGCTGATTTGATTTGTGATTGGGGGATTGATTTGATTTGATTAGTTTTGGATTGGTATGCTAGATAAAGGGGGTTTCCCTAAACCTTGGATTGGTGCAGATGTTGATGTCAAAAGAGGAAATGATGGGAAGATTGGTGGTGTGTTCCCTTGCATAAGTGAATATAATGCATTAAAAGTTCCCACTTGACTAAATAAATCTACTTTCCTTATGATATCATGGGGAGAGATCCTTGTGTATCAAGAGGGTATGCCAATGTTGTAGAAAAGGTGGAGGGATTGTTGGTATCATGAAAAATGAGTGGCACATATGGATGTTTTGGGTCTTCTAGGATGATGTTTGATAGACCTAAGATAGTGTTAGAATCCAAGTTTTGGCTATTTACAAGTAGGTGTGTTTGAAGAGCTTGGAGTAATGAGCTTCCCTTGGTAATCATGGGTTGACTTGGAGCATGAGATGATGTTGGTTGTATGATGGGTTGGATGATGTTTGGGAAGGAAGGTGTGAATAATACTGGTGGTAGGTTCCCAAGAGATTGTTCCACAATAGTGCTCACATCAAAATTAGAAGGGATTTTAGCCCCTTCCATTGCTAATGCCAACATGTATTGTGTGGGATTGAGTCTCATAATTGTGTTGACATTCTTGTGTGTTTTGGGATTTTGGACTAGCTCAATAATCTCAACTTGGGTCATCCCTTGGAAGTTTTTGGTGACATCCTCCACTTGGCAACCTCCGTCTTGAAGATATTGTGGTAGTTAAGAGGGGTTAAGTGGAGGGTTGATATATTCCATAGGGTTGAATTTTGATACAATTTAGCTCAAGTCACTTGAAGTGGGTGTTTCTGTATTTTTCTCCATGATATTCTTGTGTTGTGATCTTGTTTGGACCATAAAATTGGGATCAACTTTTAGGAATACAGGAGGTAAACCTCAAACTCCTTGGGTTGGTCTAATATTTAGGTACAAAATAAAATTCTAGGATGTTAAGGATAAAATTATGGTGATGTGATAAATTAAGGGATGAATGCTATGGATGTTTGAACTTTTCAAGAATCTTGGAGGAATACTAGACTTTAGGATTTTTTGGATTTTGATTTTGATTTGGTTTGATTTGGATAATGGACGTATAGATCCCAAGATGTTAGATGTTATCTTGGGGTAAACTTCTCCACAAGGGTGATAATTTAACTAAATGTGTGAGGAAGGATTCATCCACACACTTTTAGCCAAACAAATTGATTTTGATTTTGATTAAAGGATTTACCAAAAGTCTAGTATAAATGATTTTTCCAAGGTTCTAAAAGTTGTTTGTGGGATGGGATTAGGTTGATTATGTGACAAATGAAAGTGTTGATTTGATCCTAGATGAACCTAAAAAGACTTTGTTTACAAGACCAAGGTATTGAAGAACATGCTATACCTCTAAAACTTTCAATCCTATGCAAGAAATTCAAAAAGTTGGAAAAGACCAAGATTCTCACAATGATAGAAGGAATACAAGTTTGGATTATTTATTGAAGCACATTTGAAAAATTTGTAAACCAATCTATCTCTAGTTTCGTGAAGTGCCAAAAGATGTTTCTTGAGATCCTTTCAACTAATATGCCTATGATAGTGAGTGAACCTTGGTTTTGGGATTTTAGCACTAGAAGGAGGGCCCAAATCATTAGACTCATTTGGACCCTCCTTCTAGCGCCAAAATGTGAACATAAAACCTACAACAAGCTAGCTCATAAGATCAAAAAACACTTGTTAAACGTGTTAGAAAGCCAAATCTAGCATTCCTTGTGAAATTCTTAGCTAAAACAAGAAGAAAGCATAAAAATGAGCATATACCAAACAAAGATAGCATGTAATCTAAATTGAAATAGCTAAACCTCCATCCCATAAGGGGAGTGGTTCTCCTTTGATGTGAAAAGAAGCCCTTTCCCAATCCCAAATGATAAGCTCCAATGTTTTAGATGATTCTCAGTATCAAATTGATGCTAAGTGATTAAAATGATCTCAAAAGTGGTAAAACTGGTGATTGAAAATAATGGAAATGGTTATAGTAATATTGCTTCAAGTTGTGGATTTATATTGTGAAGAGAATGCTTCTATTTATAGAACTCAAGGGTTGAAGAATGAGATAAATTGGTGAATGTGGGATAAAATGGGAGCCAATGAGAATGTGACACTTTTCACAATTCTATTGGAGGAAGGTGGAGCACATTTTGGGAAATGTGTGAGTGGAGGAGGATGTAAGAGAAATAAATGAGAATGGTTGAGGATTTGAAAGGTTATACAAAGAATTGAATGAATGTGGCTAGATATGTGAGAGGATGTAAGAGGATTTACTAAGGATCTAAGAGAAGTTATTGTGGATGTGAGGTTTTTGAAACCTTTGGAGGGAAATTGAATGAGAAGGTGGTTGGGAGGAATATTCTTTAGAATATGCCATTGTGAGGATAAATAGAGGAAATAGTTAATTAAAATAAATCAATTCCATGTACAACTTGATTAGTTGACCATGGGTTGATTTAACTATTAAAGAGTTAACATATGGATGATTTATTAATGTTGATTAGAAAGTGATTTGGGATTAATTAATTCAAGATTAATTAATTTGAAGGGGGTTATGGGATTTTGACATTTGATTTGATTTATTTAATCAAATGGGAGGACTTAGGGACATTTAATTAAATATGATGAATATTAGTTAAAAGAAGGGTGAATTAATCTAATAAAATTAATTATTTTATTAATAGCTAGATTTGTTGAATTTAACTAAATAATGATGATTATTTAATTAATTGGTTAGTTTGAGGTGATTTAGGAATAAATGGTGTCGATTTATTAGAATCAGATAAATAGTATCAATCAGGACTTTTTAAGTGTCTACAAATCCGACAATGGTAAATGTACCTATACCTACACAATGAACAAAAAAGTTAAATAAAACAATGAAGCTCAAAGCTTGATGATGATTGTTGATCCTATGCTTTTCTTAGACACTTGTGATAACTACATATCTGATTTTAATGCTTCACAAAAGTAGGTTATATATCTATCTATATTGCATATGAGGAGAATTGGAATCCTGAGCTCTAACACTATCTATTCCATCTCTTGCAATAATTTCTAGAGCTTACTGGGTGAAGGGAGATGAAGATGCATCTAATCAACCCTGGGGTTCGTCATTTAGGCAATGATGGATCCATATTCCTTTCATGTGTTCTAATTTTCTTCATATGCATAATTTAGTTTTGTGTTGCATCTTTCAGTCATTCCCACAGCTTATGTGGGACACCTTAAGCATACTTTTTGTAAAATGAATAAAAGAAATCAATTCTATGCAAAATTTGTAATCTTTTCTCTTGTAAAATACTTGCATAATAAAACTGCAATTTCATTTAATAACATTTTTATGTATTGAAAACTTAGCATAATTTAATGTGTACCTTTTATTCTTTTCATCATCATTGTTGTCCCAACTCTACCTGATTGAGCCGAAAATACAATTAGGTAACAATGACAAAATCCATAATTAGGATTTCATGATTCCAACTTCATGGATGGAAATGATGAAGCATTAGTAGCTTGTGGTTTAAATTTTAGAGGAAATTGACTAGACTACAACATGACACATAGATGTCTACATAGCACACAGATGTATTGATAAAATTTGAGATTCAAAAAATAATATTTATCAATATAGATGACACTAAAAGTGCAGAGACATCCTTGTGGCACATTGGTGTCCAAGTTCAAGGCTTTACTCAACTAGTATTATACTCTATATATCATGTAGTTTTTGTTCCTATAGATTAAACATTTTTTTATTCTATGTATATAAGTTAGTGTGATTCTCAATTATACTCATTATCGAACTTAGCTTAGATTTTAGTTTTAAAGAATTTTTATTTCTAGTTCACTTGAGTTGGATCAATTGAGGTAGTTGAGGGATAAATTTTCTCCTTAATATCCCATTATCTTGAGAGTAGCAAATTCCCTCCTCTACATTTTGGTGAATTTGACATGAACTCTCATATTAGATATTTTTGTTGAACATCTCAAAGAATCTGATAATGTCTTCTTAGAGTAGGATTTTTATATTCTAGAGGATTCCTTGGATGATTTCCTATACGCATATCCACCTATTTGAAGACCAATTATAAAAAATTCACCCTTATAATATCCTTCCTTACAAGACAAAGAGTTTTTGAATGCGATTGTATTCTTTCTTACCCTTGAAAGGCCTAAGAGACCAATCATTTACATGGATTTGACTAGTTCTTCTCTAAAGAGAGTCCATTATATTCATGGTGTTCTATTTAATAATGATTCTCTAGATCTTTATAAAAAATTTACACAATTTAATGCTTCTTCCTATAATGCAGTAGCACATACTTATAATAATAGAAGGGAAAAAAAGCCATAAAAAATATTATTAGAGAGTGTTAACTGTTGTGCAAACATTGAGACTAGCAAAGAAAGCTTTTGCAGATAAAGATAAAATCTAGCAAAACCTAGCGATTCTTTTTGGTTTTGTAGTGATGGAAAAAGTATCCCCTTTCCTCACATAATTTGGGAATAATTGATAATATGAGCTAAGTGATGCCTTAATTTGGTGTTGTAATATTTTTTACATATTCACATTAAGTTTTGGGACCTTTCAGTTAAAATTAGGTTCATTCATGCTTTAATTGCTCTTATTTTGCATCCACAAGCCTAATTAAATTTATTTTTCTCAAGATAATCCTAACATTTAACAAATAAAAAATAAAAATTTAATGTTTCAGGTTGTGTGTTCGATATTTGGTGATTTGGGACTCATATGCCACCTTGGACGTATGAGGCCTACCTAGGTCTTGGGACCTAATTTTGAATGTTGCATTAAACAAGACACTTCTTGGAGTTTGTGTCCCATGTTTAAGACACTATATTCCCAAGGTGGCGTATGAGTCCCATTTTAACTAGGAACTATTTTAAATAAAATTCTTGGCAAGATTTTATTATCATAGATTTGATGTCGGCTTGTAGTGTTGTAATTTCAAGAAATTTGTCATAAACAAGTATAAATACAAGGTCATTTCACCTAGATTCACCTAGAATTTTTATGCAAGCATTCCTATGGCAAATTTTATGGTCAAGTGTGATTACAAGAGAATTCAAAAGCAAATCATCAACATTTGTATACAAAATTTAAGATCTATTATCATGTCAAAGGCTTGATGCATCATGCATGTGGTTTTAAACTAATGTTGTGATGTATTGTGGTGGAACCCCTAAAATTGCTTTATGTTTTGTCCCAAAATTTCGCAAAATTTGGTTAGTTTCATGTCCTTGGGCTTAGGGTTTTATCCATTATCATTCCTAAGGGTTTTTGTTGTTAAACCCTTTCTAAAAAAACTTAAGTTTGAACCCTTTGCAAATGTTATAATTCATTGTTGACCTATTTTCACTAGTTCCTAGTCATTCAAGACACATCTCATGCCATCGAGTCCATTTTATTACCAGCCCTTAAGTCATAGTGATCATGTTCGTTGCCCGTTGTCTTGTTAAAAACACAAACTTATATTAATGTAGATTGAATTTTATCCAAATATTTGTCGAGTCTTAGGCTTAGTTTTTTTTTTTTTTGGTTGCCTAAGGTTTTTCCCTTAATTTTCATGTGCTTGTCCAACGTTCACCTAGCAATGGCCCCTTTTTAGAACTAACATTTTTCACATGTAGATCTCCAAGTGTTAAAGTGACCATCATATTTGGAGGATCACATCCTAACTGCTCCCCACACCCCCATCATGTCTCATTATCTATTAAGATAATCATATGGGTTGTTAGGCAGGTGTTGCATGTCATGTCTAATAGTCAACCCTAATGTTTTGAAAAGTCAGTAGATGGAAATGTGAGTGGATCAATGGTGGATATTAAGAGATGTGTCTTCATCTAGGTTGTCCCCCACTTCCTCATCCATTTCCTTTTTTCTTTAAAATATTATCACAAGACAGCAGGAGGATGATACATGTCCTCTTGTTAGAGGGACCCACCAAATTGTGAAGGAAGCAAACTCCCTATTCAATTGAGATCGACAGTCGATGGTAGATGACGTGGGTCAATGTTGATTGCTCCCCATCTTCCTGTGCAAGACTCGCATTTGTCTCCCATCTCTGAACAAGTAAGCGGGAGGGTGTCACATGGATTCTTCTGAATAATGGAAAAGACATTAGAACAAGGGTATGTGCAGGATGATCATGGAAAAAAACAACACCTTAAGTGGCAAAAAAATAAAAAAATTAGAGTTAGGCAACTTGACATAAAAATTTGAATAAGTTATCTTTATTATTTAAAAAATATGTAAGAATAGAATCTATAGAAAATTGAATGTATTTTCTAAACTACTTTTTATTTTATTTATTTTTTAAATTTGTTTGATGAAAATTTGAAATTTCAATGCAATAGTACTTAAATTTTAGGGAAAAATAAGTAGGTGTATGTCGACCACTTAAACCATAATAAAATGATAATTTTTTTTATAAGATTTTAGATATAAGTAGACGACTCATGTACATATGTGATGCATATTTTTTGTAATTTTTTTCCAAGTAAATAATTAATTATTAATTTTTTATTACAAATTTTAAAAATATAAAAACTTCGTATGTCTAACCACCTTAACATGGTCAAAACTTCACGAAATTTAATTTTTCATTTTTTTAATCCTATATTATGTGAAGCATAGAATGTGATGCATGTTTTGGATTCAAAAAATTTGATACCGCTTGAAAGCTATAGATATTATTCAATCAATCTATCAATCAGGACTTTAATTGTAATTCAAATAGAAAATGAATAATAATTATTTATTAAATTCAAAGCAAATCACAATTTATATTTGTGGAAAGTTGGGAATCTCCTTTAAAAACCCTTTTCGTTTCATCAATTTTGGGTAAAAAAAAGTCATCAGCCACACACCCATCATGATCTTCCACATACCCACAATGGAAATGAATATATGAAATATTTTTCAATGGATCGAAGGTATTAAAACTCCTATTACTAAAGGGAATTTTAGAGGCACATGCTTTAAATAACAAATATATCTTGTAATATCGACCATCGATTGTGTCATAGAATTATGTGTACTGGAAAATGTTCTTGTGATAAAGCACACACATGTTGAAGGTGTGAGATCTAATCTCAACTCTTCGTTGCCTCCACATTATCAAAATTTTCAAGCATATTAAGTCTCACGAGTGAGCAAGAAACTTAACACGATAGGTTCTTGTTAGTTCTAAGTCGATGATGGAGCATGTGGACAGGTTGGATGCTTATCCACATGGTTTTTTATAATTGGACAAAGGAAACAGATGCATACAGTCAACATTTTCAAAATGTATTGCTTTGATTCAAATTATTTTTGATCTGTCTCATTGCATGATCAATGGCTAATATTTAAAATCAAGTGGTTGATCATTAGTTCGCTCACACGAGCTTTCTTTGAACATTAATGTTGGACATGCTCCAGTTATTCGATATAATATGGGTGGTCATCCAATTTATTTCACAATTACAATCGTCATGAGCCGAGGTTTGGTCTTGAGTCTGAGAAGAAGGTGTGAAGATCGTAGGCAAGTAGTTGCAGGGGAATTGAAGACAGTTTTCCTAGGTAAGTTGGTAATCACATTTTTGTGTGTCAACTATGCATCAGTTAGTTGGTTTGGGAATTATTGATTCCTTTGTAGGTATTCAGGTATTTGGGGTTTGTAAGGGTTTTGTTATGTGCAAAATTCGAGTAGGTTGATAGGAATTGCACATGGTTTTGAATGGTTTTTATTTTGCAAGTTTGTGAGGTCTTTCTATAATTGAAAATTTAGAAATCGTAGCCTTGTTGTTCTATAAGAATGAGTGAACTTAAGCCTAGTGATTCTTCCCAACTAGTAAGGAAATCTATGAGGATCAAGATGGTTAAACCCCAGAATGATACACCTCAAGCTAAGCAAGATACACCAAGAGCTTCTGTAAAGAAAAAAGATGAGAAGAGGACTCAAGATAGGTACATGGAAGATAAATCCAAGGGTATAACTGAGAGTAGTAATAAGAAGAATGTGCAAGCAAGGTATAAAAAGAAGGATTCTAAAGATGAGGTTGGTCAGTCTGAGAAGAAAAAAAGAAAGATATGGAGGAACCTAGTGTTTCCATGGAGGATGAGGTCGAAGATGATCCAAAATATTCCTGGTACCTTCTTGCAACTACAGGTCTAAGACACTCTAATGGAGAGATAAGCTCTCTAGTTTTAACAAAAGCACTAGGGAGACATGCACACTTTGATTCTGAAGATGATGAATCATTGCATAGGTAGTGTCCTGGTTCGGTTTTTTTTTTTTATGACCGGTGTGAAGGAGAGGTGTTGGACACTATTGCAACAATGAATGATGCCCTTTGAAAGGAAGGTAAATCTTCTTCAATGAATGACATGATTTTTTAGCTTTTGTGATTTCCCTCCATTTGAAAATTCAAATATAATTGCAAAGGGAATATGTTTTGTAATAGTCAAATTAAATAGTGCGATGCGTATTCTCTAGCCTGAAGCTTGTTTTTCTCCTTCATTTCTATAAGAAGGAATTTAAGGCCAGAAGTATGAAGGTTTTTTATTTTTTAATTGATCATAAAGAACATTGTAAAGAGAATATAGATCATTTTAGAGTTAAATCTTAGGTTCGAGTCTATTGATGCATATGTAATTTTGATAGCAATACTAGTAATATAATACTGAATGGTGCAAATTCAAAGCCATTTTCTCTCCTATATACTTGGTTCATGATATATGAATAATATAATCAAGGGTTATCTTATTTGTCTCCATTGATTTACATTGGATGTGTAGTTTTTTTTTTGCTTATTGATTCAAAGAATTGATGTAAATGCTTGAGTGAAGCTATTGGTTTATGTAAAATTAAGTGCTAGCATATTAGTAAGAAGTTGTGGTTGAGAATATAATGTTGAAATACTATAATGCAGTATCTTCAAAGCTTAATTGATGTCATGTATAAAATTGTTATCAGGTTGTGTAGGCATTGGAATTGACTCCATTCCAAGGATGGGGTACTGATCTAAGTGAAGTATTCATGTTGCATTTAGTTGGTTAGTTCAGTAGAAAATCACTTATATAATCAAATACATTTCAAATGGGTTACAATGATTACTATCTTCTATTAAGTTTCACCATTCTGATGCTCCAAATGTAGATCATTGTTAAGAAGCAACCAACTTATTTGATACATTATGTTTGTTGAGTTGTTACATGAAAATTATTTATTTATTTCAATGTTCATGATAAAATGGCACAAGAGCATCATATAAACATTGTTAGGATTACCCTCCTGGTTTTCACAAAGACTAGAGAGTAGAAGTAAAAGCCTAGCAATCCTTTACTTGTTTTTTGGACAATCCTTACCTTTGTTTTATTGCTAGATGGTGTCCCTTGTTCTTCCTTTCCAACATGAAACTTGGGTTTGTGACATGGATTAACTACCTCTTATGGATCTTACATAAATTTGGCAATTGTATCGAGCATTGACAGGTCAATCTTTCAGTGCAATGACAACCACAAATGTAACAATTGGTATCAAAGCTAAGGTCATAGGTTCAAACCCCTCCCTTGTACTTGGGGGTGATTCTTGCAAGATGGTGTGTCCCTTGGTCTTCCTTGTCCATCACGATACTTGGATTTGTGACATGGCTTAATCGCCTTCTATAGATCTTACATATATTTGGTGATTGTATCAAGCATTGACAGGTTGATCTTTTGGTGCAACGACAACACCAGTGTAACATGCTTATCATTGGATTATGGTAAATTCATAGGCATCTAGTGAGATCAATTTTGGTTCTCAAAAAATAACCAACATATTGTTCAAGACCAATTCATGTATTCAAAGGTATTATCTTTCATCAAGAATCATGATCAAGATCTGCATCCATTAAGGCCACTTCATGCTTTTTTTCAAATCTACAAGATTTCAAACAAGGTTCTATTGTTTCGTCTTATGTTTCATGCTTCATTTCTCATTAAGGTTTGATTACCAAAATGGGGTTTAATCAAGGAGAACTCCCATTCCCTAACAAAACAACATTTTTCTCTCTCTTTGTATGTTACAGGTTTATAGGTTGAAGAAATAATGGATTTGAAGCCTTCAAAAGTACAAAAATTGTAAGATCAAAGAAAGTTGTCAAGACGTGTTGTCATCTCCACGAAAACTTATATATAAAGTAAGTTATCCAACTTATTTACATGAAACCAATGGGAAAGTGCTTATTTAATCCATCTTCATAGACTCACAAATTTTTAGTTCAAGATTTTTCTCTTAGGACACTTTTCACTTTTTCAAGAGACTTTGCAATAGTCTGGGTGTATGAGTCCTAGTACAACCTTTTTGCTAGATTTTTGCATATTTAGACCAGTCTCTAGGAGATTCCAAATTCTACCTAGAAACCCTAGACTATGCCTAAATCACATAGTCTAATGTATGAGTCTCAATATACATTAAAAAAAGAAATTTTTGAGGTTTTCAAGCCTTTTTTAGTCATCTATGATCCTCCAGGTACTTTTTTCTTTCTTCTTATTTAGTGATCCGATTTCATATTTTAAGTTTCTAGGGTTTAGTGTATTCACATTTTCATTTCTCCTTAAAATCTTTATTTAATGGTGAACCCCTCCATATAATCACACCTAAGGAAACCTCCCTAGTTCCCCTTCCCTCAATTGAATCACTTGGTTGAGGGATCTTGGTTTCCTAATGAACTGGGAGTGAAATGGGTCCCATAATTGTTCCATCTCCTAAAAGGTGGAACAACCTACTTTCTTTTGTTTCATTTTGGTGAACTTGATGTGATGCATGATGTAGTTTCCTTTTTTTTCTATGTTTAGTATTACATTTTGGGGGGAACCCTTTATGTATGATGTAGTTTTATTTAGGAACATATGAATTGGCATAGGACTTTCCAAATAAGCTCCCATGTCTTCTTCTCCTTTAAAGCAAATTCTCACAGCAATGGTGTTAGCAACCACTTTAAAGTGGTGGCATACATCGACACTCATGTTTCGCTATGTGATTTTCTTTATTCTTGTAATGCATCCTTTTCTTGGTAGTTTCATTGGGTTTTATTTCCTCTAAGACCATGATATTTCTTTGACTTGTCCTCCCTTGGAGACATTAGGCACAATGTTCCCTAAGAAGAGACTTTACATGAACTAAGAAAAGTCCCTTTGAACAAATTTTTACTTGCATGTTGTTCATAAGCTCAAAGTTTCATTTTGTGGCACCTTATCAAAGTTATCAGGAGGTATAGCTTTGGTATGGTTAGCATATGGGATTCGACCTAGCAATGACTTTCCCATAGCCACTTTCTTGTGTATGTGAGTGCATATTGGTCACATGCATTTGTTTTTCAGCTCTTTGGGGGCTCACCTAGTGGATGGCCCGAGGTTCCACTAGCCCTAGTGAGTGTGCATTTGGTTTGCATAATGGACATCGTATTCCACTTGTAAATTATTTTGTGGAAAAATATAATAGACTTGATACACATCATGTTGGACAGACTTTTGAGGCTTGATCCACCCTCTTTTTCCTTTTCTTTCTTCATTAAGTCAATGACATCGTATGTTTTTGTATCTTGATGTTGCACATCATTCACCTTGTGTGTGTCCCTTTGTTCTTATGTTGGTTTGACATAGGATATTGGATCCTAGGGACTTGACCACCCCCTTTATCATTTTCATTCTATACCATCCACATTGGTACACTTGGACCCCTCTTGGATGTCTACTTTAGTGCAAGTTTGAAGCAAGTTCCTCCTCTCACTAAAGTGGGGGCTAAATGTAGTAACAAAAAAGTGTCCCTTTTCCTCATTTAATTTGGGAATAATTGATAAGATGAGCTAAGTGATACCTTAATTTTTTGTTGTAATATGTTTTACATATTCACATTAAGTTTTGGGCCCTTTCTATTAAATTAGGTTCATTTATGCCTTAATTGGTCCTATTTTTCATCCACATGCCTAATTAAATGCATTTTCATAAGATAATCCCAACATTTAACAAATGAAAAATCACAATTTAATGTTTGAGGTTGTGTGTTCCAAATTTGGTGATGTGGAACTCATACGCCACCTTGGATGTATGAGTTCCACCTAGTTTTGGGACTTGATTTTGAATGTTGCATTAAACAAGACACTTCTTGAAGTTTGTCTCTTATGTTTAAAACACTGGGACTCATACGCCCAAGGTGGCGTATGAGTCCCACTTTAACTAGAACCTATTTTAAATCAAATTATTGGTAGGATTTTATTATCCTAGATCTGATTTCAGCTTGTAGTGTTGTAATTTAAAGAAATTTGGCATAAACAAGTATAAATACAAGGTAATTTCACCTAGTTTCACCTATAAGTTTTATGTAAGAATTCTTATAGAAAATTTTATGATAAAGAGTGATTAAAATAGAATTCAAGAGGAAATCATCAAGCATTTGAATGCAACATTTAAGCTCCATTATCATGTCAAAGGATTGATGCATCATGTATGTGGTTTTGAACTAATGTTGTGATGTATTGTTTAGCATCAACTCAAGTATTCAAAGGAATTATCTTTCATCAAGAATATTGATCAAGATCTACATCCATTGAGGCCACTTCATGCTTTTTTACAAATCTACAAAGTTTCAAACAAGGTTCTATTATTTCATCTTGTGTTTCATGTTTCATTTCATTCATGCTTCATTTCTCATTAAGGTTTGATTACCAAAATGGGGTTTGACCAAGGAAAACCCACATTCCCTAACAAAACAACATTTTTTCTCTCTTTGTATGTTGTAGGTTTATAGGTTGAAGAAAAACTGGATTTGAAGCCTTCAAAAGTACCAAAATTGCAAGATTGAAGAAAGTTGTCAAAGTTGTCAAGAAGTTTTCATCTCCACGGAAACTCGAATCTAGAGCAAGATATCAAACTTATTTACATGAAACCAATGGGAAATTTCTTATTTAATCCATCTTTAGAGGCTCACAAATTTTTAGTTCAAAATTCCACTCCTAGGACACTTTTCACCTTTTTAGGGCATTTTACAACAGTCTAGATGTATGGGTCTCAGTACAGCCTTTTTGCTACATTTTTGCATATTTAGACTAGTTTCCAAGAGATTCCAGATTCTTCCTAGAAATCCTAAATTAGGACTAAATCTCCCAGTCCACCATATGAGTCCTAGTATGCATAAAAAAAAATGATTTTCATAGTTTTCAAACCTTGTTTAGTCATCTCTAATTCTCTGGGTACTTCTCAATATCTTCCTATTTAGTGATTTGATTTCATATTTTAAGTTTCTAGTGTTTAGTATATTCATGTTTTCATTTCTCTTTGGAAGCTTCATTTAATGGTGAACCACTTCATTTAATCACACCTAAGGAAACCTCCCTAGTTTCCCTTCCCTCAATCGAGTCACTTGGTTGAGGGATCTCGGTTTCCTAATGAACTAATAGTGAAATAGGTCCCCTAATTGTTCTATCTCCTAAAAGGTGGAACATCCTATTTCCTTTCATTTCAAGGTTTTTTTACTATAATTTTTTTTTTACAGGAATAGGTAATCCTTTTGGCTTTATTTACACTAACATTTGTAGGTACAAATTTGACAAACTAGCCTAGAGAAGATTAAAAAAATGGAAAATCTAGAGCCAAACAAAATTAAAAAAAGAGAAAGACTCTGCAAAAACCCTAAACTATTGCAAGGCCTCAGAATACTCAAAACACCAGATAATTAATTTATCAAATGAAGTAGAGGAAGATACAATGATACTAGAAGACTCGATTGTCATATGTGTTGTGCACTTTTGTGTACACACCCCACCAGAGGTGGGGACCCTCTTTTGCTTGCTTTCATTCTTTGGTTTTGCTTTAGGTTTGACCTTTTACCCTTAAGGGATAGGTTCCTCTAAATTTTGACCTTTTCTTCACTTGAAGGAACTTACGCTTTATCTACACTTGAGGTGCATTTCGTTGCAACATTTTGGTCTCAAAGCACCTGTTAAAGACCCAAAGATTTTACCAAAATTCCACTTTGGGGTGAAATTGGCTAAGTTAGGAAGATTCTCGAAGATTCCACCTTTTGGAATATTTTTTGAAGTTTGTTGCTTCTTAGAGAATCCAAGGTACCCTTGTCAGATTCCTTCAAATCCACCCCCCCTTCATATTTCTAAGATTTATCGAGGTCTTGTCGATGCATTTATATCTAGTCAGTGGTCGTATTTTGGGTTAATTAATGATCATTTTGAGAGTCTTTTAATTAGTTTTTCAACCTTCATTCCTCATTCACATGTTGTGCTTTAAGTTTGGCGACCTCCATTTTCCTTTGTTGTTGATGTTGACAATTTGAGTGTCTGTATTCAAGGATTTAATTGAATTTAAAGGATGTTCTCATTTTTTAGGCTTTGATCTTCTCCCTTGTTCAAAAGGTATGTACCTTGAGCGCGTTGAGATTTTAATTCTTTTTAACGGGTTTTAATGATTTGAATATATGTTCCCTCATAGTCTATTTCCATTTGATTTGATGATACAAAGTATTGATTGCTTGGGTTTAATTGTTGGTGTTTGGTTTGCTTGTAATTTGGCATTGAGGTATGGATTTTAACGACATTCATGGTGTTTTTTTGTCATTTCTTGGGCATACATTGGTGTATTATTTGAACTAGGGAATCATTCCTCCATTTAAGTTTTCCTTTTAGGGTTTTTGTAAATGGAAAGCTAGGGAACAAAAGTTTTTTATGTAAGCTAGGGCTTGCATTCATGGTTTTTTGTTTTAATTATTGGAATTCAAATCAATTTATAACATTTGATTGGTTGAAACCTAGCTATATTCACCCTTTCCCTAATTTTGGTGGATTCAAATATATGTGTTGCTATTGTTTGACATTCAAATTCTTAAATAACTTTGTTTGATTTTTGCTCAGACTTGTACCTAGGGTTTGCATTCAAATTGGTTTGAGCTAGAGGGAATTAATTAAACTTGGTTTTTTCAAGGGTTGAAGAAATACAAGACAAATGGAGAACTTTGGAAAATCCATCTAATGGAGGATTCTCTGAGAGTCAGTCTCTTAAGAAAATCCACCCCTAGGTAGATTCTCTGAAAGGCAGTCCCTTTGGGAAATCCACATCTTCGTAGATTCCCCGAGTTCGTCCATTCTCTAAATTTCTAAGAATTGTTTGGCTTTGTGTTGGTACACCAAGAAAATTTTGAATGACTTAGGAGTGGTTTCAAGGTGAGAGTTGGATTTTTTAATCCAAGTCTTAGTAAGTGAGCATCCCTTTGAAATTATGTTGGGGCATGGATTCCTTGAGTGTCTTGGAATTTGGAGAATCTGTTTCTCTATGGATTCTTTGAAATCCTCTAAAGGCTTTAAAACCTAAATTTCTAATTAAGAAGCACACAGACACAAATCTAGCTTGAAACTATGAGTAAGATGATTGCATAAAGTGAGTGAGGGATGATGACTTAAGTTTCAAGTTTGAATTGATATCTTCAAAAAATTCTCCTAGCCCCTCTTCGAATTTTTTGAAATCCTTTGAGCCCTTGAAAATATGAACTCCTTTAGATGGTGAAAAATGTTTCAACTTAGTGTTTGCATGGAAATGGAGGTTTTTGAATAGTTGTCATGATTGAATCTTGACACAAGGTTGTGCTAAATTAGTACCATTTCAGAGAATTTATTTCTCCTTGGATTCCTTGATCTTTTGAGCCTTTGGAGAATTCACCTAGGGTGGATTTCCTGAAATACTTCCTTGCTTGAAATCCCCAAATAGGTGAAATCTTTGAGGTTTTTCAATACTTCATTTTATGGTTTCCATTATGTCTTTTGTGTTTATTATGTTATGATTCATGGATTCTCTTGATCATATGATGTGGTTGAATCTAATGCTTGATCATGCTAGGTGTTGTACTAATTATTGCTCCTTTGTAATAGATGCGGGTTGAGGCTAGTCCATCAAACGGATCCAAGGAAAAGACATCAAAACTGGTCTAGAGGAACCTCACACTAGAGCTGAGAAGATGAAATATGACTTCAAGGGCATTTGGCCTAAGTCCAAGATAATCTCTAGCTAGAGTAAGATTGCTAACACAAACATGGGGCATATAGATTATGAGGACTTCAAGAAGAGGATGTTTGGGGATGCACCATCTAAGCTGGCCTAGATCATCACTAACATAGGATTAGCCCAAGCAACAGGATTTCATCCAACCTTGTTGTACCCAGAGTTGGTTTTGGAATGTGCAAAACATTATGACTTGGATAGAAGAGTTATTGTTGGACCTCAAGGTAGGATCATGGCCAACTTAACTAAGGAATCCATAGCAGAGACCTTTAATATTGGGTCATAGCATAAGCTAGTGAAGATTAATATTAAGGAGGTTGAGGATTTCTATGCTAAAGACCCAGACAAGGACCTATTGATGATGAACAACAATTAGATTGCCAAACCCAAATCACACTACGCAAAATTTCCCAAACAACTATACATAGTTGATTTCAAAATAGAGTATAATGATATGATAACTATTTTTGGGCAGAGTAATGGGGCATGAGGATGCATTTATATTCAAAAATTGGATATTTTACATCATTTCTTGGATTGTAAAAGGAACACATTACCACTGGGTAGGCATAATTAGTGATAATTTATATGAGCAATTGAGAAGTGTACAAGACACCAAGAAGTTCACCGTGACATCTTATTTGTTATATATGCTTGCTAGAAAGAATAAGTACAAAGGATTGAGCTACAAAGGAACCCTTAGTTAGGATAATATTTGTGATGTTTTCCATCAGCTTCAATTCAACACAACCAATTATAGAAGGGTAAATGATGCTTTATTTATTTATATCACAAGATTGCTACAAGATGCATTGCATGTAAGAATCTCAGTTGAGGAAATGGAGCTGATAAGAAAGTATGGTCAGTGGTTCATCTAGTTTCAAAAAATTTCCTATATTAGGATTCAGGGATCACCAGTTGTCCTACTAAGATTACCCAGGTACCTAATAGATAAGCTTATTCTGCTAGAAGTGGAAAGGAAAATGGTGGCCTTTGATGTAGTGATAACGGATATGCATAAACCAGCACTGGGATCTAAATTCCCCTTGAGAATTAAAGTCTTGGAGGTTTGTCCCTCCATTCAGAGTGCTCAATATGCTAAGAAGGAGATGATGCATTACAATTTGTATTCACATACAAGTTACAAAGATAACTTTGACCCTTATTGTGTTACCCAGAGGCAAGAAAATAGGGAATATAGACACAAGATTCATATAAAGGACTATAAAGCTAATTGCAGGGATGAATTTGAAGTAATCAGAAGAAGATGCTCAAGGTTATCTTTAAAAATGATTATATTTCATAGAATTTCTCAAGTTCTAGATCATGCAGAAGATGATGGGGAGCTATTGCAACATTATGATTATGAGAAATATAAGGATAGGCCTCTACCTCTGGTAAATTGGTTTCGGGAAGAGGTAGTGGACCTTAATGTAATTAATGCCCCTATTTTGAGATACTCTAAGTTGTGGGTGAAGCACAAGATTCTAGAGTTAGAAGCTGATGGCACAAAGTTTACATATGACCTAATGGGGGATCTTGAATCCCGTTCATAGGAAGAGAGAGAAACAACAAAGGATGACATAGTAAAGGTTCCTTTAGAGGAGGAGGGAGAGAAATCCCAATTTGTCATTAGAAGAAATACAAGGAGTCAGGTTAAAAGAAATGAAAAGAGGCAGCCAGTGGCTAAAGCACGAAATCCTTCAAAAGAAACTATTGTAGAAGTAGCTAAAGGAGCCCAACTATCTAAGAAAAGAAAGATAATGATTGAGGGCTAGAGGTTAGCAAATGCCAAAAGGGCCAAAGTCACTAAAGAAGAGGCTACTTAGCCTAAGGTAGTGATATTGAAAGCTCTAGAGAGAAGCACTAGGTATATGTGAGAAGAAATTCTCCTAAACCCAAGACCCCTCTAGCAAAAAATGTGGGAAAAGAGAAAGAGGTGACCACTAAGGTGGCGCCTACTAATGATCCTATAGAAAATATGGAGAAGATGGCTACATAGGACATTTCTCCCATTCCATTTCTAATTCATAATGCACAAGAAGGAAATGTTTCTAGTGCCCCTGATCAACCACAAATAGGAGAAACAAATCTTCCCAAAAATCTAGGAGAAGAGATATCAGATGAAAAGGTTCCAACACCCAAAGGTTCACAACTAGGTGATTTTGAAAAGCAATTGGAGGAACAAGAAGTGCATAATAAAGAAGCAACCTCTGAGGTAATAGTAGAGATGCCATCTTAGCCACCACAAAAAAGAACATATTAATTAGCCACATGTTGAGGTTGAAGATGATGATAATTCTAATGATGATGAATTTGATATAGATAGATATGAGATAGATAAAGATAAGGAACAACAAAATCAAGAAAAGGGTAAGAAGAATGTAGAAGTTGTTGAGGAAATCCCTCTCCATGATCAGTCAGAGAAAGAAACTTCTTAGAATAATGTAGAGATTCAACAACTAGCTACTCCTGAATGGTTAAAACAAAGATTGAAGAAAAAGGTAGTGGTTGTGGAGGATGAAACTCCACATTGGCATAAGTTCCTGGAGAGTTGGGGACAACCCATGGAGAGAAATAGAGAAAGAGCCATTTCTAAGTTTTCTAAATATGCATTTAATAACAAATTTTTCCCTATTTTTGTTCCTACAGAGAACAAGTATAAAGATGAGGTGAGACCCCTGAATTATAAGGTCCAAACAATTAACTTGGGTCCCACCAAAAAGGAGAAAGAAAAAGAAGAATTCCAAAAGTTAGCTCAGGAAATTTTGAGGAGGTTGGATAAGGATACTGAAGAAAAGGAGAAATTGTAGAAGCAACTTAAAGAAGTATATAAATATGCTCAACACCTTGTTAAGCCACTACAGGCACAAAGTAGTGAAGGGTCTTCATTTTTTGAAGGATTGTTAACAAAGGAGACTATCTCAGATATTGAGAGGTTAAAGTCATTTGTAAAGAACATGCAAGAATTGTTGCATGATGTGAGCAAGAGAGGTGATTCCATGATCAAAAAGGTATTACAAATGTATGAGAAAGCATATTTCATTTCTTAAGACATCACACAATTCCTTCTTGACTACAAGAACCTAGATGATGCCATTGTTAAGGAGTTATAAAAAATACTCCAGGTCCCTATAGATGTGTTGGTTAAAGAGGGTGTCATCACAATGGAGAATGTGTGTAAGAAAATATGTGAATTATATCAAACAAAATAACACACAATTAGATGGAAAGTATTATAGTAAGGAAATCTAACTAAATCAAAACACAATTGGATAACATAGTTCCTTAAAAACATCCTATCTTCCTATATTCTTAAATGTCCTAGTAATTATGCTCTCAAATCTTATTTGTGCACAAATCACTGGGATGTCACCTAAGAAATGAGTAGCCTATTCAACTATAATGCAGAATCTAAGTCTACATCTACATGATTGAATGATTCAGTTAAATGAAGTGATGAAATAACATGATGAGTGAACTACTATATACAAAGTGATATAGAAATGATACAATGCAGAATTAAGCTAGTGGAAATAAAATGTATATGATCCTAAATGTTGAATTAAACTAAGAAACATCTAAAGGAGCCATGATTCTAAACAAATTGCTAATCTATTATAAAATGTTGAATTTAAAATGCAAACTAAGCTCTCAAAGACTTGAATGAATTTCTGCAAAGTAATGTTATGCAAATGCTCCTTATGAAAAAGTTGTAAATGGGCCCCAATTTATAGATTTTACCAAGGCATTTGGTGAGTTGGCAGCCATGAATGGTTGAGATTTGATTTGGAGAAATTGACAGCGAAGAATGAGAAGGATGGAGAAAACACAGAAATTGTTCTCTTTCGTAAAAGCCTCTTGCCAAGTGTAGGAAAGAATCAATTGAATGAAGGAGCCATGTGTCTTGAAGGTGGTTAAAACTTTTGAGAACAAATATCCATTTTACAAAATAAGAATAATTATTTTCATGTGACACATGGTGAGTTGGAGGATGAGGTGGAAGGTGGTTAGAAGAATATGTAGAAATGCAATGAAATTCAAATTTAATGAGAGGGAATCAATTAAAATAAAACAAATTATTTAGATTTGTTTATTTCAATTAAATCATGAAGCGGATGAATTAGAATAGAGGAATTAATAAAATAGGAACTATGTAAATAAATTTGAAATTTATTTATATAGTAGAGGAATAAAGATTTCATTAATTAAATAATAGATATTTAATTCATATTCTCTACACCAATTTAGAATGTATACATTTTACCCCTCTTTGAAGTGAAGTGTTGACGCATTAGTTCAAAGAAAAATTTACTAGTGCTACTAAAAATTTTAGCGATGCCCCAAATGATGATTTTCAAAAGATTATAACTGTATGCCCCCTCAAGAGATAAATCGAGGAATTTATGATAATAAAAGAGTTTTGATGATTTTTAAAAATTTCAATTGATTTGTAATGATGATGATGATAAAATTTTGATTTGATAATATTCCAACAATTTATCTCTCTATTTGAAAGAATTTAGCTACCCCAATTAATTGCCCCTAAAAAGAAAGTAAAATATGCCACCAAAATTACCTCTTTTAATTACCCTTATTAAGAGGTAAAAAGTGAAAAAGAAATCATTTGTGCATATTGTATTTTGAAAATTGTTGAAGTGAGAGAGCTTTACCTAAGCATTTGTGCAAAATGGTGATCCCTCTACAGACTCATGGATTCGAGCGAGTGCGACGGCATAATCGTCCAGCAAGATACAAACCTTCGATAAGGATTTTGAAACCTTTCTTTATGATTTTGAAATGAAATTTCACTTTTTTAAAAAAAATTGAATTTTCAATGTCAAAATTTTTTAGTGCTTCCGATTTTTTTTATGGCGCTTTAGGTAGATTTGATGATGCTTTTGCCAAAATTTCTAGTGCTTCAAAGAGATTCTCTAGTGCTTCCAAGGTCTATTTCGGCGCTTCAACCATCTGGCACTTTGAAAGTCTAAAATGGCACTTCTAGGTTAGTCCATAGGTCAAATTTCTGTAATGGTGCTTCAATCTAGGGTTTAAGTGCTTCAGAGAGATTCTTTGGTGCTTCCAATAAAATAAAGCTCCTGCTAAATTTCCTAGTGCTTAGGAGGAATTTTCCAGTGCTTCGACTAAATGGTACATCAGACTGATTCTCTGACACATCGGGGGAATTCTCTGGTGCATCGGATTTAATGGTACTTTTGTGTCTTGAAATGGCACATATGCCTCTTTTGGCACATTGAAGGTCTATTATGGCACTTCTAGGGAAATTTTGAAGATTTTGTGATTTTTCTCCTTGAAATTTATGATGTTTGATCACATCAAAAAATGCTTAGGTATTGATGATATACTAGATAATTTAGTGACCTCATGATAGGCAAGATACACTAAATGATGATGTTGTTTTGACCTCATGATAGGCGAGAGTCAAAACAAAATGTTGACGAGATTTGATGAAAATCTCATTAGAACTGATAGGTTGATTGATTGATGTTTGATTATTTTGTTGATTGGATTTGATTGATATGTTGATTTGCGATGTTTTTAAAATTATAGGAGACGGATTTAGATAATCTTCGGTCCTGAGAGTGATTCTCATGCACTTGGGAAATGATTCCATAGTTGTCTCGTGCTGATAGGGATATTGTTGAGCAATGTGGTCTATCATCATTGATTGATATGCCCCGGGTTAGGATTAAATGGGGATTGTTGACGACATTGGTAGAGTGGTGGCATAGCAACCACAACACTTTCCATCTACCCACCGGAGAGATGACTATTACGCTAGAGGATGTGTGCAAGATTTTGTGGATTCCTATAGTAGGTGATATTATGACTTATGATCATACTGAGCAGTGAGGTACAGATGCATTGCGTTGTGTTTTCCAAGATGATCATATTGTTGGATATTGGATACAATGGTAGGAGATGTTTGCTAGATATGCCCCTTTTCCTTCCATTCTTGTGGGATTTTTCAATGGCTTCTTATGTCCTGACAAGAGGGAAATGGGATTTTTCATCAGTTGGGGTTGTACTTTAGAGAAAATGATCCAGTTTGGGACCCATTTTTCTTGGGGGTCTTGTATACTTGCACACCTATATCACGATTTTCACCAAGTAGTATATCTCAGAGGAGCTAGCTTGTTAGCAGGAGTTACATTGCTCTAGGTCTAGGCCTAGGAGCATATTACAGTGACACAGTCGAAGACGAGTAGATTTCAGCCATTTGGGAGGCCTTATATCTATGGCTATGCAAGTGTAGTTTTCCAACATAAGCTAGGAAAACTAGATTATTGGAGATGAGTGTTGGACAACCTAGATGTAGTTATTTGGCAGTCGTATGTAGACTGCGAGTAGTGGCCGAGGATCACTTAAAGGTTCCTTACTTCATGACTGCTAGATATCTCATTGGATGGACATGTTATATTATTGAGAGATTTTTATTGCGGAGAGTTCTTAGACAATATGGCAAGGTCCAAGGGATGCCTCAAGGATTAGCTATGTATTCCCATAGACAACAGGATGTGACCGAGTGGGGACCTACATTGTCCTATGATGTTGTGTCTGATGAGTATCTTCATTTACAGCTAGTGATCTGGGATTACCTTTCGGATATTGTTGAGGGCTACATGAGTGTGGAGTACTCATAGTACTTTTTTGAGCATCCATTCCCTAGGATTTTGAGGCCTGATGAAACTATACAACATTTGAGGATGATGAGGATAGGCCAACTAGACGAAGATGAGGCAAAGGCGATGGTGATGAGGAGGAGGGAGAGGGTGTGTTGTGCATTTTTTGTAAACACACCCCACTGAAAGCAGGGACCCTCTTTCACTTCGATTCTTTGGTGTTTTGGCCCTTTGATTTTAGGGATCTAGCTTTCCTTGGTATGATCTTAAGTGTTTATCCTTCTTGTTTTGGAAATCCCTTTATGGTATTCATTGAAAATCTTAAGTTGTAGGCTTATCTCGAGTTTTTCACAGCTGTCAGGAAAATATGCTCTGGGTGGATTTCCTTGGATCCCTTGTAAATCTGGCTCAGTCTGCTTTTACGTTGTGGTTCGGAGATTTCTGGTCTTCACAGAATTCGGCATGGGCTAGATTTTTCTAAAAATTCATCATCCTATCGAGTTTCTGGATTTCTCCAGGCTGTCTTGTCGACTTCATTAATGCTCCTTGTATGACTTGTGAAGGATGTATTTAGTCGATCTTTGGGGATTCTTATGCCATTATGCTTTATTATTTGTGTTCAATTGAGATGAGGAGTTTATTCTTTGAATGTTTGGCTTGATTTGGAGCGTTGGGTTTGCAAATTGTTGGATTTGGTGGTAATTTCTTGGGCATTATTGTTGTTGTTCTTTGCTAAGCACCAATAAACTGACATATTTTTTTTTGAGATCAATTTCTACTTCATCAAATGGTATGTACATGTTGCTTTTCTTTTGATTGATGAATGTAAGTAGTGTTTTGGCATTATAGATTTTCTTGGAGTTTGAATTCCTGAATGATTGTGCATCTCATGGCTTGGGTTGTGTGATATTGTCTGATTTGTGGTTCCCCAAGTAAGTTTCGAGTTCACTCTTTCATTCACATCTAGAGATAACTTGCTTGTGAGAAGTAAATAACCTTTGTGAGAGCCCGACAGTCGAGTTATGTGAGTCCAGGCTTGCTTTGTGCATTAATGTTAAAAATTTAGGGTTTCATGCCTAGGGCATCACCATTTCATCTTAATTTGTTTTTGAATGAGCCTAGAATTCAAGGAAGATCAATAGGAGGTTCAAATCAAACTTCCCGCACATCCAACCCCCTCAAATTTTTGATCATTTGATCAATTTGAGAAAAATCGTGAGAGAATGTCGATATTCAGGTTTTCATCCATCTCGGGATTTTCCTGCGCTAGTAGATTTCCTTGATTTTCTTAGTCCTCTCTGTTTTCCCGAAATTCGCAATTTTCTGGAGTTTCATCTTCCCCACAGATTGTCTTCACTCTCAGATTCTCCTAAATTTTCCTTTATCCCTTCGTCTTTCTAGAATTTGCAAATTATCACCTCTTTCACATAAATTTGTCCCATGCAGATTGATTACCCCAAAATTTAGTAGGAAGTGAAGGAATATGAAATAGCATGGCTTGTTAATGTACATGACTATATTTTATGATTAATTTGAGCTATTTTCAGATCTCATATGTTGTTTCTTGGTTGATAATGATTAGATTAAGTTACTAATAGGTGTTTTCATGTTTATTTCATTGGAATCCGTCTGCTAGGAATTTTTTGAAATTCCTCCCTGGCTTGGATTCCGCGAGTGGACCTGAAACCCAAACTTAGATATGATCATTTTATATAAGAACTAATGGCACCTCACTTATCTGGGATTCATTTTAATGATGATTTTGATTGATTAACCTTGGTTTCATGTGGTTTTTATTATGGTTTCTTTGTCAAGTGCAAGTTGAGTCAAGCAAGATAGCAGCTAGAAAAGCTAAGAGTGATATGGAGGGGTCTTTTGTTTCTAAGGAAAAAAGGATCAAGATGGACATCAAGAGAAAAGTCCCAGAGAGCAAGATTACCTCTATCTGGTCAGAAGTGACTGACACAAATGTTGGACTATGGGACTATGAAGAATTCAAGGCTAGAATGGCGATGCAGAACCCTTCTCTGCTGACTAAGAGGATGTTGAAATCAGGGTTGGTACATGTAGTTGGTTTTCCTTCTACAATGCAATTTTATGAGTTGGTTCTTGAGTGTGCCAGGAATTATGACAGTGATACCCAGAGAATAGTTGGTCCCCAAGGGAGGATTGTGGAAAATTTGAATCATGTCTCCATAGCCCAAACCTTTGACATGCCAGATAGATCTCATGTGGTGGCTTTCAATATGGAGACAACTAAAGGTACTATGAGGAAGAGACTATCAAAGCTCAACAAATCATCAATTCCTGGTTGGAAAATCCTAAGTCTCACTATTCAAAACTTCCCAAATAGTTATTTAGAGCAAAGTTCAAGAAGGAATATTATGATGCTATCACTCTTCTTAGCAGGGTGGTAGGATTAAAGAGTGCAGGTATGTTTGAAAATTGGATGTTCCATGTCATTGCAAGGATGGAATAGGAGAAGATCAACTATCATTGGGTAGGTTTCATAAGTAGGGTGATTCATGAGCAATTGTGCAATGTGCTACAAACCAAGACCTTCACCATGAATTCCTACCTAGTTTATGCACTTGCAAGATTTCATCCATACAAGGGATTAAGCACCAGGGGCATCTTTGGGTAGGATGTAATTTATGAGGTTTACCCTCAATTTCACTTAGGGAGCTCAAGTTACAGGAGGGTGAATGATGGGTTCGCCATGCATATCACTAGATTGCTTCAAGGTACAGAGCATGTGAGGGTTTCAAATCAAGCCAAAGAGCTAATTAAGAGGTATGGTGCCTGGTTCATACAATTTCCCACCTTCTCATACATCAGGATTGATGGGTGTCAAAGGGCTCCATATTGACTTCCAAGGTACCCCACTGATCATATGCTACCCCTAGAGGTCACTAGGAAAATATGTGACTTTGATGCTATTGTGAAAAGGGACAAACATAAGACTAGGTTTGATGGAGACTTCCATTTGAGGATAGGCACTGGAGAAGCATTCCCTTCCATTAATTCATCCTAGGCTTCAGAAGAGGATATGAGTACTCTTGGTTTATCCTTTCATTCCAAGAGGTCTAGATTTGACATAACTGGTGAAGTGCAAAAGAAATCCACTTAGGAATATAGCCACAAGGATGATTTGGAAGGCCACTAGGCCAATTGCAGTGATGAATATGAGGTTAGAAAGAATAAGTTTTCCCGACTTCTAGTTGAATCGGTCAGATTGTATAATGTGAAGGCAGTTCTCGATCAAATTGAAGATGATGGGGACTTGATTCAAGGCCATGCTTATGAGGCAGTAAAGGACAGGCCAATTGGTGAAATAGACTAGCTGGAGGAAGAAAAAATAGAGCTAAGACAGTTAATGGATGCAGTCATTAAGCACACAAAGTTATGGCTGAAGCATAAAATATGGGAATTGGAAAATGAAGGTGTATAGTGCACCTATGATCTGATGGGAGATTTGGACCCTCATTCTACTTTCAAGGAGTCAGCTGAACAAGATCCTAAGGGTAATGGCAAGGTGAGCTCCCCTTTTAAAATCAAGATTAAAGATGTTCAAATGGAGAAAGCTCAAGAAACAGAAAAATAGAGAAGGCCTATTGGCAAGAAAAGGGGGCATACTTCAAGGGCTAAGAAGCCTGGAAAAGAGGAAGCTAAAGAGCAAGACCTTGACGTTGGTGCTTCTGTGCTTGAAAGAAGAAGAATTGTAAGGCTGTCACAAAAGTTAAGCTATAAGGATGGAGAGGAAGAATTTGGCCCACCTGTGGTAAATGTGGAAAGTTCAGGAGAAAAGACACAAGTATATATAAGGAATTCAAGAAATCCTTCTCCTAAGGATAGTGTGCCAAAGAAAGATTCTCCTCTGGTTACTTCTCATGTAGAACAACATGATGA
Organism: Sequoia sempervirens; assembly: GCA_007258455.2. NCBI lineage: Eukaryota > Viridiplantae > Streptophyta > Pinopsida > Cupressales > Cupressaceae > Sequoia > Sequoia sempervirens. The sequence continues at coordinate 331,326,292 of VDFB02000015.1, read as the reverse complement.
TATCCTTTCTTCCCATGAGGCTCATGAAGAACCAAGTGAATCTGAGAAAGCTGAGGATCACCAAGATATGGAAGGAGAAGAATTTCATGAGGCTGAGCTTTATAGTGGAGAGGCAGAAATAGAAAAGGTGATGCAGCCTCCCCTGGTTGCATATGAAGATTCACCTGTTAGAACTGAAGAAGTTAGACCTCCTCAAAGTGAAGAAGTATCAAACAAGGTTTTGTCACCTGTGCACAAAGAATAGCATACTAAAGAAAAGGAGGATAAGACCGATGAGATTCCTAAGAGGCAGGGTTTGAATGAAGATGTTCCTAAGGACCAGCAAGAAGTGGGACAAAGTGAAACAAAATTAGAGTCCACTGTTCCAGAGTGGCTAGATAAAGAAATAAGGAGGAAACAAGTTTTTGTGGACGATACCCCACCTAATTGGGATAAGTTACTAGCTAAAATAGGAAAAGATAAAGGAAAGAAGAGGGCTAGGGTCATTTCCAAGATTGAAATAGATAAAGCAAAGAATAGGTTGGTCCACATTGCAACCTCTGCTCTAGATAAGAACAGAGATGAGGTTACTGGGAGTGATTATAATATGCAAACCATCAATTTAGGTCCCACCTCCATGGAATAGGATATTGAGGAGTATGAGGTTCTAGTGTAGTAATCCTGGGGAGATTAAGGAAAGAAGTCCAAACTAAATAGGAGCTAAAGAAAGAGAATGAGAGACTCAAGAAATGTTTAGAGGATCTAATGAAACCCTTGCAATCCATTGGCTCCTCATCCTCTGTTGCAAGTCTCCTGCCCCAATAAACTATCATTGAGTTGGAAAGAATGATGGCTACTACTCTTGCTACAGAAAATTGGCTACAAGGAGTGCAAACCAAAAGAAATGATGCTATCAAGGAAATTCTTTCAACTAGAGGACATGCTATGAGGGAAAAAGATTGGTTGAAAGAGGTATTAGCTCAAGATAAAGAAGATACAAATCTCCTACTGCAAAAGACTAAGACCATCATGGAATATACTAAGGATAAGCTGGTGAATGATGGAATTATCCCTTCCTCTAGAGTTGCAGAACCTTGGGAATGGTTTGAAGCTTTACAAATAAGGCAGAAGGTTCTGAAAAAGTTACATAACAAGAGGAGGCAAATTGAGGACACCCTGACTGGTATCTATAATGGATGCATTTCTTTCTTTGAGATTATGACAGGGAGAAGGAAGATTGCACTGAAGCATTTGAGCTTAGAACAATTAAGAAAATGGTGGCAAGATGTATATTCCCCAGCTAGTGAAGATCCTGTTACTGAACATCAATTGGATGATGCAGCCACTTATATTGCAGTTATTGATAAAACCTATAAGGTTGAGTGGGATAAATCGGTGGAGCAATCCAAGGAAAATATTACATCAATTGAAAGTTGACTTAAGGTTTTTCCTTTGCCACCCATAGCTGACCTAGATAGGGTACTTTTGAAGGTGCATGGTATGGTAGATCGAAATAAAGACAAAGGGGAAGGTAGTTAATGCTGAGCTACATCAAAAATTTTGCTTCCCTATTATCTTGCATGTAATTGGTTCAAACTACATTGGAGATCCCAGGCTGACCTGGATGAAGTTCAAGCATTTAATGCATAGTTTATTTTATTTTGAATTTCTCTTGGCTGACTTGTTTTATGGCCAATTATTATTGTAAACCCTAACTAGGCCAACATATCTTGGTGGGATCTCTATTAATATGGAATTCTGCCTCATTTGTAAGGGCTAGATAGACAAAAAAAATAGATACTTTGGATACTAGAGTGAATTAAGCAATAGAGCGGGAGTTAGAAGTTAGTTGTTCTTAAGCAAATATTGTAATAGAAAACTGGAATTGTTGCTTCAGTGGATAATTTGATGCAAGTAATGACATTGTGATTTGGTGTCGTACTTGTGTTCTTATCTTGCATGGTTCTTGTTATTCTATCTTTAGAATTGCTTTGAGGAAAATTCATATCTTGATATTTAGGATTAGATTTGATTTCATGGTGTTTATGGTTTGATGTTTGAATTGTTGCAGTGATCCCTAGTCCATACTTTTTGCAACTAGCTAACTATTAGTTGCTTTGCAAAGTTAGCCTAGATGATATATTCATTGTGCAGGTTTATTCATTTCAAATTTCCTTAGGGTTTTCTTGGATGAATTTTCATGATCTGAAAATCTTTAACACCTTAGAAGATTGCACTGTTCTTGTAAGATTGCAAATTCATCTGGGTTAAGAAAGAATTGGTTTATGGGGGATTGCTCCATTTCAAGTATTTCATCATTTGCATTGTTAATCTTAGAGTAGCAGTAATCTTAGTGATCTCTCTGAAACCCTTATCTTTTGTCATTTCTTTATTATCTGGATTAGATTTAGGATTGAAGTATCATCATATCGCTAGATCTGATATATTGAAGATTCAGTATCTGCTTGTAGTAAGGTCCCTTTGTGATTACCAACATTTTCACATTTATCATTGAGTTGTTTATGCATTGTCAAGACCTGACATTAGAGACCTTGGGGTTATCTCTTGAGTCTTGCTGATAGAGATTTACCTTTCAAGAGAAATAGGATATTATATTCTGTTTGAGTTGTTGTGCAAAAAATACCAGCAACAAGGTGGAGATGATGGTAGTGATGATGATGGAGGAGATGACAGGGGTGATGATGGTGGTGGAGGAGATGGAGGAGGTGGTGCGTATCATGGTTTTGATGTTAGAGTGCCCTAACAACAACAGTAGTCATAGATCACTGCTTTACATACTCAGGTTTAGAATGTTTAGGGGTAGTTGACACAGGTACAGGGTCAACTATAGGTGTAGACACAGTTGTTGATGCAGGTACAAACACAGCTCTTATAGGCCCAGGGGAAGATACAAACATCATTGACATTTGACAGGGATGCTACTCGACAATAGTTGGCATAGGTATAGGGCCAGGGGCATGTACAGGAACAGGTTGCAGCATTGACCGTGGAGAGAGACACACTAAGACAATAAGTTGAGCAAGCAGAGGCCATTACTGAGAGGTTGCAGCATGCCATTACAGTGGCTAGGACTATAGATTATTTTAGGGAGATATGTCACACCTCTCAGGAGGTTCATTTTTATAGAGATCGGTATCATGAGTTGGTCCCTCCTGAGCAGTGAGAGAGTTTCATCTGATCTCGGACTAGCAAATCCCAATCTCAAACAGTGAGCATGGGTGTGATACATCCATTGCTAGGGGATCAGAGGGATCCAGGTGCAATTCCCTTAGGTACAACAGGGGGTATAGGTCTAGTGAGGCAGTAGCATCTAGGGGTAGTACCACATAGTTTCTACATTTGATGTTATATCATGATGTATACACTAACTCTTGATGATATCACCTTTTTGATGATTTATTTCCTAACATTCAAATTTCCTTTTACATTTGACATATTTTTAGATATATATGTAGCGATGATGATGATCTTATGTATTTTTGTGTGTTGGTTTATGATAGATTCATTTAATTTCTATGTTATCTACATGTTATGCGATATTTCATGATGATGATATTATGTATTATGGATGCAATATGTGTTCTGATCCTATGTCATTTTATGAATATGTCTATCTGCTATTATTTTTGTATTTTTCTAATGCAATTATATATGATGTGACAGATAGAAAATAATATTAATGAAAAGATGAATGACCCTAATAATGAATAACTATATTTTCCTATGGATGTATGACATGCATGGTAATTTATGTTTTTTGTATTTTTTGATGCAAGTATTATGTTCTAATGTATGTATGAAGTGATTGAATGATAATTTACATATGTTGGTGCCTATAATGCATTACTAAATATTTATGGATGAAAATGATATGATTAATGCATTTATTTTTTAAGTTTTTCGTAATGCAAATACATGATTGATGATTGGATGAATGTAACATAATAATGTACTTATATTTAAATTTCTATAATGCAACTATATGATCTAACAACTAAATGGATGCCTAGATGATATGATAATGCTATGAATTATGTCCTAATGGCTCACACCCCTAAATGATCTTTTTGGTAATGTCAAATGTACTCAATTTGTTAATGATAGAAATAACATCAGCTTTGGAAAAATCTATAAATACCATTACAACAATTAATATGTATGCAACCTAGACATGCAATTCTAATAATGAAATTTTGTCATCCCAATGATTTATTGTGCTTGTTATCATCATTGAGATTTTGAAATATTGAAAGTGAGTACAAACATCGATGGTATAATTAGACCATGATGACCTGAGTACTACTTCCATGATGTTTGATAGTGCAATTTAACACAAGAATCTAGGTATAATTAGACCAAGATGACCTAAGCATCTCTTCTGTAAACAGACAAGAGTCAGTCATTTTCCTATGTGAATCCCAAATGTCATCAATGATACTTAGTAGAGCAAGTCCCACGACAATCCACATAGTAATAATGATCAACTTGTAGACAGTAGACAAAGAAAATATTATTCTCGATCATAGCTTTTCTAGTCCTTTGACATCTTTGAATTGCTCCTGAGAAATGATAGCATCAATCATAATGCAAATAGTTTGAATATTCGTGTGGAAGTGGTATAACCATGATTCAGAATAGCATCATCCTTTTAACCTTGATTTTTTGTTGTTTTTGGGATGTTTCATTTTTTCAATTTTTAGGTGTTTTATGAGATTTTAACCAAGAACCTAACCTAAAGACCTATCTTAGGGGTCTCAGGGGCTAATCAAAGATAATCCTTGCCAACATTATACACACAGACACCACGTAGTTCGACCGAATCAACCGATTTACAGGACCAAGATATGAACAAACAATTATTTACAATGAACTATGATAGCACAATTCAACAAGGTGACTGCTTTTGAATTTTTGGATTTTTGACCTTTTTTGGATTTTCTGATATGACAAGGATGTTTGATGTGTTTCCAATGGTGACTGATGTTCAATTTTTTATTTCAGTATGATCATTGTTTTCTTCGCGTTTATCTTCCTGTTGTTTGTCTGTTGGTTCAAGTCCAAAGTTTGTTGCCCCCAATAAGCTCAGGATTTTTCCCCCAGTGGAAACAAACTAGTTTATTATGGATATATACAATGGTCAAAAAGCCAAGGTGAGACATGATCAACATACAAGGATATGCACATGCGGCTTGAATGAAGGATGCAGATAGTAACGATACCAAGCCAGTGATCAATACACATTCATATAGAGGAAGAAGTTGGTCTATCACAAATCGAACCTATTGTCAAGTTTTCACTACTTGATTTTATTTCACTTTTTCAAATTTTATGATTTTATTTTATTTTATTTTGTATTTTTGATTTTTTTTTTAAATTTTTTTATTGTATTTTTATTTTTTTATTTTTTTGATGTCTCCAAAATGCCTATTTTCCAAGTTTTCACAAGGGTGATCATTTTTTTAGGACATTTTTTGATGTTTTTGGATTTTTTTCAAGACTTTTTTTGATATTTTTGGATTTTTTTAAGGAATTTACAAATGCAGTGGTTGTATTATGCATAGAATTTCTTGAGATGAAGATTGTTCATGGGTTCTTTAAATAGGTCCCCTTATGGCATGGACAGCTGATATGCTCCTAAACCATAAATTGACACAATGACAAAGGACCCCAGCCAATTTGGTTCAAATTTTCTTTTCTTCTATCTATCCTACTAATTGTGTGGATTCTCCTTTAACACAGTCACCAACTTGGAACATTCTAGGTTTGACCTTATGATTGTAACTTCTAGACATCTGTTGTTGGTAGGCTTTTAGGTGATTCACTACATGTTGGCATCGCTCATCTAACAGTTCTAGTTCTTGCAATCTTGAGACCTGATAGTCTTCATCTGGGATGATACTTTTCAATGAAACCCGAAGTGATGGTATTTCAATTTCAATAGGTATGATGGCCTCAAACCCATATACCATAGCATACGATGTATCTCTTGTTGGTGTGCGAATATTAGTGTGGTATGCCCACAAAGAGGGGTTTAATTGGATATTCCAATAATGTCTTTCATCATTAATATTTTTCTTCAAAATCTTTAGAATAGTTTTTTTGGAAGCCTCTACTTGACTATTCCCCTAGGGATAATATGGTGTAGAGAAGTGATGTTGGATATTGAACTTCTCACACAATTCTTGCATGTCTTGATTTTTGAATAGTCTTCTTTTGTTAGTGACAATGGAATGGGGAATGCCATACTAACAGATGATGTAGTTGAAGATGAATGATGAAATTTTCTTTCCTATGATATTGATTAGAGGAATATCTTCAATCCATTTTGTGAAGTATTTTGTAGCTGTGATGATAAACTTGTATCTATTTGATGAAGATGGATGAATTTTACCAACAAGATCTAGTCCCCATTGACAAAATGGCCATGTACATGAAAATTTTTGGAGTTCTTGTGCTGGTGCATGGATAGGTTGCCATAAATCTAACATTTCTAACATTTCTTCACAAACTAGAAAGACTCCTTCTCCATAGTTGGCCAATAATATCCTGAACGAAGGAGTTTCTTGGCTAAGTTAGACCACTTGAATGTGTTCTGCAAACACCCTCATAGACTTCTCATAAAGCCATTTCAGCCTCATCATGTTCCAGACATCATAGGAGAGTTCCATCAAGACCTCGTCGGTATAGAACATCCGCAATAAGAGTATGTTAGGCAGCTTGGTGAATTAAATTGCATTTCTGGTTCATGACAAGTCAGGTGGAAGAGTGTTATCTTTTAGGTAGGTATACATTCATTGTAGATTGAGGTATTGGTATTAGATAGGTGATAGATAGCATGGGATTCAATATCATCATAGGTAGGGGAGAACAGTTGTTCCACCAAGAACTCATAATGACTTCTTTTCTCTGGAATTTGTAACAAGGAAGTAGTAGAAGCCATGGCATTGGTGACTTTATTGTCCACTCTTGAAATCTATTCAAATTTGATATACACGAAATATTTCTTGAAATCATATAGGATTCTTTTTTAGGGCATCAATTTTTCATCCCTTGTTTGATAATCATCATTGACTTGGTTAATGACTAACTGAGAATCTCCATACACTTGTAATTCTAGGACCTTCCATTCTACAACTGTTTTGATGCCAATGGTTAATGCTTCATACTCTGCTATGTTGTTAGTACAAGGGAACATTAGTCTATATTATTTTGGTATGGTATGTCCTTGTAGAGTGATAAATAGGATTTTGGCTCTTGATCCATGTTGGGTGTGTGATCCATCAAAGTATAGTGTCCATTGTCTTGCAACCAAGGTGAGAACATTAGCATCTGGGAATTCAATGTGTAAAGGGTGATTATCTAGTAGTGGTGCCTCTACCAATTGATTAGCAATTTTTTGTCCTTTTATTTCCTTCCTATCTACATATTGGATATAGAATTCACTAGGTATCATGAGCCACTTAGCCAATCTCCCTATTAGGTTAGCTTTCTTGAGTAGATATTTGAGATGATCTATTTTAGCTATCAACTTGATTGTGTGAGTTGGCATGTAGTGTTGTAGTTGTTGGGTAGCGAATACTATTGCTAGAAAACCCTTTTCAATAGAGATATAGTTGATCTCATAAACATTTAGTGTCATGTTGATGTAGTAGATTGCTCTCTCTTTTCCTATTGAATCTTCTTGTGCCAATAGGGCTCCCAATGATGTCACTATTGTAGCAATATATAATAGTAGTGGCTTCCCTTCTATTGGTGGTACTAGGATAGGTGGATTCATTAAGTATTGTTTCAAATGGTTGGATGCTCCCTCACATTTCTCATCCCATCAAAAAGAAACATTTTAATGCAAAAAATGAGTGAAGGGATGGGTCTTGTTTTCCAACTGTGAAATGAATCTACGAATTGATTGAAACCTCCCTTATAGAGAATGAGGTTAACTAATGTTCTTTGGAGGTGGAATTTCCATAATAGCTTTGACTTTGGCTGGATCTACTTCAATCCCTTTTTTTGAAACTATGTAACCCTGGAGTTTTGTTGATGTCACCCCAAACACACATTTCTTGGGATTTAGTCGTACATTGAATTTCTCCAATCTAGTGAAAATTTTATCTAGGATCTCCATATGTCCTTCCTTGGTATATGATTTTTTCAATAAATCATCCACATAGTATTCCATGAAAGTATGCATCATATCATGAAAAATTGTTGTCATGACACATTGGTAGTTAGCTCTAGCATTCTTCCAGCCAAATGGCATGACGTTCCAATAGAAGGTTCCCCATGGACAAGTAAAGTTCATCTTATCTTGATCTTCAGGAGCTATTTTGATTTTGTTATATCCATAAAATCCATCCATTAGTGATAGCATGCCATGACCTATCGTCAAGTCTACTATGACATCTATATTGGGCAGAGGAAAGTCATCCTTAGGACAAGCTTTGTTAAGATCTTGGAAATCTATGCAGATGTGAATGTTGTTGTCAGGCTTTGAAACTGGTACTATATTGGATATCCACTTAGCATAGTCAATGGGTCTGATGAATCCTACATCTAACAACTTCTTCAACTCTACCTTTACCAATAGGGTGATATGGGGGTGCATTTTTCTCAACTTCTGTTTGACTGGTTTCACTCCTAGAGGTAATGATAAGTGATGCATTATAAGTTCCAGATCAATCCATGGCATATCAACATATGACTAAGCAAAGTTAATTTTTTTTTTGTGAAAATTTTGAGAAAGCTTGGCTTTTCCTGGTCTGTCAAAGATGTTTCTAGATGGGTAGTCTTTACTATCTCTTCATTGTCGATGTTGACATACTGTACATGGGTTCAATCAAGACTTTTGATATTTCCTAAAAATGTTCTAGGAGAGTACCAAATCTTCCATCCTTCGTTGCCTCAGAGAGGGTTTTTCCATTGGATGCATTCTTTATTTTTACTTTTTCTAGATCTAACACTGCCATTGAATGGTTTTCAACATTAGATCTATTTCTTATATTATTCATTTTGCAGATGGAAGATTTGATACTCCCTTGTGTGAAATCCTTGTTATGATGTCCATTGGTGGAATTTGTTTCTGGATCATTGGCAAAGAGGAAATTTATGATGGCATAATCATTTGAAAATGTAGGGAAGTCAAATGGCTCGGTTAGGTCCCAATGTATAAGCTCAGGATGTACTAAGGGTAAGAAGTCACCAAATTGGTTAAGGTCATAAATGATAAGAGTTTTGATAGTGGTGTCTTCAGTTTTTCCAATAGAAAAATCAAGATCTATAAGGTAACTCCCCTTCAAATTATCTATTTCACTTCAAGTTGAATCATCTTCACTATAATCATTAAGGTGTTGTGATCCATATTCAAATGATTTAGAACCTGACCCTTGTCCCTCTTTGAGTAAGGGTGCATATTTGTGTACTACATCAATCTCCTTATCATGGGAAAACTCTTTTGATAGGGAATCCCACTCATATTCATTAGAATCAATCTCATGCTCATCATTGGCTTGTAACTATAGGATTATTTTGACCACCTTTTATTTTGTGTCCTCTTTATAGCCTAGCCCAGTCTTGTCTTTTGGATTGATTAAAATGGGTTGAATTGGTTCTACAATTCCCTCTTTCCTTTTTCCTACAGGACCCTTTCTCTCATATCCCATCTTTTCCAAAATAGTGAAGAAGCACAGGTAGGGAGGATGTTGGCAAAGGTTGTGGAATTTTTATTAACACCCACCAATTGCATTTTCTAGACTAGCATGTTTGCAAATGAAAGAATTCCTAAATTCGAATGAATACTTTAAAAAAAAAAAATTTACATTGTTTTGTCAAAATTTTGATGAACTCAACTGATGAAACACCAAAAACTTTCGACAAAATTGTTGTACCTCCAACGAAATTTTTGTCATTACATGACTTGCCCCTTTCATCACCATTTTGATGCATTTTTGGTGTTGTTTCAACATTTTGGCAAAGGTGTCCCACTTGTGTTCTAGCTATTGTTCGTCGATAGATCAACACAATTTTCATCAATATTATGATGAACACTTGATCCATTTTTCGTGGCAACAATCAATGAAGTTAGGTCGTTATTTCGAAAGTTTAAGGTTTGTCAGGAAAGCGAAGAAAACGTTGTGATGAAAATTATTTTAGTGGTTCGTCGGTGTTCCAACAATAGTTTGTCAAAATTTCAACAAATGTTCATCAGAAATTGGAGTCAAACATAGTAGTGTGGAAAAATGTAATGCATACAATCGACTATGTTTATTGTAGTCAAGTGCATGCAAGAATTCATGCATTCATGTATATATATAGCAACAAATATATGATGGTGAAAGGAAAAAGCACAAAACCCATGCTCATTCTCCTCCCTGCCACATCAGCACCATGAAGCCTCATGGGGCTCTTACAAAACTCCTGAGCAAGTAAAGTATGAAATGCCAATGAGAAAATTTCATGGAGTTCCATCATATATTACACAATGAGAAGTTGCAAAAAAATTGTGTGTTCTTATATATGATTTCCTTTTTCTAGTGCTTTTTCGCTACAATAACTTTTAAAAAAAGAGAATGTTGATAAAGAATTGGGCAAGATGGAACTTATTTATAATGTTGATAAATATAGGAAAAGAAGAATATATGGGAGATCTTGTTTAAAAGCATAACCAATTATGTGGATGAAATACCCAGATATCGTTAAAAGGAACACATCAAAGAAATATCAAAGGTTTTGCTTCAAAGAATAGAATGCATACAAATAAATTTATAAACATACTTGATTTTGATATGTACTAGAGACTATCTTGCCATTCAGGAAGAAAAGGGTTGAATGTATCACTTAGCAAAATATAAATTTATAAAACAAACCTTGTTTATGGTTACAACTATGGTCATCTTTTAGGTAGCAATTGTCCCATAGGTGGGCTTCATATCTCCTTTTCCATCTATGCTTGTATTGAGCCCAACATGATATTACTGCAAAGCAACATTTTATTTGAATCTATCCAAATATATGTCTCTAGTTAGATGTATATGGAACAGAAAAAAGACATTGCAAAACAACTTATAGAAACAATAGGAGGCAAAATGCTATAGATTGCGGAGCACAACACTTATTAAACCCTCCAATATGGTATCTAATGGAGGTGGATAGTAGGATTTCACCATTCTATTCTCGTTGATTGAGGCAACCTACTCTATCACTACCAACCAATGTGGTCAATAAACTCCAATGTCATTGTGAACGCTTGGGCAACCCTTCGCTAATTGCATGGAGTGTTATCATATATTAGACAAAAATGCAATGTAAACAGAACTATATATTTTTTAATGTAATTTATAGGAAGAGCGAAATAGTGAAATGCTCAAAAGAGGATTTTGTAGATCAACATTTCCAAGCTATTCGAATCAAATAAAACTAATTGAAAAGATAGCAAGAACACATAAGAATACGTGTAAGCAAAGTATGAAGGACAAATGACAAAACTCAAGGTATATAGGCACAAAAAATGGAAAATAAAATATATTTGTAGAATTTTAAACTTATTAGTCAATGCAACACAATTTTTTTGAGAATGTCTCTAGAGTATGTGCATATATAGTTTAGTATATTGGAATGTTCAAAACATGTTACTGACTTATAGATCTTTTTACCTCTACTTATTGTTGGTTGCTATCTTTGTGATATTTAAGTGTTTTTCTAATAGCTCTTTTACAATTTTCTAAAATTTCTATAATATTTACTACCAAATAATGTAGCTCAAATTAGGTGTAAATCAATATGTGCGGATGCCTATGAGAAGAATAACATGTTTTGAACATTGCAGTTGCACAATTCTTGTATTCGATAATTACGAGAATATAGTATTTGATGTATTTAATCAGTCTAAAGTTGTGTAGCTATCTTCAATTTTGCATTTGTTGTGCCTATATACCCTAAGATTTTTTTGGCTATTAAATTGAGTGTCTTTATTTAAAACTTTCCACCCTTTTTAATGTCATGCTACACACACATACACATACAATTTCCCCCACATATGATATTTTCTTAAAAACTATAGATATGGAAGACCAATTGCATATATACGTCTGTGCAAAGGGTGATAATACATTTCACCATTTTGATTCTCATGGTACACAAACATATACATAGGATTGTGCCCACATATCTTTCTTAAAAACTACAACAATATAGGTGAAATCACATATATATGTATGTGCAAAAGGTGAGTATAAAACTATAAAGATATTCAATGTTTATATGCCTACATTTTTCATCTATATTATTCTATTAATGGAAATTGCAAGGTATTTCTAGTGATCACTTGTTATATGTGTACATCTTTGGCATTATGTTGATTAGATGAGAGGGTATTTGCAGGAACATGATGGTCAAAAAAGTGGCAATATGATGGGTATGTGTAGGGTATGTGGCTGGCAACTTTTTTTTACCCAAAATTGATGAAACAAAAAGGGTTTCTAAAGGATATTCTCAACTTTCCACAAATATAAATTATCCTTTACTTTTAATTTAATAAATAATTATTATTCATTTTCTATTTGAATTGCGATTAAAGTCTTGATTGATAGGTTGATTTAAAAACATCTATAGCTTTCAAATGGTATCTCATTTTTTGAATCTAAAATATGTCTCACATTCTATGCTTTGCATACTATAGGATTAAAAAAAATGAGTTTCATGAATTTTTGACCAAGCTAAGGTGGTTAGACATTCGATTTTTTTATATTTTTTGAAAGTTGTAATAAAAAATTCGTAATTAATTATTTACTTGGGAAAAAATTATATAAAGATATGCATCACATTGAGACATGAGTCCTCTACTTATATATAAAATCTTATAAAAAAATATTATCATTTTATTGTGGTTAGGGTGGTCAGACAAACACCTACTTCTTATTTTTTCCCTGAAACTTAAGTACTATTGCATTGAAATTTCAAATTTTCACCAAATAGATTTTAAAAAGAAAAATAAACCCAGTAGTTTAGAAACTAAATTTAATTTGGTGCATATTTTATTCTTACATATTTTTGAAATAATATCGATAACTTATTCAAATTTTTACATCAAGTTGTGTAACTCTGATTTTTCTAAATTTTTTGCCACTTAAGGACCTATTTTTTCCATGATGATCCTGCACATACCTAGGAAAATACTGAAGATTAGCAAAAATAGCATCTAGAACTATTGTTTAAGTTGTCAGGATATGGGTACAATTCAACCATAGTATTCAACTATATTTCATTTAGATCTTGTTAATAAGAAAATGTTTAACAACACAACATGTGGAACATGTTCATATGAAAGTTGTAAAATTGTTTGTAGCCAACCAATACAATGTATAATTTATCATAACTGAATACATTGAAAATACCCAAAATAGTGTATAGAACTATTTCAAGTGATAACTTGTTCTATCTACACATATTTTGTGATGTGTTGGTCACATCCAAGCATACTAGAAAAGAACAAAAATAGGATATAGAAATAGCATTCTACAACATTGCAAACAGATGTTAATAAGAAAGCATTTAACAGTGCAGTATGTGGAACATGTTCATAGCAAACCTATAAAATTGTCTATACTATGCCACTACAATCTGTTTATCATAACTGAAAACATTGAAAAATACCAAAAACGGTGCATAGAACTATTTCAAACAATCAGTTGTCATATTTGCACATCTTTGATGTTATGTTGATCAGACCCAAAAATACCCAAAAAAAAACCCAATAGAATTCAACTATATTATTCAACGGTATAGCATTTAGATGTTAATAACAGAGCATTTTATAATGCAGTATGTGCAACATGTTCATTGCAAAGTTGGAAATTTTTTTGGATTGTGCCAGTACAATGTGTCTATTGAAACTCAATACATTGAAAAACACCCAAAATAGTGCACAAAACTATAGTAAGAGAGCTTTCAAGCACATGATCATAATTTAAGCTAACCATTCAATAGTATCCTTCCTATTATTCTGATAATTACAATGAAATAGTGAATGTATTAGTTTATATATATGAAATGGTTAGATATATATGCAAACATAGGAATGAAGTACGTTAATATTTGCAAAACACAAGTCTTAGCATCCCATACTAAGCATAAAAAAGGCAAGACAAAGAGAAATGTTGAAAAGTGGAAAAGAGTAGTCAAAGGGTGGGCTCATTGGTGTAGCCTTTTTTATGAAATAGGGGAAAATATATTTAATATATTTGAAAGCAATAGTTTACACTCTGCTTGAAAATCAAGTTTTGTTGCTTTCACAATGGTTGTTTTAAGTTGCTCCTCAAAATTGTAAGTGTATATTCTAATCAAGGTAGTAAAGATGTAAGGTTTACAAAAAATTCCTTTAATAACAGCAACAAGATTTTTTGTGGATTCAAAGCTATGCTCCAACATGCATACGTCTTTTTCTGGAATTTGTAGTAAACTGGTGGCAGCTTCATCAAAATCAATACACCAAAGGTTGGTTGAATGGTCTTACAACTTTAACTTCAGAAGGTAGTGATAGTTGCATTCCTCAATTTCCATCTGGAATTGATCAAAAAACCAAACATCAACACGGGGGCATGTGCATTTTACTTTTCATTATTTCCCATTAACCAACAAGGGGCAAGTAGGATAACAAAATGACTCAGTTTTTCCAATTTTTATGGTTGCTTTAAAAATGGCTTCAATAGTTTCTGGAAAGCCAAGGCAGTTGTTCAAGATGAATGCAATATTAACTCTATCATTTGAAGGATGAAGCCTACGAGGTGTACAAGAAGATGAAACCATATGCTCTACTTTAATTGGGCCCTTACATCTGAGAGTGTTTGCCTCAGGAATAGAAGGGTTAATGTTGAGGGTTGTTGTTGTTGATGTGTTGATAACTTTTCCATTAAAGTAGCCTACACAACCACCCCACACAAAAACTATGACTATATCACCAAAAAGATACATCTACTCCAAGAAATCACCTTTTTCTTGCCAACTTGGGCCCCAAAAATTAACATCAATGAAACAAGTAGAGATATCATATAGTTTAGTAGTTTGCTGAATTTTTTTAGATCCATTTTTCCTATGAATAGTTGATATGTAGCTGACATGGACTACAATGCCAATAATATCAACCAAACTATTATCACTATAATTGGTTATCTCATTAATTGGCACAAAGTTTGAGGTTCTTTGTGACACAGATGTCATCTTCACACCATTTTAATGTTGATTTTTTGTCCAAGACAATTTCCAGATTACTATTTAATTTATTGAATTTCTTATTTACTTCCTTCACTGAACCTCTTGATATTAAATAAGTTGCACCTATCTCAACTCAAACATAATGCAGTTCAGCAATATCGTCAAAACAAGTAACACAAATTTTTGTCCCCTCCATATCTATAATGTCAAAACTGAAAAGTTGGCCTTCACCTCTTTGTTTATGGAAATGGTACATTTCTCTAATAAGTGTTACACACCCTTTGACTGTCCAAAAATTTTGATAAATGTTCAAAGCTTTAATAGGGCCAACATTTCGAGGACTATCTTGTTGTTGAGGGTACATCTGTACACCAAATTTAGGGGTACGTTTCGAAGGAGAAGGTGACTCTAGTCCCAACATTTTCTCTTCTTTGTGCTTGAAGAGATACCTAGGGGTTCCAATGATTTCACAATTTAACATAATGAAAACTAAGTTGAATATGATTAAGGCCCTAAAAAACAAGGAAAAAAATATAGTGGACACATTATATTAGGTGTATACAAAGGAGAAAGCAAATTTTAAAAAATATAGAAGAAACAACACAACTCACCTTGAATCCTGGATATTTCTACAGATGTAGTCTCACAAAGATATGAGGGACCCTATTTTCAAGGTGCCTTAAAAGAACAAGTCATTGCATTTGGAAGGAAAAGTTCCTATTTACATATGGTTTCCATCAAACAAGAAAACCTTTTATCATTCAACCTGCCCTTATTAGCGCCAAATTTTTTAAAGGACAAGAGTTGAAGGACCAGAGATGGAACAACATCTCCAACATTGACAAAAAAAATTACAAATGAATTCAAAGTTGGTTGTTTCTTTTCAACCTACAAAGACAAGTTCAACCAAGGAAAATGTACTTGATCACATGAAACGGATAAAAGGAGTAAGGAAAAAAAAGCTGCAAAGAGATGTTTTTATGTGCTAGAAAACATCAATGCATATCTACTTCTACATCTATATGCTTTACCAGGGTCAACCATGTTTACAAACATCTAATGGCCAATAAAACTGGAAACATAAACATGAAAGGGTATGTGGTGTGTGTTTCTATATTTGAGAAGCATAAAATTAAAGAAACTAAAATGCAATCTTACAAAAGAGGAAGGAAACAATAACAACAAATTTGCAATAGGTATAAGAAAAAAGAAATATAAACTTACAAAATCAGGATTTGGAGATTGGTGGTTGGTACCCTCAGAGTCGGACTCCACAGTGGAACTTGTGGGGGCTGTCACCAAATCAATTTTAGGGGGTTCTAGAGACCCATCTACAAAGCCCAATTCTGTAGGCATAGTTGTCGGAAGTTTTACAGGGAGGAAATGTTGCAATTATAGTTGATTGATTGGGAGCTCTACTTCACAATAAAAATAAAATATTAATGTATTGCAATGCCCAATGGCAACTGGTAGACAACTTAGAAATATTGATAATATGCCAACCATTTTACTAATTTGACTAAATGAAAATGGGTATAACCATTTCACTTTTAATACTCTCCAAACAATAGGAGATACAACAACAAGAATAAAAATGATAAATGCAAATGTATATATCCCTATATGCATTTGTTTATCTTTGAGGTTACTTATATATGTATGCATGCAGTTTTTACTATATTTCTATCTATACCTATATACATATTTGTATATGTTGCTAGTTGGTCCCTTCATCCTTTCTTATTCAAACAATAGGATATACAACAATAAGAATAAAAATGATTAAGTACATATATGCATTGAATTTCCCTTTTGTCTACACATTTTAAAAAATACATATAACCAAATATATATCCATATGTACACATATGTATATATTTGTTTATGTAAGGCCCCGCCTCAGATGTGATTAATACAACCCTAATTTTCTACATACTTTACCCAAATAGATAACTAGATTTATTATAAGCAATAAATAAGGTGATTTTGTGTGGCAACGATATTGTATATCATTTCTTCATTTCATGTTTTATTGCCTTTACCATAAAGGTGCTATGGAGTCATAAACTGAGGATATTATTAGTCGCATTAATAAACCCTATGGAAGTCATTTATCTCTCCCTCTAAATTATCATATCAAGAGTAGTGTTAATAGTAATAATATTATTACCAATGGTATTAATAAACATCTCAACAGTAATTTCAAGCCCAGTAGTGAAATTGAATTATGAGGCAGGCCAATACTATCATTGAGTAAATGGCATTCATATGTGAGGCCTGACCCTGTTAATATATGGAATTGAACTTATTTTTCCTTAAATAAAAAAAAAGTCAATATCGTTACAATGCAATTACTTAGTTTTAATCTTGGTGATATAATGACATTATGATATATTTGGCCTTGTTAATTGTTCCTAACTAGTCATGACATCAAGTTCTGTTCATAGCTAGCTTTGTTTATGTAATAGCAATATAATATGTAAGAGTATGATTCTAATGATGATATGATAAAAGAAATGGTATATGTAGTCAATACAATTGATATATATGCATAATTACTTCTATATTTAATCCTTATTATTAGTAATAGATGATGCTATATTTATATATGACTACATGAGTATGGAATGTTAATACTTGTTACCCAACATAGTTGCACTTGATTAACACAGTGTTTCCTTATACTTACATCACAATCAAACCATAGTGATATTGTCGGGAAAGTGGTAACAATAACATACCTATTGGATGAACCTTTAAAATAATACTTACAAAGTTATTATTTATCCAATGCTTGGAAACCATTAATACTACTATTTATTCACCCACTTATCCTTAATAAATCATAAAATAATTGGTGAAGATAATAATATTAATAAATTACCTACACGTTAACATAGATAGCTTTCCTAAATGTCACATAAACTTTAATAATAACAACATCAGTAATAATTAATAACTTAATGAGAATGATCATATTTTATCAGATTTCAAAAGGGATTGGAAATCTTGGGTGGTTGGTTCTTTATTACGTAGTTAAGGGCTATGCATTGATAAGGTTGGTAAGGAAGTGATGAGTACTTGGCCCTTGGCAAAACCAATAGCCAACAGAGTAAATACGACACTTTAATTCCTGAATGCCTAGCAGCAGAGGGGAGGATTCACACAGATGCATTGATTAAGGTAGTTGGGTAGAGCATGGGAAGAATGCATTTCATGTATGAATTATTCGTCCCTGTCACGGATGTGACAAAAGGGGGTAAAATAGTCTACAACGCCTTATCTTTCCTGACACCTTTTTTATCATGTCAGGGGGTGAAGTGTGGGGAAAGATTGCAGGATATGTAATTCGAAGTGACTGCTCAGTGTAGAAAAATTTGGGTGATGTTTCAGCACTATTCGCCAAAATGGTGAGGAGATAAGCATCGAGAATCAGCAGAGGATTAGTGTGCCCAGTTGGAACAGGCATTCAGTTGGAACAGATTTGACCTTCATTCTAATCATGCATAATTACGCTCATAACGGGTATGTGCTTTGGCATTTAGCTTCTAAAGGAGTTAACTTCTGTTTCAGAATCCATGGCTCTACGGGTTAAGTTGTGATAAAAAAATTCTATTATTCTTCCAGCTTTCACAGAAAACAATTGTCTAAAAATGTATAAAACTGAATGTTGCAACAAAAAAAAATACTGTTGAATAAAATGGATTACACCATATGTTGACTGAAGTTTCTCAGTAGGAAGGCTTCTTTCTTGAGAGTATATCTCTGCCCAAAATAGAATAAGCAATGTATAGAATGAAAAGAACAATATTATGGGAAGATCTAGTGGCACTATTGTAAAAACCCCTGGCTTGAACACAAATGCATCTTGCGATATCCAAAGTTAATGGCCCTTACTCCATTAACAATAAAGTTCATGAGATGAAAACAAATAAATAATAAAACCTTCTATATTGTCCAGCCATACTCTAGTATATGTAGCTCTATGCAAATAAGCTGTATCAGCACGATGGTAGCAAGAATAGCATGAAAAGAAAAAATAGCCATCTTAAAATTCCATGGGAATGTTCATTTCACCCACTAATTCCATGTGGATGTGGATATATCCTTCCATGCACTTATCTTTTCCATAATCTTTGATACTACTTACTCACTTCCATTTCACTAGTTGGCCCCAAACTTCCTTCTTCAGATTGCGCTAAATAACTAATCAAGTAGATTTTTAAAGAAAAAGCTAGACCCTTCAACCAGTTAGAATTAATATTTCAGCACAGTAGTTCTTTCATTTTAGACTTAGCGTGCTAACAATGAGTTTGAAGTCATGCTAGAGAATGAAGCACAAGAAACATAAAATGATGGATTACAATAATAACAGTCTTTGTTCTGGAATTTAAAATATACTAGGTCTGCCCTACAAATATATTTATATTTATGTTTTTCTTTCTGCAATATGTGTCTGGTACGTACACGCATATATACATGATTTTTTTTAGACAAACAAATGCATGTGTATGTTTATAAATGAATACTGAGACATTTAAAGCCTCAGCTAAATTCATATTTGGTTGGCGTAAAGAGAGGTTATGCTTTTCATTAGGAGATAAACTGTTCAAATTTTGAAGACAGTCCATATAGTGTCAGTTTTCCTCAGTTCAACCACCAAGACTTGCCATTGGTGAATAGATTCTTCCTAAATGTTCATATTTAATGATATGCAAAATTGTAGATAGCTTTAACCAATTCTCGAACATGATCGGAAACAAGCAAAAATTATATTTGAAGATAATCTTCATTTCTTGTCTGAACCATTAATATTCTGTCTGTAATTGCTGAGATAAGATTTTGACCGTTTGAAATTATCTGTAGTATCTTCTATAATTAATATTATGCTATATGTTTAAAGTTTTATAAATAATTGAATATATGTATTTTATAATTGTCATATCCAGCCATATTTGTAATGGGTGATTTAAAAGAAAACGAAAAAAATTAATTTGCCTTATTCATATCCAATGCTGCACACATTCTGTGCAACCCTCAGTTAAATTTATTATTTATCTGGCAACTATTACATCTAATTAGAGTATAAGATCTATAACTCATGAATTTAAATTATAGCTGCTTTGCAATCCTTTTGCCATCTTGTCTTTCTTTCTTCTTCTTCTTCTTTTTTTTCTATTAAAAATTAATTGATGTTTGTTGCATGCAAGCTTCTAGTACATATAAAGAGTGTTATATGGTCAAACTGCTGTTTTTCGGTAAATTAGTGAGCTGCGATGCAGATAAAACTGCTAGCACATGGTTGGGATTTTTGCAATACTATTTATTGGTTTTGTCTTTCATTCTTCCATCGTTCTAGAGCATTTTGAGTTTTGAAACTTGGTGTAGTAACATGAAAATTAGTCATTTAAACGCTGCTCTTTTCTAATGAGTGTTTTTTTATATATATGTCCCCTATTTATTTTATATTCATCTTTATGTTGAATTAAAGTTATAAAATCTATTCAATAAATCTATTTTATGTATTTTCTATTGTCATAAAATTTAGTGAAATTATTATTGGAATAGTTTTATGAAGGAGTTAATGTTCCCAAAAGGTTCCATATAGAATGTATCTTGAAAAATAGAGATGTAGGGAGAAAGTCCATTATTATTAGATTTCATATTCTATTTATGAATTACCCTTGCTACTTGTTGATCTTCTTGCATTAGAAATTAATCTTCGTTGAAATAACACATTGGTAAAAAAAAAAAAGATTTGGATTTCCATAGTAAGTAAATATGTTGATTCTATTAGAACTATCTATACTCTTTTGTGTATGTATTCAGCATTGTCTTGCTACATTGTTAATGTATACAAATATAGACATCATTAATTGTAAATAAGTTGTCCTACTATGTAGAATAATGATATAGAGATTATAGCATATTTGTATATTCATCCTTTAGATAACGGTCATGACACATAGAGGGTATAGTATTGAAATATAAGTTATTTCGTTTGACTATTTTTGAATTTTGGGTGAAACTAGAGAACTAGGTTGCAAACAAAAAAAAAACTGCTCATGCATGATTTAGAAATATGCCAATTATTTTATGGGTTTTATTCCTTGTCCTTTCCCCTTTCCATAATATATTGAAGATTTAATTTTGGATAAGGAACATAAAAGTCATGATTGTTTCAACACTACTCTTTTTGGCTGCAATCTACATATAATTGTTATAAATTGATTTATATGATTTTGAAAATCATCTTATTTAATTTTGTCTTATTATTACAAAAGAAATGATAAATTTTTAAGTATTTTTATCTTGCATTAATTGAATGAACATATCTCGGTTGGATGAAATTGAACTTCTAAGAAACTAATATTGGTTAAGACCTTCATAGGACCAGTTAAGGGGTTATCACACGAAATCAACTAATTAATCCCATTGTATTACTATTCCCTAATTTATGGTGTAATTGATCCTAAGTTAAGACGAAACTATATCTTGCGAATGTTTATTCAACAATCTAAATAAGTGATATTTCTATTTTGTGATTTCCTATTAGACTGACCTAAATTCTTCTTAGCATATTGCTTTACCTTGCGACATTGTCATGCAAGTGTTTTTAATTATTACTCTACTTAATATCTTGGTAGTAATCCTCTCGAGTAGTATAAATGAATTTCGAATGATAACTAAGGAAGAGACACCCTTTTAATCTAGTGGATTATATCCCTTTTGCTATCCAACCATTGGTGAGATGGTTGAAGTCTAGTTGTCGAACTACGGTGCCTCTGTGAAATATATACATAGGCAAGGCCGTCTGAGACGAGCCCCCGAGGACTAGGTCTGGACCCTAGGAATTGTTCTCTTATTATTTTTGTGAGTACTATTGATATATATATATATGTTATTGTTGACATGTGACTTATATAATGTTTTAGATCCATTTTGGATTGGTTGAACTATTTAAGTCTGCCTCAGAGATGTGTATTCCATGTCTCCTATTGAACTGACCATGATGGTCTAAACAATTTAGTTATCTAACTAAAAGATTTATAGTTTATGATTGGTCAAAAGTTGTATGCCTTCTTGTAGTTTCTGCTTTGGTAGCAAACTTTGAGAGGTTTGCAAGTGTAAATGAACAAAATTTGGAATTTGTGTTTTGTCCTTAACTATATTTTGAGTGTTAAATTTAGGGCATTACAGTTTATATATACACTGCTATATCTAAATAGATGTGTATACTATATTTATTCCTCACTATGTAGTCATTGAAATTCCAACCAAGTGCTTGTGTAAAAATGGGTATAATGTCAAAGGTGCACAATGACAAGAAGGAACAATAAGTAGAGGGAAAAAATTTTGCAAGTCAACAACATATTTTAAACATTGCAGCCTATTAAAATATATATGCAAGAAGGCACTCTTGGCCACCTTGGAACACAAAAGCAGAATGTAACAGTTGGCATTTACCTATTGGGTATTTGTTTCAAATTTCCACTGAGATTTTTGTCACCCTAGCCACGAATAGAATTCCTCGGTGTTGGAAACCAATGTTCATCGATGGGGGGGGGGTGTTCCTGGGGTTGTTTATGACAATGTGGAGTTTTCTAATTATGTGGGTTGGCAGTGGTGGAGTTGGTTGCATCCATACACGAAAGAAAAATGGTAAATGTTTGCTCGTGTGAGGGTTCATGCATGTTGGAATTGTTTTACTATGGTGTGGGAGGAAGTAAATGCAATTTTCAATGTTGTAGTGTGGGAAAGTATACTCCAAAATGTGTGAGAAAATATATTGATTAAGTTGCATTATCGAAAGAGCCATTGTGGTGCTATGCTATTTTTAACTCTTTTCAAATCAAAGTCTACATAAATATGAATAAAGATAGCATACATGTCTGTTTAGATATACATTTGTATATAAAAATTGTTGTTGCATTATGAAATAAGCCATAGTGGTCTTGATCTATATATATGGATATATATATATCTACCTATATGTATATTTTTAAATATGAAATGAGGAATTCAATACATATATATATGCATATATGTATCCGTCTATGTTTTAGGGAATTTAATACAATTTTGCATGAGGGTTAATGCATCTTGGCATTGTTGTACGATGGTACAAGAGTAAGTAAATTCAATATTCAATGTTGGTGTGTGACAAAGTATAAAAACATACATGGGAAAAGGTTGGAAAATAACATTGGATAGCATTAATTTTCACATACATTTCATATTCCATACCATTCCCTTTCAATGGATGTTAAGTTAATTTATCAAAAGCAAACCAAGCAATAAGTTGTACAAAATGCGAATAGCACCAAAAATTCATGGAGATAACAAGGAAGAATAACTAGAGGCCAAAAAAGATACACAGAACAAAAGAATTGAAAGCAGACCAAAGGTATAGGTCAATGTCATATTCGTAGTTTATACCACTCTACAAAATTTCAGAATTTTGAAAGTTAAAAACAATTCTTCTCACAAGGACAATAGAATAAGAAAATCCTAAAGTGTCATGCCAAGCAAAAAAAATACATGAGGACACAATCCTTAATTAAATGCACAAAAAAATTTACCTGGCTAAAGATATGAAGAATACAAGAGCTAAACTATGGCAATGAACAACTTGTTACATGAAGCTTCAAATAGATGAGAAAAATAGAATATCATGAAAAATATCGATACAAGACAAGCAATCTATGTAATAGTTGGCTTGTTAATTCAAAATTCAAACTACATTATCTGGTACTAAATATTATAGAAAAATAGAGAAATTGTAAAAGAGCTATTAGAAAAACACTTAAGAATGACAGGTAAATGACAGATGATCAAAAACCCACATTAAATAGAACTATAAGAGAGGTAGAAAAACATACATAGACTAAAAAAATTGAAACCATCCCAAAGGTACAAATTAACATCAGGTTTGCAGTTTATAGCACTCTACAAAATTTCAAAATTTACAAGAGCTAAACTATGACAACAAACAGTTTGTTACAGAGAGCTTCAAACAGATGAGGGAAAAAGAATATCATGAAACATATTGATACAAGAAAAGCAATCTATGTAATAGTTGGCTTTTCAATTCTAAATTCAAGCTACATTATTTGGCACTAAATATTATAGACAAATAGGGAAATTGTAAAAGAACTATTAGAAAAACACTTGAGAACCATAGGAAAATGATAGATGATCAAAAACCCAAATTAAATAGAAAACTACGATAATGAACAGTTTTCTATGGGATACTGAGAAAAATGAATAATTTGTTATAGGGAGCTTCAAACAGATGAGGGAAAAAGAATATCATGGAGCATATTGATACAACACAAGAAATCTATGTAACAGTTGGCTTCTCAATTCTAAATTTGAGCCACATTATCTGGCACTAAATATTATAGACAAATAGGGAAATTGTAAAAGAACTATTAAAAAAAATATACATATATATACATGTATACATGTATATATATACACATACACACACACACACATATATATATGTATATATCTATATGACTTACAAATTTCGGAACACAACAATTTTAAAACCCTCTAATCTGCTATAAAACGGAGGCAAAGGTGATGATTTTTACAATAGTCTACTATCAAACCAACACCACAATGGTTATTTCAACAATGCAACTTAATCAATATATTTTCTCACGCATTTTGGAGTATACTTTACCATACACACACACACACACACACACACACAATTTGTGCATCTTTGGTGTTATACACATTTTGCACAGTTTGTTGCTCGGTATGTTTCTGATAGATTTAACTTCAAAGCCTTCCAATTACAATGGTATGCAATGTGAGCTATATGTGAAAATTAATGCTTTGAAACATAGACAGATACATATAGAGATATATTGAAGACAAATAGAGTAATTGTATAAAAGGTATTAGAATAACACTTAACAACTACTAAACTAATATAGACAAAAAGGGAAATTGGAAAAGAGCTATCAGAAAAACACTTAAGAATCACAGGAAAATGACAAATGTTCAAAAACCCACATTAAATACAAATTTAAAATATGGAGAATATAAGAGGAAAACTATGATAATGAACAATTTGTTATGGGGAACTAGAAAAAAAATACCATGAAGAATAGTTTGCTATGGGGAACTTAAAATAGACGAGTAAAAAAGAATATCATGAACATATAGATATAAGACATATAACATGTTCCATCCAAACAAAATAACCACAACAATTAACAGTTTGTTATAAGGAGCTTCAAATAGATGAGGAGAAAAGAAATTCATGAAACATATTGGTACAAGACAAGGAGTCTATGTAACAGTTGTAAGACATGTTAGAATAACACTTAAGAGTCACACGTAAATGATAGATGAATGGAAACCCACGTTACATAGAACTCGTAAAGCCAATCAATAGCAATAATCTGTGCAAAATGGGTATAATGGCATAGAATTTATTGAAATTTTGAGCTACATTACCTAGCACCAAATGAAGAAAAGTTTGTTAAGGGGAACTTCAAACATATGAGAAAAAAGAATATCATGAAACATATTGATACAAGACATATAACACATTCCATCCAAACAAAATAACCATGTCAATTAACAATTTGTTATAAGGAGCTTCAAACAGATGAGGGGAAAATAATATCATGAATAAAATATGGAGAATAAAATAGGCAAACTACGATAATCAATAGTTTGTTATAGGGAATTGAAAAAAATAATATCATGAAGAATAGTTTGTTATGGGGAACTTCAAATAGATGAGAAAAAAAGAATATCATAAAATATATTGATACAATACATATAACATGTTCTATCCAGACAAAATAACCACAATAATTAACAGTTTGTTATAAGGAGCTTTAAATATATGAAGAAAAAATAATATCATGAAACATATTGATACAAGACAAGTAGTCTATGTAACAGTTGTAAAGCTATTAGAATAGCACTTAACAATCACATGTAAATGATAGATGAACAAAAACCCACATTAAATAGAACTCATAAAGCCAATCGGTAGCAATAATCTATGCAAAATGGGTATAATGCCACAGACTTAATTGAAAATTCGAGCTACATTACCTGCAACTAAATATTATAGAAAAATAGAGAAATTGTAAAAGAGCTATTAGAAAAACACTTAATAGCCACTAAACTAATTTTATCTTGAATATATTTATGCTTTCATACTAACCCTCTGCATATATACATATATGCAATTACTCCTATGGTAATGGGTATAACACCAAAGATGCACAAAGATAACTATAAACAATAAACGAAGGGAAAAAAAATTAATAACCCTAACCATATTTTTTGATGAATGAAAGAAGATTTAACTGCAATTGCTCTTATAGTAGTGAGTATAATGCCAAAGATGCACAAAGATAACTACAAACAATAAATGAAGGGCGAAAAAATTACTAACCTGAACCATAACTTTTTACGAAAGAAACAAGATTTATCTAAAATTTATCCATCTATATAAAGCCATAATCTCTTTGAAGTCTCCAAAATGGGTATAACACCAAAGATACAAACATATAACAAGAAGATGAACAATAAATTAATCATTTATGAAAAATACTCATGTAAAACAACTTACAAATTCTAAAGAACAACAATTTTAAAACCCTCCAATCTACTATAAAATGGAGCTGAAGGCGATGATTTTTAGAATAGTCTACTATCAAACCAACCATGGAGCCAAAGGCGATGATTTTTAGAATAGCCTGCTATCAAACCAACACCACAATGGATCTTTCGACAATGCAACTTAATCAATATATTTTCTTGCACATTTCGGAGTATACTTTCCCAGACTGCAACATTGAATATTGCATTTACTTCCTTCCCAACATCATACAATAAAGGAAGGATGCATTAACCCTTGCCCAAGCAAACACTTACCATTTTGCTTCTACGTGTTGAGGCAACCAACTCCACCACCACCAACCCACGTAATTAGCAAACTTCACGTTGTCATAAACAACCCCGAATAACTCACCACCAGCTGGAAGATTTTTTGGTGCTGAAAAATTCTATTCACGGCTAGGCTAACGAAAATCCCAATGAAAATTTCAAACAAATAGCCTATCGGCTAATAAGCCAATTTTTGTTAAGTTCATACCCATTTCTAGTAATTTTGAAAATACTCCATTCTAAAAGATGAGTTAAATATAAATGGTCGTAGTATAGGTTCTCTAGTGAGGAAAAGGAAAAGAACGACATTGCTAGCTTAATATTTTTGTAAAAGGTATCAATAATATGGAATATAGCATTTAAACCCTAATTTACTCTTTGTGGGATGTGCATTCTCTATTACTCCGAAGAATTTTAATGTTATAAATTTTTGTATGCTACTAAAGAGTTGGAAATTTTAGCCTAGTTTTGCTTTTAATGAGCACTGAATTCTTTTATGGTTATGTAGGGTTGGAATAAATTATTGGTAGAGTAGCTATTTAGACCCTTCTTTACTCTTGATTAGATGAATGTTCTATTTTTGGTCAAAATCTTTATAGCTTTTTTCTTGAGGTATTTGTTTATATTGTAGCATTTCCAGTCTTCACTCCAAATTTTGTTCAATTGGCACAATGAGAAGACTTTTCATCTTTGTAGGAAGACATTTTAGACAAGCTTGTTTGTTTCTAAAATCCTTAGATATCATATCACTAACCATAAAACCACACATTGTTGGGAATATATTGAAACATTGATGCCTTGTAGGGTTGAGGCACGATTCCATGTTACCAAATTTTGAAGGCTTGTCTAGCTTACACACCTAAAATTGATACCAACTAAAATAGGTCAATTGAATTTTCTTAGAGCTGAGAAAGGGTTTATCTTGTAAAGACTAGGGAGTTTTTAGTACCTACTTTGCATTTAGGGAAGTGGATTTTCTATTCTGTTCAGGGTTCAAAATTGGCTAATTTTGAGGTGATGAGAGATATGTTATTATATCAAAATGCTTAGGTATTGACATGCCCTATTGATGTATATATGAGTCTGTATTTTGTGGTGAAATAATTATCATGTCTCCTTACTTATATGTTATGTGAAATCTAAGTCTTTCAGGGCTATTCCAACTTGACCGTCATAGGGGTAAATGTATTGATTAAGTTTTTTTGCCTAGCACATTTGATCTGTTGGCTAATATGGTGACATATAGTTCACAAATCAAAATGCGTATGTTTTTCCACAAGCCCAATGATATGTAATTGAGTTTATTGGTAGTGTAATGGGTTGATGTGTTTATTTCTACACATTTTGTTGTTGGTGTGATAATTCTCTTCTTTTAGATTTTCTGGCATATTCCATCTTTCATACCAAACTTCATGTGTGTTGACCAATGATGAGTTCAGCCCTGATAAAGCTTCTAATAATATTTGATCTGATCATAAGTTGATGGTTAAGACTAATCTATCCTTGGGTTATTAGATCAAAAAGTTTTAGGTTTAGCCAAACAATTGATATATGATTGATTTTGCTTCTATCATAGTGTTGTCTCCTTACTTAAAGGTTATCTTCTTAGATCAAAATGCATAGGTTTTGCCACATGCCTATGGAAATGTATGAGTTTTTGTATAGCGTTATAGGTTAGTGTGTGTATTCCTACATGGTTGTAGTTGGTTTGGTAATTTTCTTTTTCCATATTTTCAGGCATATTCCAACTTTCATACTTAACTTCCATGTAGGAACCAACAATGAGTTCGGATCTATTAAGGATTCTGATAATCATTTGGTCTAAGCGTGGATTTCCATCTTAGGTTTTAAATTAACTAGAATGATTTCAATTTTAGGATTCAGACTGTCGATTTGCCTATAAAATTTTGAATTGATATGACGAATTAGGGTAATAATTGGAGATCTTAAATTTATCTCAATTGTTATCGTGGGTGTTTTTAAGATACCTGGACTAAGCTATAACAACATGTGTATCATGCCTATTTGACCTATTGGGCCTATTTCTAGTTCAAGTCTCTTGCGAGCCTACAGTTTTGACCTAGTTAGGGTTGGCTACTGAATTAGATAATATCGAGGATAAGGATTATGGAGGACGATAGTTGTTTAGATATAGTTTGTATTTGACCAGCTAGTTGTTGTTGTCTTGGGTGTTTATGAGATACCTGGGCTTAACTTGAACTACATAGGTGTTTTATCTAGTCGAAAAAGGCCAAGTTCAAGTTGAAGTCTCTTGTAATCCTATAATTTTGGACTAGTTAGGGTTGACTCCTAGACACATGTGGCCTATACTTAGATAGTATCCAGGATAAGGATTGTGGAGGATATTAGTTCTTTGGATACAGTTTGTGTTTGACTAGCAACATACCTCTCTATGCCATTCAACTTTGATCTCTATATTCTTGTTGATTCTTAATACCTCATGCTGCTTCAATCCAAAAACTTATTTGTAATTGTGTTGCTCTTTTTGCAGCAACTCTTCAAGCCCTTCCCAATTCCTTGTGTTTTTCTCCACCATAAGCTCCATATTTTGTTTGGCCCCTATGTTAGCCAGTAGATCTACTGCACTGTTATCTTCTCTATATACGTGCACAATTTTGAAATCTTCTAGTTTTTCTAATAACTCCCAAATTTCCTTAATTCAACTTTTCAATTTCCAATTGGGCATCTCTTTTTTTGTTATCGCTTGTATACATAACAATGAATCTCCTTCTATATCTACTTGCTTGATCCTTTTTCAATACACAACCACAAACCCAAGGCCAAATTTTCCATCTCTGCCTCATTGTTCGTAGCAGTTCCAATCTTCCTTGAGAGTGCCCAAATGCATTGTACTTGATTGTCTCTTATTGTAACAATTGAAATTGTACTCCCTTTGAGACAATACAATTCATTTTCTAATTTGGACCTATCTTGGGTACCCTTGCATTAATTACCCATTAAATCATCATTTATAGGCCACTAAGACCCATTATTTCAGATCTAGAGGCTTATGTCACCTCAAAATCCCATAAAATCACTTAAAACACCAAAAACGCCACCTTGGGAAAATGAGTCCCCTTAGGTGGGACCCATTTGCCAAGGGTGGTGAATGAGTCCCATTTGGGGTCTTTTTCAAATCTAAGCATAAAATTCACCTTTTTAACTCAAATTTTTGGTGGATGTCAGCCTTTGAGATCTAAATAATAGTCAATTAGGTGTTAATGTCTATATAAGCAAGTTTTCAAGTCATTTTTATTATTTAAACAATCCAAGCAAGCATTTTCAAGATGTAAGTATTCAAGAGTCTTCACAAAAGCATTCAAGTTTCAAGAGCAAGCAAAGTTGAATTCTTGGAGCAGCATTAAAGTGTTTTTGTAGGTCTTCAAGCTGACTTTCATCCAAGATCTAGCATTTTCAAGGGTTGATCATAGTTGTCTATGGTGAATCATGATGGATTCTAGGTTGGGAAGATGCAACTAGCCATCAAGCCAAGAATAAAGAATTATTTCCTAAGTGATTATATCCTCCATTATCACTCTACATTCAACCTAAGGAAGGTACAAACATCATGAGGGCTCGTTTAGGGAGATTAGAGGTCTCCTCAAGTGAGTCATTCATCTTCAACTTTATATTCTTGCATCATATTCTTACACATTAGAATAGGATTGCATCATGTTTCAAATTTCTTAGTTGCTAGGGTTTGCATGCATATTTCATTATTTCCATTAAGGTTTAATTACCAAACTAGGGGCTTGACCAAGACAAACATTGCACTAACAAATTAAGTTTATATTTTGTTTTGCAAGTACTTTAACATATTTAAATATGTTCAATTCAAGTTGGAAGGAAAGAGTAGATGCTAGAGTGCAGATCAAAACTTTAAATTCCTGAAAAAACAGAAAAGGACTGATTCGCCAAGAGTGGAAAATGAGTCCCACTATAGGTGTTTTCTAGATCTTTTTGTATATTTTGATACCATTTTTCTCAAAATAAGCTTCAGTGTAAAAATTCAGATCTAGGACTGATTCACCTAGAATGGTGAATGAGTCCTAGTAGGTCAATATGTCAAAATATTCAACATTTCAGAGCTTCAATCATTCATTCCCAGATTCCAAGGTGCACACCATACATCTTATTATTATTATTTTTTGTTCTATTTGTATTTCTAGGTCATTTAATGTCACTTTGCATTAAATTAGTTTTTTAAATTGCATGTTTCATTTTATTATCTTTTCCAAGTGTAAACTTGGTGGTGAACCCCTTTATTAGTCTACTTCTAGCCCCTAGGAAAACCCTATTGCAAGATCTCTTTCTCTCTTGCATTGAGATCTCTAGGGTCACCCTTGAATGGAATAGCTTGAAAGTGGGTGTGATAGCACTTAATAGTAATTATTATTCACCCTGGTTTTTATAGGTTCCACTTATTAGCATAGCCAACACTCACTATTCCAAGATTTTCTTTGGCTACACCATCAAAATTTACCTTATACCTCCCTTGTTATGATGCACACAATTTGGCCTCTTTTCTGATTTTTGCTTTATTTATGAATTGTCCCTTGGGCCTTTTCAATTTGACCCATCTTTTTTGCATATCCTCATCTCATTTTGTGTATATAGTGCCAATTTTGATCATGCATCTCACATTTAAGAACTCATAGATGCCTTCTTCTACTTTTTCTACCAATCTGCTTTCTTCCATGCCTTTTTCTTGGAACATTATTTGATTCATTTCTTTCCATATATGACATACTACCATGGAGGGTGCTACCACCTATAGCTCTAACCATAAAGTTTTTTTCTTTCCCTTTGTCCAATTGTTTATCCAATTGATGAGGTTATTTGGTCTTGCTCTACTCCAACCAAGAATGCCTTGGATCCAGTCCCAACACTTAGAGGCATATTCACAATTCAATAGCAAATGATTAATTGTTTGACTATTTTTGCAGCACATGATAAATATATTAGGGCCTTGTATTTCCATTATTTCCAGCATGTTTGTTGTTAAAATTCCTTTTTGTAGAGCCGTCCAAAGAAAGACACCTACCTTGGGTAGAATTACCATGTGCCAACATAATTTTTTTGGCCAATCAAGTTTGTCCATTATGGCACTTTGAATCTGATAGCCCAATTTAACTGAGTATTCTCTTGAACAAGCACCACACCAAATTATTTCATGTTCTTCTTCTCCTCTTACTATAATTTTCTTGTCTTGGAGCTCTTGTCTTAACCTTGTTTGCATCTCTTTTGGAATTGGTAGAAGTCTTGTGTCAATCCATTCACATTGATTTCCAAACTTTGGATTACTTCTTTTTATGTAATCCCTGACCTTGCTACCCACTTGGGTTGTAATTTTTTCTATGTGATCTTTAAATCCTTCCATTTCTTCCAATAGCCTATGGCCATTCCATGAACCTATCTAGAAGTTGGTGAGTTTTCCATTATTTACTTTCCAAGTGAGATGTTCAATTATTATTTTCCTACTATTCCATAGGAAGTTCCATACAACCGAACCTCCTTTAGTGTTTCCAATTTTTAATATTCTTTTAGGATCATGACAACCCAAATACTTTCCCTAAAAGATCTTGCACCATAACCGGTTTGGTTCTTGGTACATTTTCCATGACGTTTTAGCTCCTAGGGCTAGATTTTTCTCTTTCATCTTTCTTAAACCTACTCCACCTTCTTCTTTAGGAAAGCATGCTTTTGCCCATTATACCAATGTTATCTTTTTCTCTTCTTTAGTTCCTACCCATAGAAATTTTTTAAGAAAGCTTTCCATATTATCTTTTTCTTTTCAGGTTAGCTAAAAATAAGATATTACATAAATAGACCTACTTCCTATAGGACAACTTTGATCATTAGTAATCTTCCAACAAGTGTAGTCAACCACTTATTTTTCCATGCAAAGGACTTATTTCTACACTTTTCCATTGTTTTCATCCAATGTTGGGATTGACAATTTCCTTTAATTAGAGGGGCACCTAGGTATTTTGCAAGAGTGGTAGCAATTGAGAATCCAAGATATTTAACAATTTTGTCTTGAGCTTCTTTACTTGAATTGAAGAAAATGATAGAAGATTTTTCTTTATTTACCACTTATCTTGAGCATCAGGAATATTCATTAAGGGCCTCTTTAATTACTTCTACCCCTCTCTTATTGGCTTCACCAAACAACACTATGTCATCTACAAATTGAGTATGTGTTATTGGATTGATTCCTTGTGTAACTTTGATTCCTTTCCACCCATTTTCTTCTCTTTTTCGCTTAAAGTATCTTCCCATGGCCTTTGCCATAATTATGAAGAGGAATGGTGACAAAGGGTCACCTTGCCTTAAGCCATTTGTAGTTGGGAAGAATCCACACATAGATCCATTGACACATAGTGAATATGTTACAGTCGTTACACATTTCTAAATAAGGGCGATCCAATCATTATCAAATCCAAACTTTTGAAGAATGTTAAATAGGAATCCCCATTTAAATTTGTCATATGCCTTTCAAATATCGATTTTGATCATCATCCCTTGTATTTTCTTTGTGATCATTGTGTGGAATGTATCATTTTCTACAATTATGATGTGTATTATTTCTCTGCTTGGGCATAATCCACTTTGCTTTTCTGATATGATTGAGTTCAAAATCTTTTTTAGTCTATTTTCCAATACCTTAATGATTATCTTATAGATTATGTTGCACAAAAATATTGATCCATCGTCATTAAATAATTCATACACCTACTTCTTAGGTATCATGGCAATAACTGTATT
The DNA here is from genome assembly GCA_007258455.2 of Sequoia sempervirens. Lineage (NCBI taxonomy): Eukaryota > Viridiplantae > Streptophyta > Pinopsida > Cupressales > Cupressaceae > Sequoia > Sequoia sempervirens. The sequence continues at coordinate 331,292,371 of VDFB02000015.1, read as the reverse complement.
ATTGATATCTTTCACAAATTTATTCTTTTTTCAAAATTAAATTCTACTACCTCCCAAACCTCCTTTCCAATTATATGCCAACATTTATGATAGAAACTAGCTGGGAATCCATCTAGCCCTGGTGCTTTGTTTGGATGCAATTGAAATGTGGCCTTTTTGACTTCTTCTAGTGTTATAGGTTTTGATAACATCTTGTTGTCTATGTTAGTGAAACATTTTGGGATGCATTCTATTAATAGATTATTTTTATCTATTTCTTCCTCTACTTTAGCACCAATAATTTTCTAGAAGAATCAAACTACTTTAGCCTCTATGTCCTTCATATTTTTAATTGTGTCTCTATTTTCTTTCTTGATTTCATTGATTCTATTTTTTATCCCTCGAGTTTTTGATGTTTTATGGAAGTATTTTTTATTCCTGTCACCCTTTTTTAACCATGTTACTCTACTTTTGTCTCCAATACATTTCTTCTCTAACCAATAGCTCTAGTGATAACTTTAAGAAACCACCCTCAAAAAAAGATAAAAATCTTAGCAAATCTTTCAATTTTTTAGGAAAAAATATTAATTTCTATTGGTGAATCTTTCATTTTTTTTTAAAAGAATATTAATTTTATTGGCGATTTTTTTACATCATTAAAATTTTATAGAAAATTTTGGTGAATCTTGAAAAATAATAGGAAAATGCATTAATTATTATGGTGGATCCATCTAATCTAAAAATAATTCTCATGGAAAAGTAGAGGCCCAAGAGTGGAAATTATTGATGGGTTAAGGGGTAGACTAATATTTACTTGTTGCCATTTTCAAAGTATAATATAATGGCCATCATTGTATTCTACAAGGTAAAATGCTCCCACGATGTGTAATTATCATGGGGCTCAAAATTGATTTTAGATCATTGATCTAATGACCCTCGTTGTACTCTGTGAGGTAAAATGTACCCATAATCTATAATGCTCATGAGACCCAAAATCGTGTGCCCCATGAGCATTACAGATCGTGGGTACATTTTACCTTGTGGAATACAACAAGGACCATTAGATTTATATTATAAATCAATGGCGGAAACTAAAGATTAGAAATATGGTCCTAAAGGAAATAATAATTATGATATACTATTTGTGAATTAATATAGATTTCTACCATAATTTATAAAATTTAGGCGAATCTAATGCAATCATGTATCGATATTGTGGAAAATATTTGAGTTCAATTTTTTAACAAAATAAATTCTTTGGTGATTCAAATAAGACTATAATATTATTTTGTAAAAATGTGGCGATTCAAGTCATATTATAGCTCAAAATATTAGCCAATTTTGGATTCCCAAATTTCAACTATTAGCTAATTGACGAATATTAGCCATTGAAAAAATCACTAAATAGCTAATTGGAAAATATTAGCCATTGAAAAAATCACTAAATAGGTAGTTGGAAAATATTAGCCATTGAAAAAATCACTAAATAGCTAATTGCAAAATATTAACCATTAGAAACCCTGCATTCCATCCAATTATTATATGCTTGGGTGAGGTGAACTGTGATTCTATTATTTTTTCATAGTCAAGCTTAGGATGAGAAGCATTATGGACTCTATACCAATTCAAAAGCAAAAACTCCTCAAAATTCATTTGTCTTCCCAAACTTATCTAGTTCTCGATGTACTTCTAAATAAATTCCTGAAAATTGTCAAATAATCCAAGATTACCATCACCCAATTCAGAATCTTCATCAGTTTCTATGCATGCCTCGGTGCTACTAGAAGACTAAGCTAAGTTCTTAGGTATATGTCTTGCATCATTATCACCTCCTCCACTTCTAATTCCTCAACAATAGCTGCTAGGACATAGTTTCCTAAGCTTGTTTTAGAAATTATCACTTCATTAGAGGTATTTTGATATTCAGTAATTGAGTACCTCAATTTGGGTTCTCTCTCAATCCTAATTTGGTTTGAAACTCCCTTCCAAAGAAGCCACATATAAGAGTGATTTTTTGAAGGATAACCATTGAGGACTCTCATGAAATCTCTTCCAAGGATCATTCTGTAGGCATCATGTATGTTAGCCACCTAGATATTAATAGCTTGTTGCACACATGGGTCTAATGCTACCTACATTGGGATCATGTTTAATTCTCCTAGTAAGCCTGCCTCATTTTTATCCAATTGAGTTAATTTACACTGGGAGGGAGCATGAGTGATTCCAAGAGCTTTATAGACTGAGAATGGCATTACATTTTTTGATGCATTAGAATCCAACAAACATTTATGTATATTTTTTCCAAATATCTAAATAAAAATTAGAAAAGGAGTACATCTTGTTTGGTTTGGAATAAAATTACTAGAGAATCAACATTAACCACTTGAATTTTTTCCTTTTCTTTACTTCCATCCTTCATTTGTGCTTGTGATTTCTCCTTAGCAGGTTGGGTATTCTGATTTGGAGCTAATTGAGAATTTTGCATTCTTTCAGTTGTGTCTTTAACTACTAGCTCAAAACCAACTTTCTTGATAACAAAATCTTGTGAAACATTTGTGGATGAATGATCATTTAAAGAGCTCAACACAACACTTTAAATAGTTGGAACTCTTAGCAACTCAAATGCTGAAAGGATCACCTTCACTTTCTTGAGCTCCTTTGCTTCACACTCTCCCATTTAGAACACATTCATATCAAATTGGTTACCTTTCGATGATATTCCTTGCTAGTCCTTGGTAGCCTCTCCTTTTGAAGCATCATCAAATCCTCCTCTAGAGAAATATTGGTTTGGAACATGAGGATATGAAGGATTATTACTAAAATTAGGATCAAGGGGGTAATGAAATTGTTCAGGGGTGTGGATGTGGTAAATGGTTCACCAACTTGACTATTCCTTATATCATATGGCCTTGTTCTTTGGTAAAACATGTGAACTTCATCTATTCTCTATTCTTCTTCATCCAAAGGACCATTGTCAACAACTTCATCATTTTCAAATAAATTTGATATTGACTCTTCATTATATACCCATTCTAGTTTTGCACTTTTCTTTTTGGACTCTTCTTCAAGCCCATTCTATTCTCCTCTTGGGAAAGGGGCATGATTCAACACCAACATTAGTGAATCATAAGGGTCTAATGGCATAATTTCTTGACCATATGAAGAACCTCCTATAGCATCTTGTACTTCCATTTGGAATATAGCTACAGTTGTCTAGAATTTAGGGCACTTGAATTTAGAGTGTTGGGTTTTTTTGTGAAGTTGACAATATCCTTTCAAGGAAGCCTCTTCCAAGAGTACTGTGGTCGTGAATTTTTTTGGATTTCCAGGTTGATCCAATGGTGTAGGAACCCCCCTATGTTAGGTTTGGTGTTCCAATTCTGGTTCTATCTTGATGGTGGTCTCCTGCCAATTTTTTTTCCCAATGACTGACCTTTATCATAGCCCTGGCCATGACCTTGTACAGATTCCCTACTATCTCTATTATATCCAAACTCTCTATTGCCTCTATTATCCCTATTATAGCTAGATTGTATACTTCTCTAAGCAGCCTGCAATTGGTTGTTCTGGTTCCTCAAGTATGTGACCTTAGTAGACAACTTCTTAACTTGTTTTTTTACCTCATCTAATCTCTCCTCGTCTTAATTACTTGGTGCTGACACAAAATCTATAGAATTTTATAGATAAACTACATGAGAACCTTGATTCAAAGACTAATTTAATAGCTCAAAATTTTGCAAATAGTTGGGAATATTAGCTTGTTGCTGGGGAAAAGCTGCATGAACTACATTATGTGAATAATTTGGTACAGGGGCTACTTGATTCAATGGGGGCTCGAGATGAGGAACTATAGGCAATTGTGGGATTGGATTCATGATTGGAGTCTAATTGCTTATGGCCTAGTTTATAGCTTGGACTTGTCCTGGATGAGTAGTTGGCCCTAATGATGACAAAGGTCCTGAAAAATGTTGTCTCAAATTTGTACTTGTCTTAACTGCCTCTTTATATGCATCCAACAAAGTAGCAGGGGGATTATGTTTCCATTTGATGAAAGTAGATGTAAGCTTATCCAATGCATCGTAATAAACTTCTCTTGTTGTGGCATCATCCATAGCATAAGGTTCCTACAAATGAGTGTATGCATGATGGAACCTATTGTTGAAAGACCCTATTGGCTCATTAAATTCTCTTTTGACCTTAGTGAACTGAAGTTACAACTCATTAGCACTAATGGGAATCTTGAACTTAAGCAAAAAGGAATTCTCTAGCTGAACCCAACTGGTTATAGAGCCAGCTTGTAGTGATTGTACTAGTAAAAGGTTTCTTCACCTAAGGAATATGGAAAAGTCCTGCATGCAACATCCTCATGATTAATTCCCCTATCCCTAGGTAAGTTTGGAAAATTTTACTGTGCTCCTCAACCATTCTATTGGGGTCACCAACATGAAACATGGTGCAAAAATGCTCTGGGTTTTTTAGCATGGCATTGTAATTGTTAAAGAGCATAGGTGAAGGATTATTTTCCAAAAAATACATAGGTGGAGGTGGAGATGGAAGAGGTTGATTAACTGGTGTTTGAGGTTGTTAAATGGGTCAAGGGTTAGGCTCAATGGAAGTGGATTCAGTGGAGATAGGCTCAGAATCTGATGATGAAGGGGAAGATGATGGCCAGATGGGTGAAGATAATGATGATCCTCTCTTCTTGGTCCTCCTTGCCCTAGTAGGGGCTCCTAACTCCTAAAAATATCATTCTAATGTAGACCTTGTTTGTCTCTTGAATCTTTAAGGAGATATTGATGATAGAAAACACTCCAACTTGTTGAATCAACCCTCCTTCTAGCGCCAATTTGTTGATGGTTTTTTCTACACAACTCAGATATAATATATTATCCTATCTCTCTTGAAAGGTAAATCTCTATCAACAAGCCTAAAGAGATAATCCTAGGGGACCTCTAATGTTAGTTCTTGACAATGCATAAACAAATTAGTGATATTATGTGAAAATGTTGGTAATCACAAGGGGCTTTACAAAAAAAATGTTGGAAACTCCCAAGTTTATCAAATATAGCAATGTAAATGATGCTTTTTAATCCTAATAATAACTCAAATATCAAATAAATAACAAAAAATATAAAGGGTTTTAGAGATATTCTAATTCTAATTCTTAAGATCAATTATGAAAATGGCAGAACATTCAAAATGGACCAACCCTTCTAACCAATTCCTGCTGAACCTAGATTAAACCTACAATATCATAGAAATAGTGCAATGTCCTAAGGCATAAATATTTTTATATTGTGAAGCATTCATACATCAATCCTCATAAGGTATTGAAATTAATAAATACCCACAATTGAACTAATCACAATAATATATATGTCTAGGCTAACTTTACACAACTTACAATTAGTAAGCTGCTAAAAGTATGGACCAAGGGTTGCTCAAACAATTCAAATATTGTATCATAAACACAACTAAACTGCAACTATTTTAAGATCATTAATAAATAACTTACTTAGAGCAATATATAAAAATTTGAAACACAAGAACCATGCATAGGTGAATCACACAAGGAAGAACACCAAAGAACAATGTCTTCAATTGTATTTACTTCACCAAAAAAATTCAACAATTCAAGTATCTCAAGTGTTACAACACTTTTCCAGATCTCTTAGCTAAAATTATAACTTTTATAACTGTCTAACCCTTACAAATGAGGAGAAAACCTCCATTTATAACATTACATCATTAGGTCAACCAAAATTAGGGTTTTGGCTAGGGCAGCCAGGTAGGTCGTCCATATTTCCCTCCTAAAATTACCTAGTTCAAATTTACAATAAAATACTAGAGGTCAGCCTCAAAAAGTAAAATTTTGCAATAAATATTCCCCTGGCACAGAATCCAAGGTGTAGTTGATTCGTATCTCCTTGCAAGCCTAATGGATTGGGCACATATCTTAAGACTGTCCAGCTTGACGATACTCCTTATCATTTTCTCCTTCTGTTCTTACAGAAATTTGTTTGATTTTATTAAGAACTAGATCTAGGTTGGCCTAGGTTGGGAGTGAGATTAAATTAACCCTTTCCTTAATCAAATTTAATTCTTCACTATACTTAGTGAAGGCCTTTTCCCAATTAGAATAAAAAACCTAATATCTATCCAAGTTGGATATGTAAATTGCTACATCGTCTAGTTGGTATTTAACTATTGGGCCACTATCTCTAGGCGAATAGATCTCATGCCACCATTTCTACAATTTCTGAACATTCAAGTTCTTTCCAAGCTTCTTTCTTCCAGTCACAATCTCTAGAAAAGTGATGCAACTATCAAAAAATTCTTTCACTTTATTTTAGACCTTGGAGATATTCTCTGGTGCCTTAGTCTTGAGCTCATTCTTAAAATTAAAGGCCTCAATCGACTCCATGAATTTGTGAGTATTCTTTGTATACATCCAAAATTGGTTTGGAGAATATTAATTAAATATCAATTATTTAATTAATGAAAACTTTATTCCTCTACTATATAAATAAATTTGAAATTTATTTACATAGTTCCTATTTTCTTAATTCCTCTATTCTAATTCATCCTCTTCATGATTTAATTGAAATAAAGAAATCTAAATAATTTGTTTTATTTTAATTGATTCCCTCTCATTAAATTTGAATTTTTAAATTTAAATTTCATCACATTTCTACATATTCTTCTGACCACCTTCCAACTCACCATGTGTCATATGAAAATAATTATTCTTATTTTCTAAAACGGATATTTGTTCTCAACAATTTTAACCACCTTCAAGAAACATGGCTCCTTCATTCAATTGATTCTTCCCTACACTTGGCAAGAGGGTTTTACTAAAGAGAACAATTGCCTTGTTTTCTCCATCCTTCTCATTCTTCACCATCAATTTCTCCAGATTAAATCTCAATTGTTCATGGCTGCCAACTCACCAAATGTCTTGGTAAAATCTATAAATTGAGGCCCATTTATAGCTTTTTCATAAGGAGCATTTGCATAACATCAGTCTACAGAAATTCATTCAAGTCTTTGAGACCTTAGTTTGCATTTTGAATTCAGCATTTTAGAATAGATTAGCAATTTGTTTAGAATCATGGCTCCTTTAGATGTTTCTTAGTTTAATTCAGCATTTAGGATCATATACATTTTATTTCCATTAGCTTAATTTTGCATTGTATCATTTCCATATCACTTTGTACACAATAGTTCACTCATCATGTCATTTCATCACTTCATCCAACTAAATCATTCAATCATGTAGATGTAGACTTAGATTCTACATTATAGTTGAATAGGTTACTCGCTTCTTAGGTGGCATCCTAGTGATTTGTGCACAAATAAGATCTGAGAGCATAAGTACTAGGACATTTAAGAATATAGGGAGATGGGATGTTTTTAAGGAACTATGTTATCAAAATGTGTTTCGATTCAGCTAGATTTCCTTACTATAACACTTTCCATCTAATTGTGTGTTATTTTTTTTTATATAATTTGCATATTTTCTTACACACATAAATTGGAACCCACTGCGGGGCCCAGCCCATGTTATTTTGATATATTCTAGAAAGTGTGTTTTACAAGCTCGAACAAGGGTTTCTCTGGCACAACTGCTAAATTTTCTAGCACTTCTAAAAGATTATCCAATGCATCAACTGACTATTCTGGTGCTATGAAGGATTTCTCGTGTGCATACAATCCATTATGTGGTGCATTAGGGAGTTTCTATGGTGCTTTTCATTAATTCTATGGCACTTTGACTAGTTTTTGTGGCGCTTCTCATTAATTATGTGGCACTTTTTTCTTTCTGGCGCTTCTACTTACTATAATGGCCCTTTTAATTTCTTCTGTAAAATTTTCTCGAGAATGAAAACTGATGTTGATTTTTCTGTTGTGCAAATTTTATGTATTTCTTTCTTGTTTAAATTAGGAACCTAGACTAATTAACAAGGAAATTACACCATGTTTGTTGCATGTGTGAATGGTAGGCATATGCTCTCCCCTTAATTGGGTGATAAAAAAGCTAGACCCATTCTTGTTTATCTGCAAGTGTGAGTAGGGTATACAATGTGGGTTCTCTCTTTATTCATGCAAAATAAAGATTGATCAAACTACAGGTATATTATCTTGCTTTTGTCTATCCTAGAGGGCCTGCCTTGTGGGAAAAAGTACTCACCCAAGGGAATGACCCAACCGGTAACATGCTAAAGCCAAGCACATTTCCAACCGGGATATAAATGTGGGTATTGGAACAAAGGCCAATATCACAAGGATAGTCTTGACGAGAAGGAAAAAAATGGTCTCTCACCACATAGGTTAACCCCCACAAATGGAAATTCCTTACTAAAACCCTTGTATTAGATTTTTCTGAAACCTTTATCTATTATCTTGGTACAACAACGTTCGTTGTGAAGGCATCCACATTCTTGCAATTTTTAGTAGAGATGATTAGCTTGCCATAGGATTTTTATGGAGGCTGGAAGCTTGGTTGACCTAAGAAGTGAGTGCATTGTAAGGGGGAGCCTGTGTGGCCAAGCTTCTAAATTCATCCACTAAAAATAAGTGTGGTTGGGGTAAAACCCTCGTGGAATCCAAGAGAATATAGTCTTTCACAGCCCTGGGGAATGTATGTTGTGCTTGATTGTGCTTGTTAAAGTGTTTTCAAACCAAAATTCAAACAAAACCTCACATACTGGAAAAGTACGAAACTCTGATTCAAAATACATCATCTGGAGCAAACTATTTTTTGACCAAACACTAGAAAAATCAAGTAAACTTGAAACAAATTGTTGCATCCCTTGTTCAACACTTCCGCTATTTTTTGTAGTGCTTTCACCAATTTTTCCGGTGCATCCACTGTCTATTACATCGCATCCACCCCATTTTCTAGTGCATCTCCTGAATTTTGTGGTGCATACACCAAATCCTACAACACATTGACCCAAAACTATGGCACATCTGAGTCATTTTGTGACACATTCACCTTATTTTGTGGTGTATCCCAGCCATTATGTGGCAAATTTGAGATTTTTTGTGGTGCTTCTGAATTTCATTGCTTCCACTAACTGTAACGGCACTTCCACCAAAATTCATAACCAGAGAATTGTGATTAACCTTTACCTAACATTTTGAAACCATATTTATAAAATCTTCCAATTCAAGATCATTCCCCATAAACCAAGGAGCTTAAACATGTCCTTTATCCAATGAATTCATGAAAAATTAAAATTCAAAAACCAAAACCTGTAGCTCTTAGTCCAAAAGCTCATCAAAAACGTCTTTCCATGCTCTACAAATTCAGGCATAGATTTCTATTCAACTTTTATAGAAAAGCTTCAAAGAACAACCCCAGTTTGTATTTGTTTTACTATTTCCAAAATCCAGTACTCTTCCAAATATTTGAACATCTTGTCTTAAAAGGAAATTTCTCACCATTTCACGAATGGAACCAAAATTGCAAAATATTCTCAAGTTTGGAATTATCCCTTGGAGTCCAAAACTTTGTTAAAATTGACTTCCACAAGTAAAACCCATTTTTACCTAAACTTTGATCACACATCCAAAAAGTGCCCCATCGTCAAAACCACAAAATTTGATCAAGTTGAGTTTCCCCATCAAGATTCATGATCCTTCATCTTGAAACAATACAATTTAAATCAATATTTTATCACTTTGGTTATATCAATAGAATTCATTTTCTATTCAACCTAGGTATTCCTTGGGCACTCTCGAATAACGATCAAAATTTAGCAAACCTTCATCACTTGCATGCCCATTTTAACAAGGTCACAAAAAAAAAAGCTTAAGGACCAAGAACCAGAATCTCAAAATACCATGGTGGAACCAGAGGAAAATCTCTTTCACAAGGTTTCCCAAAATGAAGCAGAAGAAATAATAGAGGAGGAAGTAGAACAAGTCAATCAAGATCCCAAATTCCATAAACTCCTAGAAAGAATCTTTGAGAAAGATGGGGAAAAATACCTCTTAATGTTGGAAAATCAAGGGGCCAAATTACCTAATGACTTTGCTGTCAATAAATTGAAGAGAACCCTGAAGAAAAATGAGACTGAAACACCTCCCATAGATCAAATGTCTATTCTAACACACAAGATGCAAAACCTTCAACAACAATTGCAAGATATGTAAGGAGGGACTCCAAAAAGATACTTGTTACAAGATATTTTTCCCTATCCCTTTGATAGTAGGTTAAAAATGATACCATTTCCCTAAAACTATGAATTTCCAAAATATGACAGATACAATGGGAAATCGGACCCTATAGACCACGTACGAGAATTTCGAACAGTGAGTCTTGAGTTTGCTCAGGAGGACACATATCTGATGAGATTTTTCCCTCATAGCTTAGGAGGTCACTGCATTGAATGGTTTTCAAAATTACAACCAAACATAAAATCCTTCCAAGAACTTGTTAACAAATTCATCGCACAATATTCCTACAACATCACACACGAGATAACCATGAAGAATCTTTGTAATACCAAAAAGAAAAAAGAAAAATCTTTTCTCATGTTCTTACAAAGGTGGAGAAGATTATTCGCTCGATATGCTTGTCCTATACCAGAACAAGAAAAGATGGATATTTTTATTGATAACCTTAATAGCGAAATGAGCTATCGATTGCAATTGCAATGTCCCTCTAGCTTTGAGAAAATGATAGAAAATGGTGTAAAAATTGAAGAAGCTCTAGTCAAAAGAGGGATATTAAAAATTCACAATGAAGGATCAAACAATGCTAGTTCTTCCAATCATCACAACAATGAGAAACCCAAAATTTGGACAAGGAACAAGAACATCAATGATGGTGCTAATGAAACACATAATGTGAAACTGATCTTTAATTTGTCAGGAACCACAACCAAAACTGATCAAAACAACAATTAGGGCACCAATCAAAATATCAACCCACCCAACAATCAAAATAGTCATAATAAAAGTAACACCCCATCAAAACCTCTACCATATCAAACACAATCAAACCATATAAAATTCACACCTTTGGTTCAATCATACGAATCTGTATTGAGGGAACTTCTTGAAAATAACCTCATAACGTTACCTAACACTCGAGGTTTTGAACCAAAAGTAAAATCACCATGGTGGAATGATGCCTATTACTGTGAATTTCATCGATGCAAAGGTCACCAAAAAAATAGATGTATGCAATTGAAACATAAAATACAAGAATTAATAGATAGAAAAATAATACGAATAGAGAGACTACAAACAAACGCAAATCATGGGGAAGTTAAGAATCCATTGCTGAACTATGAAAAAGGGGAATCATCTACGACAAATAACAAGGGAAAGAATGTAAAATATGTCCATGATATTGTCATAAATCATATTTCACCAGCAGAAGATCAAATGAATACCATTGAAACCAATGATCATCAAGCCATTACTGCAAATGATAATCCAATCTATGACACCCCAATGGAACAAGAACAACACGTTATTGTCCTTGGAAAAAAATTCAATGACATCAAACCAGATGTGACTATAATGGACACCCAAATCAATGGGAAACATGACAACATACTAGTAAACACAACCATGAGAGCTCAAGCCAAATATTTCTTAAAAGGAAGTTCATCCAATCAATATAACATAGTGGACCAATTACAAAAGATCCCTACACAAATATCTATATTGGAACTTCTCAAAATTTCTCCTACTCACAAAGAGATCTTGGAAAAGGCCCTAGTGGACACAATAGTACCAACTAATCTTGAAGTTTGTAAATTCGAAGCCATGGTGGGACATTTAATTGCACCACATTGCCTATCCATTTTTGAAAATGATGATGCATCCATTTCTCATCCCCATAATGCTTCTCTCCACATTGAAGTCATAATTCATAAACATCACGTCAAACGTGTCCTAATAGATGGAGGAGTTGGCTTGAATATATGTACTCTAACACTTGTTCATGCCTTAGGATTCTCTAAGAATGCAATTGATTCAAAGATAAAGATCACCATAAAAGCATATGATGATGAGGAAAGATCTTCACAGGGATTGATTATTTTAACTATTCAAGTAGGACCAATTCAAAAAGATGTAATATGTCAAGTCTTAGACAAGGATTTGACCTATAACATACTATTGGGTTTCACATGGATCCATGAAATGCAAGCAATTCCATCAACCTACCATCAATGCTTTAAATTTCCTTGTGGTGGCCAAGAAATCACCATTTTGGTTGTTTCAAATAGTCATCAATATTGCAATACCCTAAAATTTGTCCAAGATATTTTTGTGTCTCATAACAGAGAAGCTTCCACTCCCACTCCCTCCAAAGATCAAATCCAATCAAATTCCTCATCCAAACCATTGGTTATTTCCCCCAATCAAGAAGGTCAATCTACTTCCATGTCTAAATAGTCTGAGAAGAAAGAAGAAGTTGCTCCATCCACCTCCATAAATCATGAAGCCCAATTGAATTCCTTGTCAAAGCAATTTGATGAAAAATTTCAAATCAGGGACAAAGGTGTTGGTGAATACTTCTTTGAATGGTCTCTATGTCTTTCATAGTTTTCATCTCTAAAATTCTATGCGTAGCCCTCCACATCCATATAGCTGACATCTCAACCAATTACCAAATTTGATGGTCGATTTATAAAAGAAAGAACTAGGTTTGATGAAGAAAAAGACAAAGACATTCTAAACTAGCTTTATAAAGATGAAGAATTCCAAGAAGCAACTGTGAATGTACAAACAACCTAATATGGAAAAGACTAAAGCTTTGGAACATGGTATGGACATCCATCATAACATAATGGAAGGGGATTTTTTGTCAAATATTATAGTTGGAAATTCTCTAGTAGACATGTATTCAAAATGTGGAAGTATAGATAAGGCACGTGAACTATTTGATGGAATGGCTCAAAGAGATGTCATCTCTTGGAATGCAATGATTGTAGGATGTGCAAAAAAATGACTATTTAAATAGAGATTTTTGTGATAGATGCAAACTATTTCCATCATTTTAAATTGTGACAATGTTCTGGAAGAGATGATTGGTGATGCTAAGTGAAGCTTGATTTGAAAATTAGGCTTGCAATATGTTGTAGTGGCAACTGCCCTAGTAGGTCCATACCTACGAAGAGTCTATAATGCACCTTCAAAAGTTGTATTCATGACTATCTTATCATGTTCCCCACATGAACATATGTTCAATTAGATAATAGAATACAAAATAAAATAAAGAGTTTAACTAATGAATTGTAGAAAATAGATTTTTGTAGTTTATATTCATATCGTTGATTACATTCATTACATTGCACACCTTTCAAACTCAAAGTATTACTTCACATTGCATAACTAATAACTAGAAGTTGATAGATGAAAAATTTTCAATTACAATATAGTTTATTACAGTCAACCTAAGCAGTTATGCAATTACTTCACATTGTGTAACTAATAACTAGGAGCAACTACCAATTGCATTAGCTTGGCATGGCATTCCATGAGACTACATTTATTTGAGGAAATTTTTCAAATATTTCATTGTCTTGTCTATGCTATGACATTTTTCATACATGTCTACCAAAGTATTCTATCAAACAGTTCACTTCCTTGCTGCTATTATCGACTATTTTCCTACATCTCATGGAATATTTTTCACTATCAATATGTCTAGACAATCATGATGATATGACTATCTTTAAATCTTACTCGTCGTTGAGGAAATTCATGACTTTTCCTTCCTCTGACTACCTTTAATGGACCAAGGCTATCCTAAACTCTACATTCATGGTCATTGTACTAAACATTATCATGATTGTCCTTACATTATTGTTTCATCGTCATTTTATGGTGAGTATTAAACTTATTGTTATGATTATCCCTAGTTTTAAGAAATGGTTGTCTCTTTCATTTGACACTACACTTGTCACTTTTCACTACCTTCAATTATCTTTGCACAGTCCACTTGACATGTATTTTAAATAACTATCTCTTGAGATGAAGTTACTGCCTCTTGACATTGTTAATGATCATTTGGAATTCATGACTATCCAATAATTTCTAATGGACTATTCTCTATCGTTTAACATTGATTCCTTATCTTTATTGTCACCAACTTGTGCTTAAGATCTCTACCCACCTATGTCTCTTGGCCTTTCCATAGTACCAGATGCTTGATCACTTCTCTTTCATATATTCATACATAGTTCACTATCCTTGGTCTTTCAATCACTTAATGTATTATTTCCATGTCACAAAACAAGAATCTTCTATCATGAACAAAGCTCTAGTATGAAGGCATGTAACATAATCTAGGATCTACTCATTTCCTATCAAATTGCCCCATAATAATCCTTGTTATTTTCATGATGGACATAAGCTAATGCATAATTCTTCAATTGTGACAAAACCTTTTATGGAGTTACCCTCTCAAATGACACATGAATGCATAAATTTGAGAGGACTAAAGAAATAACTATGGAAATATAAGGAAAAACTCTCGAATCCTACAACATTGACATTAGAAAGGTGGGTGCAAAGCTCAATGATTTGATGATCTCATAATCACATAGAAAAACCATTATTTCTATAGGAAAACTCAAGATGACTTGGAGTAAATAATATTTTGTGGGATGATTGCATAACTTTTCTATATTGGTGACTATCTTCTATATTGGTGACACCCAATAAGTCTATATTGGAGAAATTTGCTTCGCACATGGAGGCAGCAGGGCATTTCTAGTTTCAAGAATTTTACTTAATGTTGTTGAATAGAAGAAAAAAGAATCATTTATCTACCACCACAGTGAAAAGTTAGCAATTGCATTTGGTTTGTTAAACATGGCCCTTGGTGTTTTGGTGAAGGATAAGGTATAGAAGCCAGTTTATGTTTTTTTTAATGATTTAGGTATGGTGAATCTAATATGCATGAGTGATGACTTGACTGCAAAAAGGACAGTAAGTTGGAGTGGATAGAGTTGTGAAGTATATGATGGACCTATTGTCTTGAAGGTATGATAATTGGTTATAGTGAGAAGGTATAGATGGTTGTTAATGTGCCTTGGTGATTTGGTATAGGTGTTTGATTGTTTTTCCTTGAAGGGATACAATTGCAATGCAAAATGATATGATGTAAAGTAAAGGATGTGAATGGTTCTCTAATCAAGTTTTGATGTTGTAAAGTAGAGGATGTGAATGGTTCTCTAATTAAGTTTTTGATGCAATGACATACAAAAGGAATAGCGTTGAGAGAACAAATGCAAGAAAATAGATCATAGAGCAAGAGTCATGGAGCATGAAGTTTTTTGTCGAAAGACTTGTGCCATGAATTTTTTGTGGAAATACTTGGAGGCATGAAGCATATGAGGACATGAGTCTTATGTTTTACATGCTAAATTTCAAGACATGGAAAGTGATCATAGATATGAATTTGTAAATAATCCAAAATACTATCCAATGCCCTTAGCAAAGGTTATGATTATGATGTATTTTCAATGGTTTTATGCACTGTGAGTCTCTAATGTATTGGTATATTGTGGTTTATCCTTCATAGGTCTTTATGAAAGATGTTTACCCTTAGTAATGTATTAATTACTATTATCCTTTTTGTCAAGGAAAATATTAATGACTAATATTGAAGCATTATGACAGTGTGCTAGTTATGGTTGTGGCTTAACAAGGGTAGATTTTGGTAAGGAAGACACTAAGTTGAATGAATGTAAGTAGAGAAATTTTTGCATACCTGTAGATGGTACAAAATTTTGTGGTTAATTGGAAGCCTCCCATCAACAACAAGATCCAAATATCCATGCATCTATCTAAATCGAGCCTCTAAACCCTTCAGAACTGTCAATTTTTCCACTAACCTACTATGCACAAAAAGTCAAATTTTAGAGTTATGTCGCCACTAAAAACACAAGAAATAGAGCATTGAAACCAAATCCACACACAACACAATGTGGTATTCATACGAAGCCATACAAATAAACTAAACTCAAAACATTGGAATGGAAACAACTTCAAATTATGATGTAGAGCATGGATTTACTTTGTAACTCAACTGGATGCACACTTCACAATAATGGGTTCTTCATCTAAAACATTTGTACGAGGTTCAAATAGTAAAGAGATTGATGAAAGATAGAGGAATTAAAAAGATACTTGGATGTAGTTGGATTGAGCTTCTCCTTGTTTCGAGAATAGTTTAATATTCTCTACTTAATAGGGCCAACCACATGATGATGGAAGCTCATTTGGCCCTTCCCCCCCCTCACATCACTCTCAATTCCCCATACCTGATCATATAACATTAATCATTCATTCATCCATTAATAACATATAGCATTCATTCATCCATCCATTAATAACATATAAAATTCATTCATTAACATATAACATTCATTTATTCAATTTTTACATAAAAATATGGTTGTCATAATATGATTACAATCACTTTTTTTTAGTTTCTTTTTTAAGGCTAAAAAAAGTTGAAGTGGAGTATCATTTTCTAAATCATTTGTCCCCCCTTCATTTTTTCTTCCCTCTTCTTGTGATATTAATGTACACCTAGTCATGTACTGATCATGACGTTGAGGCCACTACAAAGGGGGTCTACTGCAATAACAAAGAAATGTTAAATTGATGTGTTTTGTTATTATTGTTACAAGTATTTTATAAATTAAAAGAACATTAGAGTGGTGCTCTTTACCTGATGGAGCCACATCATGTTCTTGATCTTGTCTTATAGCCTCATGCTGAACATGTTAAACACCCTCTAAATCTTGATCTGGAGTTGAAACATGAAAGGATATTTTAATTAATACACCAAATTCAATTAAATATGTTTAAAAGAAAATTAGAGTGGTCCTCTTTACCTAATGGGGACACATCATGTTCCTCATGATCTTCTTTGGCCTGATCATGCTCAACATGTTGATTACACTCTACATGCTCTAAAGTTCAAACACAAAAGGTTACATTAATTAATACACCAATTTCAATTAAAGATGTTTAATTATATTAATCCATACTACATTTTGTATAGCACATGAATACATCCAGTACTGGGATGCACACCATGACCTTCATCTGCAAGTTGTGCTCCACCTTCACCGGGCTGCATTCCAATGTCATGTGTAGTATTATCATTGCTTGTCTATTCAAAACAAATAGGCACATAATTACTTTATGGTGGAAATTAATATTGAATAGATTGCACAAGTATTCAATTTTAAATAAACTTTATTGAGTTTATTTAGGTCTACATGTCAGATGCAGTGGAGGATTGTGTTTCCCCAGTCAAGACTCTTAGGAATTCATCCACGGCTTCATAGCCATTCTAGAAGGCAATCTTCATGTCCTCTTCTATGGGCACTCTGTTGAATTCAGAGCACTGCATTTTTGCATAAGATTATGAATTTTGCTTCTATGGTGTGATAAAACCAAAATTGTTTGCAATTTATTATTTGGATGCAATATTTCATGTATTGATACTTACAATTCATGCGGCTAATTTCATATAACCACTAGAGCCAAGTTTGTACTGCCCATGTTTTCCTAGTATTTCCTTTGTTGCCTTCGATGTGTCGGGAAGCCTATGAAAATTTTGTAATACGTTAGATTATGTAAAAAGAAAGAGTAATCAATAAATAATTACATTGTTGATAGTATCACATACCTTCTTTGGCCTAGTGGTGTCTTTCATTTTTTCTTTTCAACCTTCTCCTTTCCAGCTGACACCAGGTCCTTACACTCCCTCTCTGGAATCATGGGGGGACACTTTTTTTTTTTCTTCTCTAAATGTTACCTATATTAGTCCCTCACATACTTTAGATAGGTACTAGCTTTCTTAAGGACCTTGGTTCAGTTGAATGTTTTATCATCGAACAAAACAACTAAACAACTAATTCGCTCATCTTTTAAATCTTGATTTTGGGCATTCCACTATGTATGTATGGTGGTCCCAAAGAGCTCCAATGTCATATCACCTAGATTTTTATAAAAAACATAATTTCTTGCAAAATGAGCATGAGATCATTAGTCTAAAAAGAGTGATGAATAAGTAAATTTCAATTGGATTATATATAATAATTTAATAATTAAAACATTTTTAAAAATTACCTAGGACCTTCTCTATCTTTATGGGAATGAAATCTTCGATCACCACAAATGTGACCGGAAATATTGTTGTACTAGTAATACGGGAAGATCCAGGAAATGTTGCTAAAACATCACCAATACTAGTGCCCTCTGCATCACCAGTACTACCTGATGCATGCATGCTATGTGTTGCCAACATTTTAGTTGACAATATAGGCATAGATGATGGGGTTAGATGATGTGATGTATGTGCAAGAAGATTAGGATGGACACTTATACCAACCCCTACTCCACGGGCAACACCTGCAATACCTTGATCATGGCCGACAACATCATGAGGATGCAAAAAATCTTGTAAAAACAACATATATTTTAGTTCATGACATAAAAGAGTACAAAACATAAAACCATGAATGAACTTATGTTATAATTAAAGACCTCATGACAGCTTACTTGCAAGTTTTGTACTCTCTCAATCAATATTTTAACCCTCTCTTATCTCATCTATTTGAGGCACTATGAATAAAAATTGAAGGATTTCTTCATTGCATTTTTTCATGTCTTCCTTATCATATCGAGAGGGTTTTTTGAATATGTGATGTCATCATCCAATAACAGTGACTTCACCTTGACCCTATGGATGCTCTCCTCTACTACTGGTGCCTTTCCCCGATCAGTCAACTACAACAAGAATATTAAAAACATTATCAAAATTAACCCAATAAACTTATGAAAAGAACATAATAATAAAACATTTTGCTCGTATCTAATTTGTACATTACAATGAGGTAAACATGTCAGGTAGAAGTTCCTGAAGATGCATTTTGATCTGTGGTCTAGACCAAAGCCTTCCCCCTACGATCAATGTCCCGCTGTGACAAAAAATAAATATAAAAAAAACATTACCGAAATGAAACCAATAGACTTACAAAAAAAAACATAATAATAAAATGGTATATTGGAGTCATTAATTGGAGGTTGGGTAAAATGGTATATAGTATGTACCACCCCCATAGTAATTTTGTTTGTATCTAAGTGATTCAAATTGTAATGGATTAGCAACTCTACCCCTGCAGTTATTGATTTTATCACACATACAAATACATGGTTTCCCTCGTGTGCCTCGAATATGAAATTGGTTTCTTATTTGTTTCAACCCAGGTCGTGTACTATTTATAAACCCTACAATATTCCCTAATGTGTTTGGCCTTTTTTCAATGTACATAGCCACTCCTTTATTTTGATCCTTATCTTTTAGCTGTATATAATTTGCTGATAGTGCATACCTATGCATACTTTGTGTATATCAAACTAGCTACATCCAATCTTTGTAACTATAACAAGGTCTGACATACTCCATCAATTCAATAACTTTTTTGTAACATACCTTTATGTCGTCCATACAAAATAGGCCCAAACCATGTAATGACAATGGTGTTATGCAATATATCCTCTTGTTGACACAAAAAACAATGTTTATTGGAGGAAGTTCCTTGGGTACCCATTGTTTCCATAGATGTTTGTACCTCAAGGGAACCTCAATTTCCCCTATGCCCTCATCATCATAAGAACATGACCCCCCTTTAGCAAGAAATTTAATTCCATGTGTTAACAAAATTTTCTTCTAATCTTTTGACCTCTAGTTGATCTCCCTCTTTTAGACCTACTACATGTCTCGCTTTCCTCTTCTCTTACTAAATTTCCCTCACTCGAGGAAGACATATCTGACAAATAACTATTTGGTGGTACCTGCACTCATAATGATGTTGGATGAAGTTCTTTCATGGTGATGTGATCCCAATGTGACATTATGATTAATCTATCATTTCATTGCTAGAATTTGACTAGTTATAAGGTAATCAAGTCTTGGTAGATTGCAAGTTATTGTTACTACCATCCAAATGTGTCCATCAAAAATCAAATAAATGTATGAAGGAGACTATCCCTTGCAATTAATGACTTTAAACTTTTTAAATAGCCTTAAATGTGACTATGGTCCACCAATTACACAACCAAGGCATCAAATGTATTTTGTAGAAGAATGGTTTCACCATACATAATATTTTGGTTTAAGTTGTATTGAAGAAGAAAAATTAGAACACTAATAGACATAATTCAAGTGCATGTGTGAGGTGGTTCAGATGTCCACTGATAAACTCCATATTTCTAAGTGGTTAATAGGGAGGGAGTGTGTACTAAGACTAGTTAAGTCATCATAATTTTATGCTTTGAAAATAAAAATTGTTTAAGCCATCTTAATTCTTCCTATGTCTAATTGCTAGGACACTTTTGTTATGTTTTAAGGTAGGATGAGTGGTTGAATCAATGTTCTAGTTCTCTATGAGAAGGTTTCAAAATCTTCAAATAGTGAAAGTAAGTGCTCATAGTCATTTGAAACAACAACATTTTGATTATGTATGATGGTAGGATTTGATAACTTAAAAGAATTGGCTACCCAACAAACTTAAAGTTAAAAGAAAATTTTTCAGTTTAAGGGGTTAGCACTTTCTTTCATCTTTGCATATTGGTTTGATACTTCAAATGATGCATTTCTTATCCCACTTCTATCATATTGTATTCCCATCCCATTACAATTGTTGACACTAAAAGTTTTCAAAATTGCAATTTTGCAAAATAATGGGTTGTTAAGTGTTTGTAAGTCAGTTATGGGCGTTGGTTTGGTGCACGGGCACCTTGGGTCTCCATGCCTCTTTGAGGCCTTGTTTTGTTTTTTGTTTGATGTCAAGTTTTCTAAGATGTAATAAGGTCCTAAGGACCATCTTCAAAAGCTTGTAGTAGGTTTTGAGTCTTGGTGATAAGTTTCAATGTAATCACAAGGTCTCCATCCTCAGTTTGTAAGCTTGGTGCACCTTGGAAAATTAAAGAATAAAAAATTCCATGATGAAACCAAGTGCTTGAGGGGATTTTCCTTGGTGTTTTGAAATGGTTTTGATGCCTTTTTACATGTCTTGAAAGCCCTTTGTATTCGGGCTTGTGGAAGTTTTATTAACTTTCCTTAACTAGGCAATTAGGTGTCTAAATGATGTTTTGTTAGTTCCCAACATACAACCAATTCAAATTTCAGTTGTGGGACATTGGGAAGGTTGGTTGAAGATAGAAATAAGCCTCTATTGGTTGAGGCATGTGGCTTGATGAATCATTTTGAAGTTCTAATGAAAAAGCTTGTTGTTTTCTAGAAAATTTGTGTGTAAATTTCATGTTCTATACCGTACTCTGTACATATTGTATGGGTGAAATCCTATTATGGTTGGATAGAGGGAAGACCTAGCTTTCCTTTGGAGGTGATTTGACAAGTTTTCATTTAGTATAAAAGAAGATATCGTCATTTTAGTAGGAACTGGTCTGAAAACCCTCAAAACTAGGGTATTGATTGAAGAATGACTCTTTATTCCATCTCCACATTGTAATAATGCTAATTATTGGTGGGATGGAAGATATTTGTCTATATTTTAATATTTTCAGGGTTCTAGATAATGGTATGCTTTGTGGAGGAAGTTTTGCAATGTTCTAGGCCTAGCATCCTCATGTGACAGGCCTAGATTGTGAAGCAAAAAGTTGAGTTTTGTTTGTTTGGGGTGATTTTAACTATGAAGGAACTTAGGAGTGATATAAATGGGTGTAACTAGCCTATCAAAACCTGTTTCAAGGCTTTGAGGTGAATGGGAGAGCCTAGATAGTCAACTGTCCTATTGTAGCCTACTAATTAGGCCTCTTGGAGCAACATTGTTTTGGTCCATTTCTCTTTTACTGTCCACTTTCAAGAAAAAAAAGGTTTTGATACTTTTTAGGGGCATATATTACTTGTCTAATTTTAGTGGTTTGGGCATGATAGAATCTTATATGTGGATTTTTTTATTTTACTATCCTACCTGGCAGGGCTACAAGCCTTTTAGGGGTAAAGAGGGTTGGGTAAGTCAAGGTTTTTCAATTTGATGGATATCTTGGTAGAGTCATGGTGACACTATTTGATGGTCCAATCTCTACTTCTAAATAAAAATATCTCTAACAACTCTAAGAGCTATAATGGGATGGCATTAAAGGAACCTTCATATGAAGGATCTTCTAATGAAGGACCTTTGAATTAAGGTCTTCATTTGAAGGTCATTTATGCAAAGGTTCATTATATAAAGCATTTTGGACATGAAATGTTTAAAATAAAAAATACCTTCATTTTAAAGTCTTAACATGGCATCATTTTTCAATGAAGGTTCTTCATTCAAAGGTCATGAAAGGACATTTGATGCAATCATATGCCTTGTTAAAGTTTTAACTTAATAGTAAGGGCATCATGAGTAGTTTGTTGAGCCCATTCAACAATCTCTAATGCAAGGATTGAATTTTCTAGAATGTATTTACTATCAAGAAAGCCAATATTTTTACCTGTATGACTATATCTCAAGCAATAGGTTTAATTGTGATGGAAATGATATTGACAAGATTTTGTAATCTAGGTGTTGAGAAGCATAATTGGCCACCATCATAGGAAAGATTCTTCATTCATTAGATCTAGCTTAACCTAGCATATAATTGAGCTCCTTTTCCTCTATAAACTTCCATATGTTTTAGTTTATGTTATGTAAGCGTAATTCCATGCTATGTTGAAATATAAGAGCTGGAGGAGGCCAAAAGAAAATAACCCCTTTTTAGTTGTACCTTCAAACTTTTTCTTATTGTTTTATGTTTTTAGCAACTTTGTGGACATGAGATTTGAGGTAGGTCGTACAACAAAGAATAACATGTTCCCACCAACAAATTGAACCTCAAAAGTTAGTGCCTTTAATATTCTACAATATAGTTAAGTATATATTAGCTATATTTACATAATAAATTATATAATTATTTGACTTATTATAGATTAACAAAATTATTAAATACATATAAAATTATTATAATTAATAATTAATAATAAGTATATTTTTATATAATACAAATTATAATTAATATAATATATATTTAATATAATAGTAATATTAGATTAAATTATATATAATATAATTATATTTATTATTATATAATAGTATATATAGGATTTTACCTAATATTTTAGTGGATTTTACCATTACACTATAGTTGGTTTACCATTAAATGGCAGTTGAAACTTGTTTTCCAATTATACAATATATGTAGCATGCCATTTGATTAAAGATATGATAATTCTCCTTTAAGACCTCTTCAATGCACCCATTACACACTTAAGGAGACAAAGATAAATAGAGGGAAGAAAATATAGAGAGAGAGAGAGGGAGATAATGAGAAACATACAAATAGAAAGGGAGACAAAGAGATAGAGAGAGGTAGAGAGATAAAGAGATAAGGATGAATAGATAGAGATATAGGGAGGATGATTGATAGATCTCTCCCTATCGCTCTCTATCTCTCTATATCTCCCACTATCTATATCACCCTCTTCCCCCCTCTATCTATTGAGCTATCTCTCCCTCTCCTCCCTCTCTCTCTCATTTAGTCCATCTCTCCCTCCATCTCTCCTACTCTATATCTCTATACCTATTTCTCTTTTTATCTCCCTCTCACTCTTCTCTCTATCTCTCTCTCTTTCACCATCCCCCTCTATCTCTCTCTATCACCCCCTTTCTATGTCTCTCCCTCTCCCTCTATATATATTGAGCTATCTCTCTATTTCCCCCCTATCTTCTTCTCTCTCTCTCTCCCTTTCTACATATCACTCTCCCTCTCCCCCTCTTCTTTCCCTCCATTTTCTACCTATCTATCTCCCTCTCTTCTCTCTCTTCCTCTTCAACCTATCTCTCCCTCTCTCCCCCTCTTCTCTATCTCTCTAATGCCAAGCCTTCTAAAAATAGTGTTTAATTAAACTATAAGTAGATTATTGTCACCACTCTTCATTCCACATGAAATGCCAAATGTAGCAATTGTTTTGTTGCTTTTGTCAAGTTTCATTAACCAAGCTATTTAGTGGGTTGAATAAAGTTGTGTTATGACCCTTGGTCTCTTTAAAATAATTAGACAATATTAGGGAGATCAGGAAGGGGAGAAAACTAAATTCCTTCAAAATAGGGGTAGTTGTGGGTTTGTTGGTTTTCTCTGTATACTATATACTTAGTTCCTCTAGGATAAATAAGTCACTGTGGAAATAAAAGATGTTTGATTATCTACCTAATATTGTTTTGTGTTTTTGAAATGGAAGAGATCTACAACTCTATAGAAATTGCTATATGCTAATGGTCAAATTATTAGTCTATTTAGATCTTTTTCTTAGTTGTGTATCCTAACTAATATACATTAAGCTTTTTCATTTTTATTTACTACTACATAATAGTTTATGTGTTGAAATAATTTTTTCCATTCTTTGTAGTCTTTACATTAGAATACAAATCATATTTAATTTCATGCTAATATACTTCTTTCATAAATTAAATTTGTTTAATATCTTAAAAGATGTTAGTTAAATTAAAAAAGTTGTTTGAGTTAATTACTAAATTTGATCTAAAAATGTTCAACACTTTAGATATATTCAATTAGATATATCTAGTTAAATTGGAGGTGTCATTTGAGTTAATAATTAATTAACGTAATAATCAATTAAAGCAAGGGAGATAATTTTGGATGTGTTTGAATTTAATAAACAAAAAAATTAAAATAGACATAAATTACTTGAAATAAGTGCTTCATAACCCATCTAATCAAATCATAACCTATCAAAAAGGCAATAGAAATTTTCTAAAGAAAAGAACACTTGACCCAATCATAAGTGTATGGCCTTCGTAGAAAGGAGTGATCCACCTTAGCAATAGCAACTACCCCATCCAAAATTTTCTCACATTACACAAACCACAATGTTCCTCCAAGATAAGCCAATCAAATCCTACCTTATGTGTCCTAGTAATCAAATTGGAGATGATCCTAAAAATGACATTGTGAAGGGTGATTGGTCTAAAAAATATAAATGACTTTGCAATTATTTCACTACTATGATCAATGTGTCATCTTTCATGAAATTTCCCAAAACACTATTCATTATGATCATATGAAATTTCTTGGAGAGCTACAATAGTTGTAACATCATGAATTAAAATTAAGCATTAAAAAGTACATCATGAATTAATTATGTAACCACATAAGTCAAATATAATTCTATCAAGAAATTAATATCAAATAGATAATATAATCACATAACTCATACATTTCAATGTCATTGATCTTCTTATTCATCCAACTCTTTGTCTATATCATCTGATCCAGATTTGACATTGTAAGGATTGGTCATATCATCATCGTCATCACTGATATCAGTTTTGATAATGTCATCATCCACACGGATACAATCTTCATGAACATCAACTCCTACATCATATTCTAGTTCCTCTTCTTCGACATCATCAACTAACTATTGATCCTGATCATCATCTACATCATCTTCTAGTTCTTTGGTATCTTCTTCCACCACATTATACTTTACCGGTCTTCCTCTTGGATCATGTCTAACAACAAATGACCAACCTAGTTTACCTGGAACCTCTAAGTAAAATATCTGCCCACATTGGATTGGAAGATCGTAGGGCTCATTTCCAGCTCGCTCGATCGACCTTGTATTAACCATGGTAAATCCATTATCATGATCAATAAAAGTTCTCTCGGGATCATTTTCATTCAATTGTAGCCTATACCATAGGACGACGAATAGAACTAATTTGAAGGACTTGAATTCACACTCAAGTATATCATCCAAAATCCCATAGTATTTATTTTCTAAGACTTCTGGATGTATGTCGCTTCTAGATGAAACATTAGTCACCTAAAAGACTGCAGTTATCCCAGAATCACAAGTTTTCTTCATGTCATCCAACTTTTTGATTTGAAATTTATGACCATTGCACCACATAGTCTTGTGGTGTTTCACCTACAATATGTTAAACATGTAAAAATTATTGCAATATCATCAGTTGATAAACATATTTATTCTTGGCCGAATGTATACAAAGAAAAAAATCTCAACGTATATAAACATTAATATAATTGAAAATAATTAAATAATATGGGTGATTAATATATTTATGCATACATTTTTATCTCTTAAACCATATGCTAAATCAATTTCCCTTGGTGTAACATTGGAATCTCCATTACGATGAGCTTCTTTAACCAATGAAGCTACACCTTCCCATGTTAATGTGCGACAAGATTGTTGACATCGTTCAATCCATACCATCAGCCAATCAAGATTTTTTGTGATGTACAAATGTAGTGCATCCCACTCTCGACCAACTATATAAAAAAAAAATGAAATTCACAAATGAGGTATAATTAGTGGTGCAAGAGCACCTATACCTAATTCTCAACTTGTGATTATTTGAAGGTGGACAGATGGTCAATAGGTAGAGTGGGCCTTTTGGATGTTTTTTTCTTGAGTAAGGTCAATTAAGACCATTAGACATGTTGTAGGTAAATTTTTTGAGTTATGATTTTGAGTCTTGCACTAAAGAGTTTTGTAGTCTTTTTAATGAAAATTAGAAAATTTACATGTAAAAGGGTGCAAGGTTAGTGTCATGTCAATAATAAGGCTATTATCAAGCCACTAGCATGGTATTAGAGGTGTCCTAGGAGTTTCAATACATTTGAAAGTTCAAAAAATTAAAACATTTCAATAGTGATGTTAACAACCTTGAAATTAGTGTGTTTTATGTTTCATGTGATCATAAAAGATTAAAAAGTTAGTTGTAGAGGTGGTTGTTCAGTAGTTAAGGTGTAAAGGGATTTAAAAGACATAAATTGATCATTGTAAACCCTCATAGGATGAGAAATAAAGAAGGTATAGATGTTGTCCTCAAGAGTTTTGTGAAGAAAAGCATGTGAGAAGAGAGGTTCAAGCCTAGGTTTCAACAAAATATGTATGGTAGATCTGATTTTATGAATTTTTACCCATTTACAGACCTAATGGGTTGTGTCTAAGTTGGTTTTGAGGTCTGGGAGGTCATGGAAGTAGGAGATTCAATAAACCCTCATGATTTTGGCCTAACACAAGGGTTTTTTGGGTTTGGAAAGAATTTGGCCATACAAGTGGAATGTTTTTGTGGATTTAGAGGTTTGGAGGCATAAAAATTGTTGCCTCAATATTTCATGGGCATATGAAAAGCCTAAAGACTAGTTGCTTTGTAAAATAGGCCTAATTACCACAACCTACAAATGGTGATTTTGGTTATTTGGTCCAAAGGAATTATAATTTCCCTTGAATTATGTTTAGTAACACCAAAATGGGTGTCTAAAACCATCAAGGGTTTGTCTGGTGTTTTGGAAAAGTTTTGAGTTATTGGGAAAAACTAGGTTTGCAATATTACAAGGATTCAAGGAGTCAAAGTGTGAAATCTGACTTTTGTTGTTTGTTAGGATTTGAGAGTTGTTTGGATTGTTTAAAGTGGTCATTCTAAACTTTTTGGAAGCTTCTTAAAGGTAGGTTGATAGGTTAGTTGATTTGAGCCTCCTAGGTCTACATCAATTAGTTAATTACCACGATATACAACCTTAATTTATAATTGATGTATATTGAAGATTAATAATTAAATAAGTACAATATACATAAAAACCAAATGTAAAATGTATTATAATTACCTCTCACTTTCCTCAATCTACCTTTCCCCATCATGTACTCCCCTTTGAATTTGTTAATGGAGTTGGGATCCCAAATCCAATCTACATGGATCTTTGTTGCAAACTTAGGAAGATATTCAATAATGTACACCATGGTCTGGTATACCATATATCCCTCCACCATAGAACCCTTAGGATGTGATCTTTTCATAACCAAATCCTTCAAAATTTTCAATTTCCTCTCAACCATCCACATTGACCTTGTGTGTAGAGGTCCACACAATTCAATCTTCTCAACTTGGTGTATGAGGTAGTGTTCTTCTACAATTGAAAAATGTCAAAGGTAGACACTTTTGCATTTCACACATTAGACTGGGAATTTTTCTCTTCCAATAATTTATATCTTCTTTATGGATTTCTTTAGATGACAGCCATCTACAATTAATTCAAGGTGCAAATATATTAATAAGATTTAACAAAAATAAATAGTATATTACATAACAAGTCAAACAAATGGCAATTATAAGATCTATACAATGAATTGAACAAATATCACTACTTACCTCATGTATTTTCCAAGATCATATATAACTTTCTTGACATTTTTGTCAAAGTTGTATAGGAGAGATAGAGGTAGAACGTACTACAACAATTATAAAATGATCTTTTCATTATTTTTCCAAAAGTAGTAAACATAATACATTAAAAAATACATGCAATATACATATATATAATAGACCAAAATAATTACCTTAATGAAGGTATGTCAATCATGTGTTTTCATCCATGATCCAAATTCACCTTTCTTTGTTATAATATTGTTTATGTTCGCAGAAAATCCTGTGGGAAATCAATTTTTTTTGTATGACTTCTTTTATAGCATTGCTTTGTTGCTCTGTTAATAACCAAGGAAGGGTGCTTATATTAATCTGGTCTCCATCGCTATTTAATTGAATGACATTTTTTATTGCATGATTGGCTTCTTGAATGTCACTACAAATTTTGACAATTTTTTTCTTTTTTATGTCTTCCATCCAATATTTTCCATAACATTTCCATTATATTCTTTTCTATATGCATTGTACCAAAAAAATGCACAATTTGTAGCTGCTCATAGTAAGGCAACCTGCTAAATTGTTTGGGATAACTTTTCATTCCCTATGGAAGCCGACCATTAATTCTTGATGACCCTTCATGAAGCATATAAGTTAAACAAATTAACGACATTCATTATCAATTACAGCATGAGCAAACAAAACACAATATAAAAATATAAATTCCAAACATATCATTTATGATAGATAAACAATTTGATCCGATGTATAACCTTGATGATTAATTCTATTATATTCCAACTTCCATAGGTGAGGTGTCATTCTTCATGGTTTTGATATAGTCTCTTCTTTCCCATTGAAAATATGGTTTTCAATAGCTCGATGCTTATGATTTATGTGGAGGAAGTGTCTATACTCATCAAACACTTGTTTTCCTAAAATTTTTGAATGACAAGATTTCATCTTTGGACCACAAATTGGACATGCAAATTTTTCCTTTGTTTGAAGACCTGCAAGATAATATATAATTGGATTAAATATGTCAATTTTTATAATTATATATAATGAATAGATTATTTAAAAAACATGCATGATATTTACTTCATAAAATTAAATATCATTAAAGTGCAGTTCAATGTTATAACATACCACAAAAATGTGTTAGCCCTGGGGCATCACGAATTGTCATACTTGAGAATTGCATGGAATTAAAATTTTCTTTATCCTATTGGTCTAGAGACATCATACATAGTGACGCCATTCCATAACTTTAGTAACTCATCGATAAAAGGCTCGATATATATATTCATATCTTTAACTTGGTACTTACCTAGTTGAATGAACATAAACATGACATAATTATTATAACTATTTTACTGCACAATATGCACATGACTCTTAAATTAAAAAAATATGTCATTATGCAACAAATAAGAAAAATGAGATGCTACTACATTAAAAAAAAATGATGTAAACAAATACCTAGAACAACCATTGCCAACATTATGTGCTCCCTCTTTATTGACATCCATGGAGGAATGTTATTGTTGATAACAAAAATAGGCCGCATCGAGTAAATAGATCCCATCTCTCCACATGGATTGACACAATCTGTTGCCAATGAAAGCCTAAGATTACGAGGTTCTTTGTTAAAGTGTGGCCATTTTTCCTCCATGTCCCTAAATGTAAAACCATCCATAGGCATTTGAAAAATGTCATCTCCACTTTTATTTTGTGCATGGTAATCCATAAATTGTGCTAAGCTTTCACACCTAATTAATCGCCACATATGTGGAATAATGGGAATATAACGAAGAACCTTGTGAGACACCTTTTTTGTTCGTTGATCTGGTTGATATCTACTACTATGACATTTTAGGCATTTTGTTGCAAATACATGTTTTTTATCATATATAATATGATCATTGGGACATGCATCTATTGCTTGGTACTCCATTCCAATATCTTTCATAATGGAAAATAAATCTTAGTATGAGCGAGGTAAAATATTAGATGGTGGTAACAAAAATTCACCTATCAATCTACAACAAAAAAATAATTTGTTAATATAAAGAATATTAATAGTACATATTTCATCCTTTATTTACTAGTGATGAACTAACAACAATTAAAATAGATGAAAAAGGATGACATATATGACATACCTTAACATCCATGAGATTTCTATGTTGGATAAACCGTTCATAACCTTCAAGTTCACCAGCAACAATATAGCAAAGAGAAGAGTTTTTTTGGATCCTTTATAAAGGGGCTTGTGTGCCTTCTCAAGTACAGGTAAATCATGGACATCAACAAAAGTCATCCCAATCATCATGATTAGTTGTGCCACTAAATGTTTCATGGATCAATGTATTTGTACCATCATCTTCAACTATGTTTTCTAGTCCATGATAATCTTCTTCCATAGGATCATTAACTCCATCTTCGATATTCATAGCTCCATGTTCCTCCTCTTTCAAAACCACATTCTCTGGGGCATGATAATCCATTTCTTATGCCCTAGGGAACCCCGCCTTTATAATAATGATCGACACAAATAAACCATGATCATGATCAAGTGATGTTTTATATATATCAAAATGTTAAAATGATATAAACATTTACAAATTCAATCAATATAAAGACATGTAATGAACTTACCAATGGACGATAATCATGCCCCCCTTCAATGTGACCATGCTACCTACAATGTTTCTCAATTGTTGTGATTAAAAGTCTTCTTTTCTTTAAGCCCTTGCAATTATTGCAAGGACAATAACATTTCCCATCACCCTTTATTTTCAATCTAGCCCACATTCTAGCAATTGTCTGTTCATTTTTATTTTGCACTAGTATTATCTGACATGATTTTTCTTTACCAAGCTTGAATATTTAGATCTTCAAAAAATATCAAACTCAAACTTCAATAATTTTTAATTATAGACAAGTAACAAAATCTAATAATTCTAATATTTTGTACAAAAAAAAATTGGCATGCAACCACCCCTGCAAAAGAGAAGATAGTCTAAAGTTAATGAATCCAAACAACATTTTAAAATGCTAATTCGAGAACTCATTAAATTCTGATTTTACTATGATTTCCAACTGTTAGACTCCTAAAATCAAAATATTGAACTTGCACAACAAATTTTGGAAATGAAATTCTAAAAATGCATAAGTCTAAAAATGAAATCTAATGAAATGTTGCTTTAAAATATGATTTTCAAACCTGGAAGTACAAATTTGACTTCACAAATAAATTCTAGAAAAATACAATGACTACTCTTAAACTGGCAATATCTTCTTGAATTTTTTTTAATTTTTCCCAAGAAAATCATCCTTAGTTCTCCACAAATTGTCGCAAGTATAGAAAATTTGCAAGTATAGCAAAACATTGTCGCAATAAATAGGATAACTCACTTTTATTTATGTCGGCCACAATTTGATTTTTTCTAATTTTGCATGTTCGTCAAAATTTTGACAAACCTGAGTTTTCGTCGATATTTCAATGAAAACTTAGGTTTGTCAAAATTTCAACTAACGTCGGGGATAAAATTTAAAAAATTGAAAATTACACATCCAATATCACAAGTACCCGACAATACATCAAATTATACATCTTTCGTCAAAAAAATTCGTCAGATTTTGCAGTTAAATGAGTTAGTGCAATGTTTCTATAGTTAGCTTTTTAGCTTATGGAAAAAAATATTTGTAAGTAGCTCTTTATCAACATGCCCATATTTTTAAAGTTGTTACACAAAAAAAAAAAAACTACAATATAAAATTTATCATATATGAAAACACCCAAATTCCCCCTACTTCGCCATTGTCTGATATATGATATGACTCCATTAAATTTATGATAGGTCTTCCATACTTTTCTTGCTTGGGGGTTTGGCTAGAGCCCATGAGGCTTCATGATGCCAATATGGCAGGGAGGAGAACAAGAAAAGGTTTTGTGGTTTTTCCTTGCACCATCATATATTGACTACCTCAAATACACAGCATATTGTATTCTACTGACTGCATTTCTCCACACTTATATAGCTATCTTTTCAACTTTCCAAATCAATTATTTAAACCCAGTTCTTTATGATGATGCCTATTTTTTTTAGGTTATGACAATAATTATATGATGCAATAATCTATGCAAAATGGGTATAACACCACAGATTTAATTGAAAATTCAAGCTACATTACTTGG
This sequence comes from Sequoia sempervirens, assembly GCA_007258455.2. NCBI lineage: Eukaryota > Viridiplantae > Streptophyta > Pinopsida > Cupressales > Cupressaceae > Sequoia > Sequoia sempervirens. The sequence goes on along the minus strand of VDFB02000015.1, from coordinate 331,259,950 downwards.
TATTAAATATTATAGACAAATCATTTATGCAAAATAACCATGTAAAATGACATACAAATTTTGGAGCACAATAGTTTTAAAACCCTCAAATAACCCCAAACAAACACCACAATGGCTCTTTCGACAAAGCAATTTAATCAATATATTTTCTCACCATCCAAACCAAATAATGACGGCAATTAACAGTTTGTTATAAGGAGCTTCAAACAGGTGAGGAAAAAAGAATATCATGAAACATATTGTTACAAGACAAGCAATATATGTGATAGTTGTAAGAGGTATTAGGATAACACTTAAGAATCAGACGTAAATGGCAGATGAACAGAAACCTTTGGCCTGCTTTCAAAGTTTTTTGTCTATGTATGTTTTCCTACCTCTCTTAAAGTTCTATTTATTGTGGGTTTTTTATCATCTATCATTTACCTGTGATTCTTAAGTTTTTTTTTACAGCTCTTTTACAATTTCAATTTCTCAAATGACAAATGATCAAAAATCCATTTTAAATAGAACTTTAACATATGAAGAATAAAAGGTGTAAACTATGGCTATGAACAATTTGTTATATAGAGCTTTTGTTGTACAAAATGCATATAGCACCAAACATGCACATAGATAACAAGGAACAATAACTAGAGGCTGAAAAACATACAAAAACTAAAAGAAATTGAAAGTAGTCCAAAGGTACAAGTCAGTGTTTTGATATTAGGGGATAAGTAGATTGTGAAGGGATCCAAAACCCTTAACAACAAGAAAAGACAGGCCGCAGAAAGGACAGCTAGCAGCCAACAAAAAGCCAGCGCCCAAACAATACTCATCAAGATTTACAATTAACACTTTTCTTGTGGGAGCGAAGAGTCATGTCGAAAGAAGGCCGTGAAGATTTATCTTTTTTACCCTTGACTGTAGTCCTTCCTTCTTCCACCTGCGCAACCAAACTATGCCAGACCTTCTTAATATTTTCATGGTGATCAAAGCCATCAACCATACGCTTGGGGTTGTCCTCATGACTGCATTGTAAAGATAGTGACTTCTCAAGAAAGCTGCCGGGATGAACAGCCGAGGCACTTTCATCCGGAGAGGCAGCCAAAGGCTCAATAGGGGCTGCCTTAACAACCTCACCAAAAGGGACGACCGGAGGGGGGGTTCCAAGGTCTTGTGGTTCCGAAGCAGCCACCTTAGAAAAACTCTTATTAAGATCAGCAATCTTCTCAACTGTATAATGACGTTGAGAAGTGCCATTCCACCAAGTTGCCTTATGTATTTTTTTCTCAAATCCACATTGAGCAGCAACATGTCCAATTTTAAAGAATTTTCTACAATGGAAAGGTAATCCTTCATAATCCAGTGATTGGACCCAAGTCCCCTTGGAGCATTCTAATGAAACCTCAGTAGGAAGTCCATTTGTAACATCAATTTCTACAAGTATTCAAGCAAATGTGGAATGAAAGATATCTGAAGATTCTTCGTCAATGAACAGAAAGTCCCCAAGAGCCTCTCCCACCGATTCTAGAAGAGAATCCTTCCAGAGATGGAGGGGGAGATTAGGAAGGCGCACCCAGATCGGGAATTTATTAAAGGTTTCAGAAATAGGACTAAAATTTGAATGCCAGGGTTTGATCAATAGCGGATATTGATCCCCCCAAACTAAAAAAATGACCACATAAGATAGTATTTATGTCCTGGATATTATCAAATTTAACAACAAAGAATCCCTTGGCCAAAGGGAAGATGTGAATTTTACCAGACAAGAGAGGTTCCCACTCCTTGGAAATCCATGAGTGCAGCTGAGGAAGGCTTGGCCAGAAGCCCCGAAACCTGCAGATTATCCAACACTCAGAGAGCTCTGCTTCTTCATCTTTTATTTCTTCTATTACTTTGTCCTTTAGTTTCACCGTAATAACATTTCTCACAGGGATAAAACTCCGCCCCTACTTGAAGGAAATTTTGGCCCCCATGGCCAAGCCAAAATGCCCAGAAAGCCCAGTTGTTCTGGCCGCCAATGAAGCACCAGTACCCACTGTTCGAGCTGCCTTCGCAGCACCAACATCCTAGAACTGGCTGCGACCAAACACCCACGCCCATCCTGATCATTTTCCTTCGAAATAGGGGCCGCATTCAAACCTGACCCGTGTCCACCCACAACCTTACCAATAGTCTTCGATGCAGAGGCCACCATAGGAGGCACCAAGACAGGAGCCACCACTGACGATGCAGCCACTACACCAGTAGGGTTTTCGCCCAGTGCGGGGGATTCAAAATAACGTTTCCTGCTCAACATTGCTCGCTCAAATTGTAGCTTCTTGAGAATTTTTGTAGAATTGTTGGACACCTCTAAGGTACAGGTCAGTGTTATGTTTGTAGTTATACTAATCTACAAAATTTTAGAATTTTGAAAGTTAAAAAAAATTCTTATCACAAGGAAAATAGAATAAGATACTCCTAAAGTGTCATTCCATCAAAAAAATGCATGAGGGCACAATCCTTAATCAAATGCACAAACACATTTACCTAGGTTAAGATATGAAGAATAAAAGAGTTAAACTACAACAGTGAATACAAGGAGCTTCGAACAGATGAGAACAAGAGAATATCATGAAACATATTGATACAAGACAACCAATCTATATAACAGTTGGCATTTACCTATTGGTTATTTGTCAACCTGGTCTTGAATAGAATTTCTCGATGCTGAAAATTAATAAGTGCTAGGTGGTCGTTGGCGAGCTTCCTAGGGTTGTTTATGATGATGTGGATTTTTCTACTTATGCGGGTTGGTGATGGTGGAGTTGATTGCCTCGATATATAGGAGCAGAATGGTAAGTGTTTGCTCGCATGAGGGTTAATGCATCATGGATTTGTGGTATGATCATGCAGGAGGAATTAAATGCAATATTCAATGTTGCAGTCTAGGAAAGTATACTTTGCACTGTGCAAGAAAATATATTGATTTAGTTGCATTGTCAAAAGAGCCATTGTAGTGTTATGAACATGTTACATATACTCCAACATTAAATGTTATGTTATTAACATCTCAATGTTATGTCATTGAATGTTATGGATGTACTGTACCGATTTTCTCAGAAGATAAATAATACTTATATATGCTATTTTTAACTCTTTTTAAATCAAATTCTAGATAAATACGAAAAAAGATAGTATACACATTTGTTTAGATATATATGTGTGTGTGTGTGTGTATAAATTGTTGTTGCATTCTCAAATGAGCCATAGTGGCCTTCGTATGTATATATGGATATATATGTCTGCCTATATGTATATTTTTAAATATGGATTGGAGAAGTCAATATATATATATATATATATAGGTATATGTATTTGTCTATGTTTCATGGAATTCAATACAATTTCCCTTTTTGTCTATAATATTTAGTAGCAAATAAGTGTTATTCTAACACCTCTTATACAATTTATTGTCTTCAATATGTACTGTATACACCTAAAATCAATCAAGACATTTAATTAATTAAATACTAGTTATTTAATTAATATTTCATCTACTTATAAATAAATTCTCAATTTATTTATATAGTTCATATCTTCTAATTCTCCAAATCTAAAATCACATTCCTCTAATTTAATTAAATAAACAAATTTGTATAGTTTGTTTTATTTAATTGATTTTCACTAATCCCAAATTTGGAATTTAAACATGTGTCTACAACTTTTCATGCCAGGTCGCATGAAATTAAATAATTCTAATTTTTAAATTAGAATTATCTTCAGCAAACTTTGAGCACATGGTTTTTTCTCACATACTTGATTCCTTCATCCATTTGGCATGTTGTCTTTGGTCAAGGGAAAATCCTTCTTGATTCTTTCCATCTCCACCATTCATCCCCCATGTTTGAATTTGGACCGTCAATCATTGCCATATCACAAGATGCTTGGAAAATCCTATAAATACAACCCTTTGCTATTGTATTTGGCATCCCATATTTGAGTAGAGTTATTATGTAGGAATAGTTTTGGAGCATTGGAGCATTTGGAGTTTATAGTTAGTATTGTTTAGCATTTTAACAAGTTTGCATTTTAGCATCATGTTAACTTAGAATCATGTTTTACTTTTGCATTTTATTTCGTGTCTTGCTTTATAGTTGCATTTTAGATTAGCATATCAATGGTTGTTTGAGCATATGTAGAATCATTTTAACTTCTTATCATAGCATTTGTATCACATATTTTAGCAACATCATCTATTTATCAATATTTCCATTATCATAGCATCATGGCTTTCATCACATAGTTTCATGTAGGAACTTAGATTTATTGCATTTAGAATAGTATCTCATTTCTCAAGTTGCCATTTTAACAACCATAGTGCATATTCAAAATCTTAGAGCTAATATGGTTTAATAAATCCTTGAGAATAGAGGACAATGGAATGTTTTTGAAGATTTTTTTTTGCTACAAATAGAATAGTTTTTATGATTCAAATATTTAATATAGTACATCTCATTGGTGTTTGTGTGCTTTAGTATTGATTTGATATCTCTCCCACATTTCACACACATATAAATTGGTGCCCACCGTGGGGAACAACCCCATTTTTAACAACTTTCTTGAAAAGTTCTTGTGAACAAGCTAGACGTGAAGTTTTAGCACGACCGTGAGTTCTTTTAGCACATATAACCAATCTTTCAGCACATATGACAAATCATTCAATGCATCTGGGGTCTGTTACAATGCATACAAAATTTCTTTCGGTGCATCTAGCTAATGTTTTAGCTCATTCGGGGGGTCTTTTAGCACTTTCAATCAATACTTTAGTGCATTCATTACTTCGTTTAGCACATTCATCAGTTCTTTTAGCACATAAATGAGTTTTTTTAGTGCATAGAGTAGTTGTTTTAGTGCATTGGAGTAATCTTTTAGGACATTGGATGACTGTTTTAGTGCATTTGTTTAAATTTGCAAAATCTTAAAAATTCAAGAACTAATTTGTTTTTTCTACTTGCAAGTGGATGATATTCTGGTCAAAGATAATTTTATCAAACTACTAATGATTTATGTAGGGGTTGAAGTTGTTTAATGCTTTCTTTTGATTAAGATAGGCATCTAGCTTAATTAGAAAGGTTAAATAACACCATGTCTTCCATGCTTGATGAATGGTAGGCATATGCTCTCCCCTTAACTAGGTGACCAAAAATCCAGACCCATTCATTTTTTTTTATCCTTAGAGGGCCGTCCTCTTGGGAAAAACTAATCACCCAAGGGAACAACCCAACTGGTAACATGGTAAAGCCAAGTGACTTCCAACAAAGATATAAATGTGGGTACTTGAGGAAAGTTCAAGTATCACAAGGATTGTTATGAAAAGAAGGGTAGCAATGGTCTCTTGCCATATGGATGATCCCCACGAAAGGAATTCCCATACTAGAACCTCTTGTTTAGAAGGCCAAAATCCTTATTCTATTTACTGGTGCAAAAGATCTAACCTTTGAAGCCATCCCACATTTTTGTGGCTTTTAATAGAGATGAGAAATATGTCATGGGAGATTCATGGGTATTGAAGCTTGGCTAACCCATAGAAGTGAGTATGGTGTAGGGGAGCTAGTGGGGTCAAGCTTCTAATCATCCACTAAAAGTAGGCACAGCTGGAATAAAATCCAAGTGGGAATCTAGTAAATATTGTCCTACATATCGTTAAGTTGTACATGTTTGATGTGTTTTACCAATGTGTTTTTGAAAAAATTTCAAACAAAACATCATGTACATTGGAAATGAAAAACCTGGATTTAGAAAACATCATTTGAAACAACCAATTCTCTAACTAGAAAATCAAGAAAATCAAACAAACTTGTAAGAAACTGTGGCATTTCCCAATTTAATGCATCCAATTGTTGTTATAGCACATCCATCCAATCTTGCAATGCATTTGTCTTATGATATAGTGCATCCATGCAATATTCCAATGCATTCATTCTTTGTTTTAGCACATTTAGGCAGTTTTATAGTGCATCTATTCAATATTTTAGCACATAGACCCTCTGTTATAGCATATACACTGCATATTTTAGTGCATCAACCCTCTGTTCTAGCACATTCAGTCTGTATTATAGCACTTTATGCAATCTTTCAGCACATCAATCCTCTATTTTAGCACATTTTTCAAATCTTTTAGCACATTCGGGCTTTGTTTTAGCACATCCATTAAATGCAAAACTTGAGAGTTAAATTTACCCCCTGTTTCATAGTTTGAGCCAAAATTCAAAATCTTTTCAATCCAAAATCATTCCTCAGATACCACCGAGTCTAAACTTGTTAATACAAGTGGAATTATCCAAATTAAACCTAGATATAAACATCTCAAAGTGCCTAAATCGTCAAACTTATCATGTCTTTGATTGTTAAGCCTAGTTTCATCATTAGGATTTGTCATCCTTTCATCACGAAACAAAGCAGTATAATCAAATCAAACTTAGTCTCATCAATCAAATTTTTCATTCTATTTGACTTAGTTGTAATCCTTAGCACTCTTCCAAACAAAGATTAAAGTTTGGTCAAAGTATAACACTTGTATGCCTATTCAAACAAGATTACAAAAGTAGAAACTCAAGGAAAATGAAATGGAAGCACAAAACATCGAAGCACAAAACATTGGAACTCAAAGTGTTGAAACTCCAAACATCGAAACTCAAAACATCAAAACTTAAAATAGTGAAATGAAAACTACCATGGCTAAAGCTGAAGATAATCTTTTCCATGGAATCCACAACAATGAAGGGGAAGAAATAAATGAGGAAGATATCCAAAATGTTGAACAAGATCCGAATTTCCACAAACACTTAGAAAATGTTTTCGAAAGAAATGGGGAAAAATACCTCCTAATGTTGGCTAAACAAGGTGCAAAATTTCATAATGAATTTGATGTTAACCAATTGAAAGAACCTCCTAGAAAGCCTGAAAATGATCAAGAACAAGTGGTTTCCCTAACTCATCAAGTGAAAAAACTTCAACAACAAATTCTTGACATGCAAAGGGGAACCTCAAAATGGTACTTGATCCAATAAATTTGTCCATATCCGTTTGATCAAGATATTCACATAATTCCTTTTCCCAAACATTGTGAATTCCCAAAGTATGACAAATACAATGGAAAAATTGATCCAATAGATCATGTGAGGGAATTTAGAACCATGAGTCTTGAGTTTTCTCATGAAGAAACTTATTTGATGAGGTTGTTCCCAAGAAGTTTAGGTGGAAAATGCCTTGAATGGTTTTCCAAAATCGCACCACCAATTAGAAGCTTTGAAGAAATGGTTAACAAGTTCATCACCCAATATTCTTATAACATCCAACATGATATAACAATGAAATACCTTTGTAACTTGAAATAGAAAAAGGGTGAATCGTTCCTCACTTTTCTACAAAAATGGAGAAGGTTATTTGTGAGTTATTCTCATCTAGTACCTAAAAAGAACAGATGGAAATCTTTATTGATAACCTAAATGATGAGATGAGCTATAGGTTGGAATTGCAATGTCCACCCACATTCAAAAATTTGATTGAGAATGGGATTAAAATCGAAGAAGCTTTGGTCAAAAGAGGAGTCATAAAACTTTACAATGACAACAACACATCAAACTCCTCTAAAAACTACAACAGTGGTGACAAACCCAAGTTTCAGCAATGATACAAGAATGTGGGTAACAATGATGACACAACTGAAAACCAAAATACAAAACCTATATTCAACTTAACAGTAGCTGCCACCAAAACTAATTAGAACAACAATCCACCCAACAACCAAAATGTCAACCAAAGCAACAATCAAGGTAATGATGAATCTAGAACACCATCATATCGAACGTCCTCGATTGAAGAAGTTTCACACCTTTGGGACAATCATCAAAATCAGCATTAAAGGAACTTCTTGAAGCTAAAGTCATAACATTACCAGTGGAAAGAAATTGGGAGCCACAAGTTAAGCCTCCATGGTGGAATGATGCACATTTTTGTGACTTTCATTGAAACAAAGGACATAAAACCAACAACTACATGCAATTGAAGCACTTGATACAAGACCTAATTAAAAACAAGATACTCTTTGTAGGACTCCAAACAAACAATGATCATGGAGCATTCAAGAACCCTCTACCCAACTATGAAAAGGGGGAGTCATCGTCATCAAATACCAAAGGAAAAAACATAAACTATATTTATGACACTACCATTCATTGTGTTGAGGTGGTTGAACATCAAACCAAAGACATTGAAATTAGGAACCAAAGAAACATTGCTACAACTGAAAATCATCACCATGATATCAACACTGCCTCACATCAAATCAATGACCTTGTGCCAATAAATTTGATCACCAACATTGATACAAATAAAAACCAAATCAATGTCATTAAAATCAAAGAAAAACAAGACAATTCACTTATCAATGCTATCACAAGAGGACAAGCCAAGGTAACATTGAAAGGAGCTACCCCTTCCACGTCTGAAGTAACTATTGTTGTCCCTACAACTCAATATAACATCGTTGATCAGTTGCAGAAGATACCCACTCAAATATCCATATTAGAGGCTCTCAAGATTTCACCCACTCATGAGGAAATATCAAAACAAGCTCTAGTCACCACCACAGTACCAAACAATCTAGAAGTTTTCCAATTTCAAACTATGGTAGGACATTTAACTACACCACACTACTTATTATTTTCAAAGCATGATGATGTATCTATCACCCATCCATACAACATTTCTCTCCACATTTAGGTTTTAATCCATAAACACCATGTTAAATGTATTCTAATAGATGGAGGAGTTGGCTTAAATATTTGCACTCTAAAACATGTCCATGCACTCAGATATTCTAAAAATGCTATTGATCCTAGAAGGAAAATCACAATAAAAGCATATGATGATGAAGAAAGATCCTCCCAAGGATTAATTGTAATACCAATTCAAGTAGGACCAATTGTCAAAGATATGGTATGCCAAGTGTTGGAAAAATAATTGACATACAACATACTCTTGGGACATTTGTGAATTCATGAGATGCAAGCTGTAAAATCAACATATCACCAGTGTTTGAAATTTCCTTTTAATGGATAAGAGATCACTATTGTTGTTGATTCCAACAACCCCCCATACTACAACACACTACAAGCAACCCAAGATAATTTTTTGCCACACAACAGGGAAGCTACAACTCCTAGTTCATCCAACAATGAAAAAAAATTAAATGCTTTGTCAAAGTGGGTGAAGAAAAAGGACCAATCAAAAGATAAGGGTATCAATGGGTCTACTCCATCAAATCATGAAATTCAACTCAATACCTTATCAAAATAGATCAAAAAGATCCAATTGAAAGACAAAGGCATGGGGGAATACTCATTTGATAAATCCTTGTGTTTATCACAACTTTCATCTTCTCCTAAGTCATATGGACAACCATCAACATCAAGACAACAATCATCACAACCCACCACACTCTTTGATGGAAAATTTGTAAGACCAAGCACCTTAGTGGATGAATCAGAAGATAAGTAGGTTTTGAATTGGTTGTATAAGGATGAAGAACAATCACAAGCATCCACTTCAAATGTACTAACAAAATAGTATGGAAAAGGGAAGACAATCTTGGAAAAGATGGGATATGGGGGAAAAGTTCCTATTGGTAAAAGAAAGGAAGGCATCATAGAACCAATATAGCCCATCAAAATGAATTCTAAGGACAATATGGGACTAGGGTATAGGGAAGAATCAAAAGAAAAAACCAAACAGTAAGTTGTCGAGAGAATCCTTCAATTGAGAGATAGTTTCGAAACAGACTCCAGTGAATATGAATGAGATTCCCTCTATAAAGATTCTTGTCATGATAAGGAGATTGATGTGGTACAAAAGTAAACACCAACATGTACAAAGGGATAGAGCTCAAGTTATAGACCACTTTAAATTGGATCACAACATAACAATGACTCAAGTGAAGACGATCATAGTTCGAGCGAGATAGATACTTCGGAAGAGAGTAACATCGTAGAACTCGATATTTCCATTGGAAATTTTGATTACATTTCCATCATGATGCTTACCCATTTTGACCTCATCCAATGTAATGATTCCATGCCATTAGTACACCCTAAATTAATTGACTAGGACCAATTTGAGTTGTTTGATCTACCCACCGTTCTGAATGATGACACCATCATAAACTTCCTTTGTTTTGATAACCTTGAAACATGTTCCATCATCGAATCTCATAAAAGAGATTCAAACAAGGGGAGTGCCAGATCTTCTAGCTGAAAAATGAATCTAAAAAAATGGATTTAATAATGAAAACCATTTAATGGCACTATTAAATCAAGAAAAAGGAAAAAAAAAGAGTGTATCTCAAGGTGAAAACCTCACCGAGCTATTGAGAGATGGAAGATTTGACACTCTTCCTGAGAACTATCAAGAGAGATCTTCAATGTTGATTGAGCCTACATAGTCTATCAATGTTGGCACAAATGAAACAGTGAAGAGCCTGCATCTAGCGATGTCCGTGACAAAGGAGGAAAAACCCAGATTCACTAAATTCTTTGAAGAGAGGTAGATAAACTTTGCTTGGTCCTATGCTAACATGCCAGGCATAGATCCAAAACTCATCATGCATCATTTATCACTACCACCTAGCGTAAAACTAGCAAAGAAAAAGTTGAGAAAAATGCACCCTCATTTCACCAAATTAAATAAGCTACTAGACGTGGGATTTATCAGACCTATTGACTATGTTGAGTAGATATTGAATATTGTGCCAGTCTTAAAACCAGACAAAAGCATCAGGATATGCATAAACTTCGGGGATCTTAACAAGGCTTTCCTAAAAGATTATTTTCCTCTACCTAACATCGACATCATTGTAGACTTGACTATGGGACACGAAATGTTATCACTTATGGATGGATTTTCAGGGTATAATCAGATAAAGATAACACCTGAAGATCAAGACAAAAAAACCTTCACATATCCTTGGGGCACTTTCTGTTGGAATGTAATTCCTTTTGGGTTGAAAAATTTTGGAGCCACATATCAGAGAGAAATGACCACCATCTTCCATGACATGATGCAAACATTTATGGAAGACTATGTAGATGACTTATTGTCAAAATCATTCACTAGAGAGGAACATCTAGAAATTTTAGACAAGATCTTCACTAGACTGGAGAAATTCAATGTGATGTTGAACCCTAAGAAATGTGTATTCGATATAACATCAACTAAAGTTTTGGGGTAGATTGTGTAAAAAAAAGGAATTGAGGTGGATCCTATAAAATTTAAATCCATCATGGAGATGCCTCCTAAAAACATCAGCCAACTCAAATCATTACAGGGATGGTTTCAATCCATCAGGAGGTTCATCACACAACTGGTTCACAAAACCCACCCTTTCAACCACTTACAACATAAGAATATCTCTTTCAAGTGGGATGAGAAGTGTAAGTAGCCTTCAATCAACTCAAGCAATATCTGATGTCACCACCAATACTAGTACCACCAATTGAAGGAAAACCATTGATACTCTATATTGCAACAATGAAGATATCTTTGGGAGCTTTATTGGCACAAGAAGATTTTGTAGGAAAGGGAAATCTATTATATCAGTAGGACCTTGAATGGTTATGAGATCAATTACACCTTAATTGAAAAATCTTTTCTTGTGGTAGTATTTTCTACCCAACAACTAAGACATTACATGTTGACTCATACCATCAAACTCATCGCTAAAATTGATCCATTAAAGTATCTACTCAACAAAGCTACCCTAACAGGAAGACTAGCTAAATGGGTGATGATATTGAGTGATTTTAACATCCAGTACATGGATAGAAAATCCATCAAGGGTAAAGCCATAGCAAATCAACTAGCTAAAGCACCATTGCAAGACAATCATCCAAGGAACATTGAATTTCCAGATGCTAATGTCCTTACATTATCTACACAACAATGGATGTTGTACTTTGATGGCTCTTATACATAACATGAATCAGGGACATGAATCTTGTTTATCTTGCCACAAGGACATACCATTCCCAAGTCCTATAGACTAATGCTTCCTTGCACCAACAATACAGTCGAATATGAAGCATTGATCATTGGAATCAAAGTAGCAGTTGAGTGTAAGATCATAGAGTTACATGTCTATGGTGATTCACAACTAGTCATTAATCAAGTGAATGATGATTACCAAAAAAAACATGAAAAATTAATGCCATATATAAGAATGGTTGATGACTTCAAAAAGTACTTTGTGGAGATAAAATTTATGCAAATTCCTAGAGGTGACAAAAAAGTTTTTTATGCCATGGCTACCATTGCTTCTCTCTTACAGATTCCTAAGAAATGAACCTATTGTGAGTTCATGGTGGAACAACTGTTCAACCCATCCTATGAAAACCTCGAAGCCCAATTCATCTACCATCTAGCTGAGGCTGACACTTCTACCTATGGGAAAATCTACACCAATATGAAAGACTATACCTTCCCACCCAATTTATCCCAAAACCAAAAATGAAATTTCATCTAACAAACAGCTTGACACACCCTAATAGCCAATGTGCTTTACCGGCGAGGTCTTGATGGTAATCTCCTTCGGTTTCTAGAATGCAACAAATCTTAAACTACTTTATGCAAGCTCCATGATAGTATCTATGGTACACATTCAAGTGGCCTAACTTTAGCTAAGAAACTCCTACGTTTGAGGTATTATTCACCAAATATGGAGGAGTCATTCAAATATGTCAAAAGGTGCACAAAATTTCAAATCCATGGAAACTTGATACATGCACCGGCACAAGAGTTGCAACCTTTCACATCAACTTGGCATTTTTTCAATGGGGATTGGACCTCATGGGCAAGGTTCATCCATCTTCATCCAGTGGACACAAGTTTATCATCACAACCATAGAGTACTTCACAAAGTGGATTGAAGTAGTTCCCCTAACCACCATCACAAGAAAGCAAATCTCATAATTCAAGAATCATGATTTCCAAGAAATTTGTGAGAGGTTCCATATATAGCATCAGTTTTTGACACCCTACTATCCCTAAGGAAATGGCCATGCAAAGGCCTCAAATAAGACTATCCTAAAAATCTTGAAGAAAACTGTCAACGAGGTTGGACATGATTGGCACATTTAATTGAACCCTACCTTATGGGCTTACAAAACCAGTATCTGCACCCCAACAACAGCTACACCCTATTCTCTAATCTATGGATTAAAATCCATTCTAACTATTGAGGTTGAGCTACCATCACTCTGTGTGTCACTAAAGGGGATCATTTCAGATGAGGATTACAAAGTGTCCAGGTTATAGGAATTGGAATTACTAGATGAGCATCACCAACATGTAGTTGATCACTTGAAAGCATATCAGTAGAGGATATCCAGAAGCTACAATCACAAAGTAAATCCTAGAACATTTTAGGTGGGTGACTTAGTCTTGAAAGAAAACCCCCATAACCAATAGGATCAAGAGAAGAAGGGGAATTTTGAACCAAACTAGCTAGGTCCTTTTTTCATTGTATCAGTATTTGGATTAGGAGCATATCAGTTTTCCACACTAGAAGGGGATTTGTTTGGTGAACCCCTCAATAGCCTACATCTCAAAAATTTCTACACTTGAATCATTCAATGCATCAAAAAAGTCCTGAAAAAATGGTTGCCTTGATGAAAACCTAGCAAAAAAGTGTCTTGGTAACAAACAAAAAAAGAGAAAAATACAAAAATACAAAAAAAGTGAAAAATCATAAAATCTAAAAAAGTGCAATAAAAACAAGTAGTGAAAACCTAGAAATAGGCGCTATTTGTGATAGGTTAGCTTTTCCATCTATTTGAGCATGCTGACGATTCACTTTTTCCATTTTCTTTTGTTATCATTATGACTATCATCAGAAAGCTTCATGTACATATCCTATCATCGTGGTCATCTCTCACCCTAGACTGGGGGCAATAAACTTTGAGCTTAAACCAACAAAAAAATAGCAGTAGTACAACACAACCCAAAAGAAATGATTATAGTGCAACTCAACATTGAACATCAATCACACAAACATGAACATGAATCAACCATCCATATCAAACAACCAAATCAATCAAACCAAAAGCACACTTCAAATGGATGATTGTTCTTTTGAATCATGGATTTATCACTGTGGCATGAATATTCAACCGTTGAACTTTTATTTTTGTTATCATATCCCTAGAGCACCTCGATGATGTATTAAACTAGAGGAGCTAGGAAGGAATATGATTTTTCTTTGTCTATTTTCTGTGAGTTGATCATTATTACTGTGTAAATTATCATGGGACATTCTCTACAAAGTATCACTAATGACATTTTGAATTTGCATAAGAAAATGGTTAACTCTTGTTTGTTTACACAAGCAATACTCAGGTCATCTCAGTTTAATTATACTTAGATGCTTGTGTTAACTTGCAATATCAAAGATCATGAAAGTAGTACTCAAGTCATCATGGTCTAAATATACCATCGATGCTTGTACTCACTTTCAAAATTTTAAAGGCTCAATGATGATAAATAGCACAACAAATTAGCTATTATGAATGACATCTACATATTAGATCTGCATGGTTAAGTTAGATTGCATTCATGTTAGTTTGCATCTGTATCTATGGGATTTCCAAATCTATAACAATTTCACAATGATGTTATCTCTAGCACTAATGGATTGAGTACACTTGACATTAACCAAAAATACATCATTTTCATTTAGTTGCACACCAGTTGAATCATCATTTGAATACATTAGAAAACATTATCACATCATTCATCCATGCATGCATCACATCATAATATTTACATCAAAAAATGCAAAAAAAAGAAGTGCATTCCATATCATTTGCATGATCCAAATCATTTCATCAATTATTAATGGATTAAGAAATTGGTCCATTAAGATGATTGAAATACATATCCAGCAATGTAAGATTTCCAAGAAAGAAAACATCTCTTCTTTAATAAGGGAATAATTGAACTTGATGCATCTATAATTGAATTTGATGCATCATTGAGATCATTTACTCCTTTTATAAAATGGATCTTGGATTCACATAAGATGATTGAAAGACATGTATAACAGAGTAAGATTTCCAAGAAGAAAAATTTGTTGAAGAACATGACTAGTAAAAACATAATGCCATTGTTATGAACATCTAAAACCAGTAGTGAAGATTAATTTGTTATTAATCAAATCCAATACTGACAAAGGAATAACTGGATCATTGCATACACATCATACATCATTTTCATAATAAAATTCATCTCACATAGCATAAAACATCATCCATTAAGAATATAGAATCATTAATCATGCATTATCATACCATCATTGAATACATCCCATAATCATCATTATATAAGCATCATCATTACATAATCATCATAATCATCATGATCATCATCATATAAACATCATAAACACATAGAACTATGCACCATCATGTGATCATTCATACATTCATCCATTCATTGCATCATCTATTTGTATTAAAAAAGTATAAAAACATAAAATGCATCACATTTCATTGGCATAATAGG
Organism: Sequoia sempervirens; assembly: GCA_007258455.2. Taxonomy (NCBI): domain Eukaryota; kingdom Viridiplantae; phylum Streptophyta; class Pinopsida; order Cupressales; family Cupressaceae; genus Sequoia; species Sequoia sempervirens. The sequence continues at coordinate 331,244,377 of VDFB02000015.1, read as the reverse complement.
ATCCATCACATACATCATATCATAGAATCATAACACATCAATTGCATCATCATTTGCATCCATAACATATCATATCATCATCATATAGAACATCACACAGCATATATAATAGAAATAAAATGCATCCATCATAATCATCATGATCACCATCATATATAATAGAAATTAAATGCATCCATCATAATCATCATGATCATCATCATATAAACATCGTATAGACACATGGATCATAATCATCACCGCATATCATATAACCTCAAAATCATAATGTCAAAGTGTACAAGGATATCCAATGGTATAAAGAGATACATCAATATCAAAAATGGCAATGTATCAGAATGTTTGAAATCAAGAGGTACATCATCAATGTCTCAAAAACATCAGTGTATACATATCTAAAGTACATCAGAAAATAAAAAATCAAAACTATGTCATGCTCCCCCTAGATGGTGTTGGCATCACATGACCAGGGCCTCCCCCACCAAACAGACTAGTACCTCCTCCACTTGAAAGACCTACACTAGGATCTCTCCTATCTCGAGGAAGCAGTTGTGTAACACCCATGCTTGTGGTCTGAGACCAAGACCTCCCTGACCGAGACTATGCAAAACTCTCCCACCACTCGGGAGGAACCGCATCATGATACCTAACCCTATAAAAATCTGCCTCATGTGTCATACAACATATCTCCCTGGAATAGTCTGAGGAACCAATAGCCGCTATAGTCTACTGTAATCTCTCATAGACACCCTCAGCCTACTCCACCCATTTTCGCAGAATGTTTCTCTCTACAATAAGTGTGGTAACCTATGCCTATACCTGTCCCTGACCTTGGGCCTATACCTATGCAAGCTAGGCCTATACTTGATGTGCCTATTATCTCACAGCATCCCTCTCAATCATCAATGTTTGGATTTTCCCATATGCCTGTGTGAGAAAAGCTTGTACCTACTCTAGCTAACCCTGCAGCATTTGAACCTACACCTGTAAAGCAGCTATTTGTGTATGTTGTTGTTGCAATGGTAGTCTAATCTCCATGCATTGTTGAGATGGGGCAACTAATGATTGCCTCTTGCGAGGCACTCTCAACTCTCCAACATCAAGACTTGGCCTTCCTCCACCCTCATCTCCTCTACCATCACCCCCATCATCATCTTCGCCTCCTCCATCTCCATCACCATCCTTGTCATCATTGCTATCTGACTCCTCCACTAAATCCTCCTCCTCCTCCCCTCTGTATTGCCTCCGCCTATGACCTACTTCCCCCTCCTCCTCTAGAAAGGGTGTTGGCTTGTCTAGGATAATAATCCAAGGGAATGGATGTAGGAACATGTATTGTGCATACTCTTCTGATATCAAAGCATTGGTGATCTTTAGATGCACATCACAAATGATGACTTGTAACCCATAGAAATGATGCACGGTTGCATCATAAGACAACATAGGCCCCCAATCTATAGAATCCACCTGTCATCATGCATAGTGGGCCACTCCATGCAGCATACCCTGAACCCTACCATACTACCTCAATACTCTTAGCAACATGAATCTCTCAATAATGAATCATGTATGGCCAATGAGGTATAGGGACTAACTCAAAAATAGCATCTCAATGTTATCCTCAAGCCACTGCTTGCAATCCAAATAGGGTTGCCATACCACAGGCTCAAGATCGTCCACTGTCCTCCTCTAGTACTTTATTTTTCCCAGCCTAGGCTGAGCAATTCGACTACCATAAATGTGTATATATAGCCTCATGGTGAGATTTCATCTCTCTCCAATTGGTCGACTAACTGCTATATGCTCCTAGGCCTAGACCTAAAGCAATGTGACTCCAGCTGATAAATTGGCCCTGTGAAGATATACCACCTGGTGTAAGTCATGATACAAATGTGCAAGCATACAACAACCCCATGTACCCTAAGCAATCATGTTCTCCAAAATCTGCCCCCATCCAACTAATAGTCCCTTTGACCTATGATTAGGACAAAGGAACCCTCCAATAAACCTAGCAAGAATAGAAGGAAAAGTGGCATAAGAACCAACCATATCCCTCTAAGGAATCTCATAGCCGCATATATTCTCATCCTCAAATAATCTACGCAGTGCATCAGTCTCACCCTACTCCTATGAATCATATAGTACAAGCTCTCCATCCACAAGTATCCACATAATCCAATATACATCCTCTAGAGTAACTGTGATCTCACCAGTGGGAAAATGAAAGGTGTTATGCTCACTGTGCCACCTCTCTATTAAGGTTGTCAAAAAACCCTTGTTGATCCTAATCTAGGGTATATCAATAAGAGATGACAAACTACATCATGCAATCATGGCTACATCAGGCAGTGTCAAGTGTGGAATCAAATCCATCCTGGGAAAGCGCTCTCTAATCTGCAAACTCATCAATAGCTCCTATCCCCAAAAAATCACAAATTAACCTATCAATCAATTGACATCAATCAACCTATCAAATCAATCAAAATCAATCAGCTTATCAATCTAATCAGCTCTGGTAAGACTTTGATCAAATCTCGTGATCATCATCAATCAATTTACCTTCGCCTATCATGAGGTTCATCAATCAATTCAACCTCGCCTATCATGAAGTTCAACAATCAATTCAACCTTGCCTATTATGAGCTTCAACAATAAATTCAACCTCGCTTACCATGAAGCTTATCAATCAATTTGACCTTGCCTATCATGACGTTTATCAATCAATCAATGCACCTCACCTACCATGAGGTCATTCAATCAATCAAACTATCAATTGATCCTCGCTTATCATGAGGTCAATTATTAGTCTCAATCATTGAATCTCACCTATCATGAGATCAATGGACATCTAATTTATCAACACCACCAATCATCATTAAATCAAAGATTGACGCAATCAAACATCATCAACATCAAGGTGTCTAATCAAGAAAATCATCAATCCGGTCTAAAACTTCACCAATGCGCTAAAACAATCTTTCTATGTTCTAAAAAACTCTATTAGCTAGAAAAATTCATCAATGCGCTAGAACAAAGCTTCTATGCACAAAACTATCATATGTGCCATTTCATTTGATCTATCCACCAGAACAGGGTCCCGATGCACTGAAACATCCTATGCACTACACCATCTAATCTATGCACTAAATCAATTCGTTTATGCACTAAGTTCATGAATGTGCTATTGCAAGCACCCTATGTGCCAAATCACCTATGTGCTAATATATCAACCCAATGCGCTAAATCGCTAACCCTAAACGCTACTTTAAATATTCTATGCGCTATGGGTATGTGCAGGATCATGATGGGCCAAAAAGTGGCGATATGATGGGTATGTGTAGGGTATGTGGTTGACAACTTTTTTTTTACCCAAAATTGATGAGACGAAGAAGAGTTTTTAAATGAGATTCTCATCTTTCCACCAATATAAATTATGTTTAACTTTGAATTTAATAAATTATTATTATTTATTTTCTATTTGAATCCTGATTGATAGGTTGATTGAAAACATCTAAGCTTCAAACGTATCACATTTTTTGAATCTGAAACATGTGTCACATTCTATGTTTTGCATACTATAGGATTTAAAAAAAATAATGAATTTCATAAAGTTTTGACCAAGTTAAAGTGGTCAGACATACGAGTTTTTATAATTTTTAAAATTTGTAATAAAAAATTCATAATTAATTATTTACTTAGAAAAAAATTATTAATGCATCCCATCGGACATGAGTCCTCTATTTATATCTAAAATATTATAAAAAAATATTATCATTTTATTGTGGTTACGATGGTTAGGCAGACACCTACTTCTTATTTTTCCTTGAAATTTAAGTACTACTACATTGAAATTTAAAATTTTCACCAAATAGATTTTTTTTTTTTTAACAAAACCTAGTAGTTTTAGAAACTACATTCAATTTGCTATAGATTCTATTCTTACATATATTTGAAATAATATACATAACTTATTCAAATTTTTATGTCAAGTTGCCTAACTCTGAATTTTTTGAATTTTATTGCCACTTAAGGGCCTATTTTTTCCATGATGATCTTGCACATACCCTTATAACAGACACCCTATGTGCTATTGCGGTCTTCTTATGAGCTAAAGTAACAAAATCCAAATTTAAACAAGAAAATAGAGGAAAAAATCAAATGCACAAATTACAAGGCAATTTCTAGGGGTACATACCGGAGGATCGTATGCCATCGGGTGGTTATGACACATGACCTCGAACCAATGTGTGTGGTAAAGGATCACCATTCTACTCCAAATTGCTAAATTGCTAATCACTCTCAAGTTTTCAAAATCACAAATGCTCAAATGAACTTCTAATCCAACTTTTTAACCTTTTAAGGTTAATTAAGTGGCATTTTTATGGGGTTGTTTAATTTTATTTTCAAAGGGGCTTTAACTCATAAAATCATCACCAAGTGGCTTCAACATCGTTTTTCGGGAGATAAATCATTTTTGAAGCATAAAATTTTGAGATCATCATCAAATCATCAAAATTTTGAAAAAATCCAAAAAATCCTAAAAATTCAAAAATTCACTAATTTATTTCTTAAGGGGGCATATATCTGTCATCACCTGAAAATCAATATCTGAGGCATCGAAAAAAAAAAGTCTTGCTATCAGTATCAAATTTTTCTTTGAAGCAATGTGTAAACACATTATGTCAAAGAGGGAAAAAATGTATACACCAAAAATTGGTCAAGACATTTAATTAATTAAATACTAGTTATTTAATTAATATTTCATCTACTTATAAAGAAATTCTCAATTTATTTATATAGTTCATATCTTCTAATTCTCCAAATCTAAAATCACATTCTTCTAATTTAATTAAATAAACAAATTTATATAGTTTGTTTTATTTAATTAATTTTCACTAATCCCAAATTTGGAATTTAAGCACATGTCTACAACTTTTCATGCCACCACACCAAGGTCACATAAAATTAAATAATTCTAATTTGTGTTCAACAAACTTTGAACATGTGGTATTTTTCTCACACACTTGATTCCTTCATCCATTTGGCATGTTGTCTTTGGTCAAGGGAACATCCTTCTTGATTCTCTCCATCTCCACCATTCATCCCTCATGTTTGATTATGGACCGTCGATTGTTGTCACATCACAAGATGCTTGGAAAATCCTATAAATACAACCCTTTGCTATAGCATTTGGCATGCCATATTTGAGTAGAGTTATTATGCTAGAATAAAATTGGAGCATTTGGAGTTTATAGTTAGCATTGTTTAGCATTTTAGCAAGTTTTCATTTTAGCACCATGTTAACTTAGAATTATGTTTTTCTTTATAGTTGCATTTTATTTCATGTCTTGCTTTACAGTTGCATTTTAGATTATCATATCAATGGTTGTTTGAGCATATACAAAATCATTTTAACTTCTTATCATAGAATTTGTATCACATAGTTTAGCAACATCATCCATTTATCAATATCTCCACTATCATAGCATCATGGCTTTCATCACATAGTTTCATGTAGGAACTTAAATTTATTGCATTTAGAACAGCATCTCATTTCTCAAGTTGTCATTTTAACAACCATAGTGTAGATACAAAATCTAAGAGCCAATATGGTTTAATAAATCCTTGAGAATAGAGAACAATGGAACATTTTTGAAGATTTGTTTTACTACAAATAAAGTGGTTTTTATGATTCAAATATTTAATATAATATGTCTCATTGGTGTTTGTCTTCTTTAGTATTGATTTCCTAACTCTCACATTTCACACACACATGTACTACCAAAGAACATATCTCGAATCTTGTATCAATATGTTTCATGATATTCTTTTTCTCTCATCTATTTGAAGCTCCCTCCAACAAACTATCTGGACCTATTTATGCCAGCGATGGTGCTTGCTACTTGCATGGGTTGGCATATATGTATATATGTATATGTATATGTATATGTATGTATGCATATTTGTATATATATATGTATGTATGGGTACATGTATATGTATTTATCTGCTTTCCTTGTATCAATATTTTTAATATGGGTTTTCAATCATTTGTCATTTACCTCTAATTCTTAAGTGTTTTCCTAATAGTTCTTTTACAATTTCTCTATTTTCTCTATAATATTTAGTGCCAAATAATGTAGCTTCAATTTTGAATTGACAAGCCAATTGTTACATAGATTGCTTGTGTTGTATCAATATGTTTTATGATATTGTTTTTTCCCGTTCCCCAAAGCAAACTATTCATTATGTAATAGTTGGCAGTCTATGTAATAGTTGGCTTGTCAATCCGATGACCATTTTTACTATATGCTTCCTTAGATTGCAATTGTATTTTATATAGATACATTTAAACTCGCATAATATAAATGTTGTTATAACTTTAGGGGAAATTTCCATCTTGATAAACAACTATATGTAAATAATCTTTTAGATAAGCTAAAAAGATAATTGTACACACATTCAGCAATACAATGGGTAGACTACAATCTCTTTTTTCAAGTCAAATGTATGATTTTTTTCCCACAAAATAATTCCCATTTAATATTTCCCCTTGTATAGCCATTGTAGATTGTGGTTTATGTGATTATGGAGGGAAACCGCACACCATTGCCATGTACTTCTGAGAGGGCAAGACAAAAAAATTGTTGATTGCATCACATTGTTTATCCCCAGAAGCACATGACAATGGTGTATGTTGCTCCATTCAACTAAACCATTTATAATGTCATGATTGGCCTCATTTTCATTTTTTACATAACTACATTTTTTTCCTTTTTTTGTTATTGGTTGTTATATGTGCCCATGTTTCATAAACACATTTCTGCATATACATCTTAGCCATGCAATACAAATATAAGCACTTGCAAAAAAAAATCTACATGAATATATATGTTTGTGAAGTTAGATGTACCTTTTTAGTATTATACACTCTTCTATATATTCCATCTATCCATGTTTCTCCACCCATCTTTGAATTCCATGATGCCAATTCTTTATTGAGATACATGCTTCTGTCAACTTGTCACAACAAAAAAAAGGCTACAATATTAGAGATCTTGTTTGAAAACACTCTTTCTTACCTAGCTTTGTTATTGTCTAATATATGGTAAGATTCCATGAGATTTTCCATGGACCTTACTTGCCTTTCTTGCTCAGGGGTTTAGCTAGAGCCCGTGAGGCTTCATGATTCCAATATGGTAGGGAGGAGAACAAGCATGGGTTTAGTTTTTTTTCCTTCCACTGTCATATATTTGTTGATGCTTATATACATGGATACATTTAGACTCGCATAATATAAATTTTGTTATAACTGTAAGGAAAATTTCCATCTTGATAAAAAACTATATGTAAATATTCTTTTAGATAAGCTAAAAAGATAATTGTACACACATGCAGTAATGCAATAGGTAGACTATACAATATATTTTTTAAGTGAAACGTATGATTATTTTTCCACAAAAAAATCCCATTTAAGATTTCCCCTTTTGCAGCCATTGTAGATTGTGGTATATGTTATTATGGAGGCCAACCACACATCATTCCCATGTGCTTCTAAGAGGACAAACAATTTGTTGAGTGCATCACATTGTTTATCCCTAGAAGCACATGGCAATGGTGTATGTTGCTCCATTCAACTAAACCATTTACAATGTCATGGTCGACCTGGTTTTCATTTTGTACATGACTACATTTTTTTCCTTTCTGGTTATTGGTTATTATATGTGCCCATGTTTCTCAAACACATTTTTGCATATACATCTTAGCTATGCAATGCAAATATAAGCACTTTCAAAGCAAAATCTATACAAATATATATGTTTGTGAAGTTAGATGCACCTTTTTAGTTATTATACACTCTTTTTTATATTCCATCTATCCATGTTTCTCTAGCCATCTTCAAATCCCATGATTCCAATTCTTTATTAGGATACCTATTTTTGTCAACTTGTCACTATAAAAAAAAGACTACAATATTAGAGATATTGTTTCAAAACACATATTTTTCCCCAACTTTGTTAATATTGTGTGATATATGATAAGAGTCCATGAGATTTTCCATGGACCTTACCTTCCTTTCTTGCTCAGAGGTTAGGCTAGAGCCCTTAAGGCTCGATGATGCCAATATGGTAGGGAGGAGAACAAGCATGGGTTTAGTGCTTTTTCCTTCCACCGTTATATATTTGTTGTTGCTTATATACATGGGGACACAAATTCTCACATGTACTTATCTACCAAAAACATACTTTATTTTATCCATTACATTTATTATTGTTTCCACAGCTCTCTTTGTAGCTTCTCTGATAGATTACTTATACATAATTCTTTACCAAGATGCCATGTATTCAAAATGTTCCATTTTATCTCTTTTTATTTACAATAGATAATACTAACCTCTTTTATTATATATCTATAAATTATTTCTTTTATAATGCTACATAGATACAATAAACATTCAGTCAAATGTATGATTGATTTCTCACAAAAAAATGCCATTTAAGATTTACCCTTTTACAGTCATTGTATATTGTGGTTTATGTGATTTTTGAAGGCAACCACACATTGTTGTCATGTGCTTCTAAGAGGACGAACAATTTGTTGATTGCATCACAATGTTTATCCCCAGAAGCACGTGACAATAGTGTATGTTGCTCCATTCAACTAACCAGTTGCAATGCCATGGTTGGCTTGTTACAGTCTTCAATATATTCCATCTATCCATGTTTCTCCAACCATCTTCAAATCCCATGGTGCCAATTTTTTATTGGGATACCTATTTCTATCAAGTTGTCATAGCAAAAAAAGGCAACAATACTAGAGATCGTGTTTGAGAGCACTTGTTTCTCCCCAACTTTGTTACTATATGATATATGATAAGATTCTATGAGATTTTCCATGGACCTTGACTGTGTTTCTTGCTCGAGGGTTTGGCTAGAGCCCGTGAGGCTTCATGATGCCAATATGGTAGGGAGGAGAACTAGTGTGGTTTTAGTGCTTTTTCCTTCCATCGTCATATCTTTGTTGCTGCTTATATACATGGACACCCAAATTCTCACATCCACTTGTCTACCATAAACATACTCTATTCTAACCTTTGTATTTGTCATTTTTTCCACAGCTCTCTTTTCAACTTCTCCAATAGATTACTTATACACAATTATTTACTAGGATGCCATGTATTCAAAATGTTTGATTTTATCTCTTTCTATTTAGAACATATAGTGTTAACCTCTTTTATTGTATATCTATAAATTATTTCCTTTATAATGTTGCACAAATACAATAGACATTCAAGAAAATTGGCGTGTTGTAAATTGTCTACTTTAAATTCTTTCATGGTCCAACAACTCGATTCAATGTTGCTTGTCCTTGTTAAACACCATCAATAGTGAATGTAAGTACAAAACTTTTCCATTATCAATAAATAGATTTGGTGAACCAATTGTAAATATTATTATTTATTTCTCTCACTTTCTTTGCAATGGAATTTAATTCTCCCAAGAAACTAGCTTTCTAGATAGAAAGATGAGTATAGTGAATGACATGACATGTAATTGAACATAAACATGAAACTACTTTTTCCTGATAAGCATTTTTATTTTACAAATAGAAATCTGCATAATTGTAATCATGGGATATGCGGTTCATTGGTTAAATATTTGCAAAACACATATTGCATTTAAGATTGTGAGGATGAAGAAACATAGGAGCTATTTTGGCCTACAGAGAATGTAGGGAAATGCTACAAAATTTGTGGCACTTGTCATGACTTTAAAAATCATGGCATTTGGCAAGAAATTACAAGTCATGTTGTTTGTCATGGATTTTGTAGCATTTATGATTGCATGCACTGGAGGGCAAGAGTGTTTTGATGCGTGTGCCTCAGATTTTTCACATGATGATTATGTGCATTACATGTTGTGTATACATCTACTTTAGCACAGGTGCTCCAAAAATTATGTTCAACACTCCCAACTATATAATGTTCGCATATCAATAAATAAATTTGGTGAACCAATTGTAAATATTATTAATTATTTTTGTTTCATGTTGTCTATATTGATTTTTCACATATACTTACTAACTTTTTATGCTTCCTTTTTTATTTCAATGGGTAGAATAGAATGTCTTTTTTGAAGTCACATGTATGATTGTTTTCCCACAAAACAAGGCATACCTTTTAATTCAATTATTTTGACAATGCAAAATATGTGTATCGTGTCATCACATTCTTCTTTTGGTGAGGTCTATTTATTTGTTTTAGATCAAATATGGTGTGAGTGAGTCTTCGATTGGACTATGAAAATCTTTACCCTCTATGTGATATTTCCCCCTATATAATCCTTTTTGTATTCATCAAATGGTATAAAATTTATCAATATAATATTTTCACTTTCTCCCCGAATAAATGTATTTACATATTTGTTTTTATTTCAAGAAAAAATCAAGTTGTTATTCTATTTGGTCATCCATTTATTATTTTGTTTTATCTAAGTCCTTTTTATTTTGTCAAATATGCCATACCTAAAGTTATGGACTAACTTTTTTAAAGAAATTTTTTTTATTCAATATTAGTAATTAAAGGCATGGCTAATAACTCTTTAAAAAAGGAGAATTCTTTAATGTTCCATACTTTTCATAATATTATTTAATCCATAACTTGAACTTTTCCATGTATTTCTATCCACATGTATCTTAAGATAATTAAATAATAATCAATCAATTGATTGATTAACCTAGACAAAAAGGTCGAATATAGATGTGCATCTAGGTCTAATAAATATAAAACTAAAATAGAGATAAAATTATATCATACCTTAAAAAAAAATTAATAATTATTATTATTAAAAAAACTAATTATTTAAAAATTTAAATTTTTCTTTAATTTTCCAATTGTAATTTTTTAAGAATAAATTTATTAAAAATTGTTCTCATTGAGAATTAATTTACTATGGATTCCTAATATTATTAATTAAAATCAATTTTAAATAACTATTGTAATTAAAATTATTAAATATTGCATATTAATAAGAAAAAAGTTATCGATGATTAATTACTTAAAATTAAAATTAATGGATACATTACAAATAATAGGATTCATTCAGAATGACCTATGGTTTTATTTTACATTTTCATAATCAATTTCCAACTAATAAATTTTGATGTGGAAACGCACAGATCAATTTTCCATTTTATGCAAATGGTTCTTAATCTTGCATGCATTGCATGTGAGATAAGAATGGAGAAGTGGACTATAACATGATGTTTAAAATGCTTTACAATGCTCCAATTAAATGAAGACATATAAAATAATCTCTTCACCAAAATTAAGTGATTTATAATATGTTCAAGTTAGATGACTCAAATTGATATCTTTCAATGCACACATAGGTTCTCTTTAACTTTAATATGTATATGTATTGATATGCTTGATCTATCCATCTAATTATCCATAATAATATATAAATTGATTTTTCAACATCTCTCTTCTTTATGATCTACTCCACCTATTTTATCCTAGGTAAAATCCAAAATCATAAGATTCACCTCCTACTATAAACTAAGCTCACGTTATTTCATATAGGCTTATTAACATGATTTCCCTTTCTCGAATCAATCAAATAATTACAAATCTTGATAATTATTTATAATTCACATTGCATTCTAAAAATAAGTTTGTTTGTTACTTCCCATTGAATAGTCATTCGCGGAGGACCCCTATCAGCTGATCATTGCATGCCTATGCATGCGACTACTAGTCTACTATAACATTGATAGTCTTCTAATATGTCAATACTCCTATAGAAAACCCTAGTCAATATCAAAATCCTTGAAGTGGCACACCCACTGAAAGTCATGCACAAGTACATAACGAAACAGTCTTTTGAGGAAGTCATAAGCAACCCTTTTCAAAAACAATGATACTAGTAACAAGCCTCAACATAATCTGGAAGGAAGGGTAGATAGTCAATGGTTGGATCATGATGCCACTACAAATATTGAGGGCAAGGGATTCCATCCCCCAAGTGGGCTACTTGCAATACTTCTTTGAGGCCTCAAAGTAGTGTTGGTTTAAAAATATCCTTGGTCATGTTGGACACCATCTCCTTAGATACATGCAAATCCAATAAAGATGCCACAAATATTGACAGAATGTCGGAATTCACATGATAAGGAAGAGGAGTCAATGGTGGGTATGGTAACTTTGAGCGAGGGGTCCATGTCATCAGAGTTCGAGTGGGACAATTTTTTTACCACATCCCTTGACTATGGAGCTAGCACTCCCCCATTTTTTGGGGGGGAAATTCAAGCATGTTTTCCTATGTTTTCAGGGTTTTTTTCAAAAACCACCAAAAATGTCTAAAAATTTGGCATATACTCATAATGGACATCTATATGACCAATGGTGGTTTGGCGCCACGCTAGTACTAGCTCATTACGCACCTAGTGAATGTGCATTAAGTTCCACCCATTCCTTTGCTATTAGTCTTAAATCCTACCACCTCGGCATGCACACCATTTGCTTGGTCTTACTTTAGGTTCACAAAACATCCATTCATGAAAACTTTATTCACTTTGAGCAGTTGCATTGAGAACCAACTCTGGTTATAATGGATGTCAATAGTGGTGAGGCCATGGGAAAATGGTGGTGATGCATTTCTTAAGCATTCTATGTTTATCAACACCACATTTAGTATAAGGAAACCATTTAAATTCTTGCTACACAAGTGAGGTTGTGTTCCAACCTCACATAAGCAATAACTATGCATTGCAAGATTTTCTATTTTTTTCTTGCAATATTTTTTTGTTTAAATAGCTTTTGTGCATAAGTAATGATTTCCTCATCTAATGAAGCTTTGTTGCAACTTTATCATGGCCACTTTTGTGTATATATATCTCTATATTGATATATACATATACATATATATATAGATATATATACACGGGAATGGTAAGCAAATGTAATTTTGTAGCAATAATGCACCTATATTATGGATGACTATGTGTATATGTGAGTATATAAATATATATATATATATATATATATATAATATAGACCTTTGTTCTCATTTTATACCTTTGTAATTTGTATATGTATAGTGGTAGTATTGGAAGTTAATATACTCTTCACTATTAAGAGTTCATTGCAAGTAAAATATGGCCGATTGTGTATATATTCAAAAAAATACACACACACATACGCATATGTGTGTGTGTTTGTGTGTATATATATACACACTGTCAATTATTTACATATACATATACATATTATGTATATACATATACATTATAATGTCTATTTAGGGTTTCATGCACCTATATTTTTGGTCGACTGTGTGTATACATATGCATACCATTCATGGGTTTGTACAACTCAACTCTTAAGGGTTTCATGCACCTATGTTTTTGCTAACTACTTCCACAGTTGTTGTGAACCCCTCGCTCAAGAATTCCCAACCCCCATTGTCCACTCTTCCCAATCCATCATCTATGCCTGAATTGTAGAAATTTTGGGAATATTTCATATCCATTTATAATATTTTTGTAGTCAATTTACTAATCATTTTAGTTTTTTAATTGACTAAACATTTATAGGATTTTCGTAGTCAATTTAGTAATCATTTTATTTTTTTAATTGACTAAAAATTTTAATATTATTAATAACATATATTAATATAATATTTAACAACTTAATATTATAATAAACATTAAAATATTATGTATGTATCATACACACACACACACATACATACATACATACATACATAATTTATTATGTATGTATGTATGTGTGTATATGATACATACATACATACTTACATATTATGTCGTATGTATGTATGTATGTATGTATGAATGTATGTATGTATAGTAGACATACATACATACAATAATACATATGCCAGTTCATATCTATGTATGTATGAAGGTTATGCAGGCAGCCATACTTATGTAACATACATACATTACTTTAGTATGATGAATGTATGTATTTGTGGAAACCAATCATACATACATGCATACTTTGGCCAAAAGATAGGTGCATGACACCCTCAACTATGAAGTGTATGATAACGTTCCAATACTGTCATTATATATATGCAAGTTGCAGATTTACAATTACATATGGTAAATATATAGAAATTGATGTTTCATATATAGCCTTGTTCATTTACATTTATATGAATTCAATGTATAATTTAGTTTATATTCAATTACATTCACAAGTCTGACAAAGTTAATGAATTCATATAAAGGTGTTGGTTGAAGCTATATATAATACATCTTAATGTTGTATGAGTTGGTTGTTTTGAGCTACTCTTAAAAATCATGATGTTGTATCAAAAAATTGCCCCAATTATTACTATCAAATTACACTCAATCTTACATCTATGATGTTGTTGGAGGTTGTATCATTGTTTGATTTTTGTTAATTAGAATTGGGGATGTGATAGTATAACATGCATTTTTTGTTTCATTCCACAAAGACCCTTGTTCATTTGCAATCAACTCAATTAGATGCATCGTTAGTTTGTTCATCAATTACACTCAATCTTACATGTATGATGTTTTTGTTTGAGGTTGTATCATTGTTTGATTTGTATATATATATATATATTAGAATTGGGGATGTGATAGTATAATATGCATTTTTTTTCATTGCATAAAGACCCTTGTTCATTTGCAATCAACTCAATTAGATGCATGGTTAGTTTGTTTATCAATTACACTCAATCTTACATTTATGAATTTGTTGTTACACTTTATATCATTATTTCATATGTATATGCATATGCATAATATGCATGTATGTACATGCATAATATGCATATACATATAGGGTAAGTGCACAAAGTTGAGTCCACAAAACATGGAAGTTTTTTCCTTAGCCAAAAAATTGAAATCGGCTTTGATAAAACGAGATCCCGATATTAATAAACAGGATCCCGATTTTTAAAAATCAGGATCTTGTTTAGCTTCGGGATCCCAAGCCTGAACACAAAATGGGATCACACTTTTTAAAAATCAGGATCTCGTTTCCCATAGGATCCCAAACCGATGGAGAAGGAACAGGATCCCGATTACTACGAAATGGGATCCCGATTTGTAGAAATCAGGATCTCGTTTTATATTGCTATTTATTTTTTAAAAACAAATAGAGTTCATTACACAGCAGACGGGATCTCGAGTATAGGTGACAACGACCCCCACAAACAGCTATAGGTCCCTGCCCACACCATGTTTTTTTGCATTTTTCAAATTTTTATTGAAATTGTGAAGAAAATAAGTGAATTTGGCATGTTTTTTTAATTTATTTCACGTTTTGAGCATTTTTTTTCCTATTATAGTATAAATGAGTAATTGTAAAAATAGATGAAAAAATGCAATGTAACCTAAAGGTTTTTTAATAAAAAATGAAAAAATGAACCTTGAATTATGTTTTACAAACAAATTTTAACTTTTGAAACCTAAATTGTTTGATTAAACCAAAAAAAATCAATTTGAAAACCCTAATTGAAACAAAACAAAAAAAATTGCATTTCAAAACCCTAAATTGAAATGAAATAAAAAAAATTGCATTTAGAAACCTAATCAAGCTTTTGAAACCCTAAATTCAAATCAAATGAAAAAAATTGAATTTGAAAACCCTAGTTTTAATTGAAATGAAAAATTGCATTAAAAACCCTAATTGCTTAGAAATTGAAACCCTAAATTGAATTGGAACAAAAAATTTTGTTAAAACCCTAAATTGAAATTGAACAAATCATTTTGATTTTGAAAACTAGGTAATTTCGAGCTCAAAAAAATTCATTTGCATTGCTTAAATGTTTTAAATTTTATTTGCATTGTATGGAAAAAACGATATGTTAAACTTTAGTTTCAATGTTAAATTATAATTAGATTAGAAAACAATACGTTAAAGAATAGTTAAAATTCATAAAGTTTATCTTGATGTTTGTTTACAAATTTAGTTAGCAAATTCATAAATCGAAGCACGTACAATCAATTCCAATTGGCACTAACTTGCAAGTCTAAATTATTCCAAGGGCCACCCAAACTTCACCCTAAGTTTGCTAAACCCTAGACCCTGAAACTGTAAAATCTAAACCCTCAACACTAAAGCATTTGAATTTTGTCTTAGGACCTTAAAATGAAATTTGGTTGCCTTAAAAAACCCTCTGTTGTCACCATTCAGTAGAGATTTTTGTAATGTTTTCACTTATACACATAATATAAAACCTTTTGGTTTTTACAAGTTTATGAAGAGTGGATGATCACTCTCTATGACACTTAGACATGATCATTAGGGATCTAAATCATTGGAAGAAAAATTTATTCTATTATATCCACAAGATAGGAGAGTGTGAATGAGAGTGCTATGGGTAAAGTTTCTTTCATTGGACATACCTAAAATTATGTAGGTTCAATGTCAAGAATAGGTCTATTTGGTAGATTTATGAAAACTATTATGAATATCTAGAATACCATAAAAGTATAATTATGGCAATTCCAATTGGAAACACTTGGGTATATATCATATGAAATTTAAATCTAGTAAGGTGTCTATTATATAGGAGAGTTGATAATACATGGAAAGAGGTTTGTATGGGAATATATGTATTAAGAAACACATACCATGACCTCTATAGGATTTTTAAGATGTGATCCTAGATAATAATCCACCCATCATCAATCATAATGGATTCTTTAGCAATTAAGAGAGATTCAATAACCATAAAATTACCTATATTTTGATACTATATAGATTTATGTGGAAGGATAGAAATGCATCAATAAGGAGACCAAGATGGAACCATTTAACACCTAGAAGGTACACCTATTACATGGAAGACCCCTTGGTTATATAGCCAAGGTGAGAACATAGAAGGGCATAACATTATGACAAGAGTCGTAATCTTATGACATGAGACAACTAGGAAAATTTATCACTCCACCTAAAGTGGGAAAGAGATAATGTGATAATCACCACAAAAGGTGGAGAGAGAATCACATGATGTGTCCACAAAAGGTGGAAGTGATAAAATAATGACATGTCAAGTCCACCAAAAGTGGAAAATCTCAACAACCTCCTATGTGGTCCCTAAGTAAACTTAACTAAGGTGTAATCATGACCTAGGACAAGGTACAACACATTTAATTACTTCAACACCGCCCCTTAAGTGCAACTTAGGGAGAATGTACAAAAATGAAAACAATGCAAGATGGGTCCTGGCTACTAGGCCATGTTAGGTACCCATGTACAAATGCAATGAAATATCTCACAAGTGGAGTAAAGATAGAAAAACCCAGTGGGAAAAAACTACCCCCCAAAAGAGAGATGAAATACAAAAAGCTATGAACTCAACATGATAAGGAAAAAACCCCATGTGAGGAAAAATTCCCCCCCATACAAGAGAAGAAGAGAGACAAGGTAGCCCCCCCTCAATGTACAATGATCACCCATGGAAGATGCTTGAGAAGGAATGAAGAAGCTACTCCAAAACTGTCAAACAACTTTCCTCCCCTTAGGAAGAAACAATACCAAAGGTGTATGAATGAAGTCTCCCCAATCCACAAGTGAAGAAGGAAGAACCCTCAAAATATAAGAAGTCTTTGAAATATGCTCAAAGTTCCCTATGTTGATGTTGAAAGATGTCTTTCCCAAACAATGTGAAGCTGCAACAGTGTAGTCATATCCTAGAACCTGTGAGAACCCCTTTGCAACAACACTCTCATATGCTGAAAAAGACAACTCAAGATCTAGCAAGGATGTAGGTAGAACATACTCCAAAGACGATGTCTCCTCAAGAGAGAAAGTGGACTCCTGCAACTGTTGTACATATGCATCCACAATCACATCAACCTCGAAAGACTAATCATGTAGAGGAGGGTCAGAGTGTTCCCTCACAACAACTGAAGAAGAATCACCTCCATCAAAGAGAAGATGTAAGTAATCAAATGTTTCTCCCAAATCTTCAATGTAGGATTCCACAAACAAACTGCCAATGTCTATCAAGTAGTCATCCCATGAAGCTACTGCTAGAAGACAAGGTATTCACTATTGCACTGAATCACAAGGCACTGAAACTGTAGAAACACAAGTATCATCAGGTACATCAGTCAATGTAGGAGATGGAGTATCAACAATAGGTTCAAGAACCTCAGGACTAGTGAGCACTCCAAGATTCAAGTAACCATACTCAATCTCCTCAAGTGTTTCCACACTAGGGTTATTTGAATCATCAATAGGAGCAAAATATGAGAAGGTGTATAATCGAGAATGATTATCAACCTCCCCAACTACAACAAGAGCCCTGCTATGAAAATCTCGAGCAATGACAGAATATGGTGTGAACTCTACACTCTTTCCTATACCACTATGTGTAATATAATAGCTGGAAAGGATGTTCCTTAACAAAGTAGGCACACATAGAACATCATTAAATGCTCCACCTTCAATGTAAAAAGACCCCTTCCCAAAAACTTCCAAAGAAGTGTTGTTGGCCATCAAAATGGGTGGTGATGAAAAAGAATCAAATGAAGAGTACATATCCTTGGACGAAGTCATATGATGTGAAGGTCTTGAATCAAGGATTCACCTATCTGAATTGGAATCTGCAACTGCAAGAAATGCTTGCCCCTTGTGTTTCTCATGTTGAGGTGAAGAAGGAGATGAGCTTGATGTTGTTGCCATGAGAGTTGTACTTTTTCCCTTAGAAGAAGTGGAAGGGGATGAGTCCTCTTGATATGCAGCTGGCAGGTTGATGTCGTTCTTCTTAAGGATGTTTTTCAACTCATCAATTTTCTTAACATGACAACGATGCTCCTCATGACCAATATTTTTGCAATATGCACATGTTGGTTGATCCCTCTTACTTGAATTGTTGTACTTATTTGAAGAAGATGAAGTTGATCTTTGTTGTGGAGGAGTGGATTGTTTGTTCTCTACTTGTTGCTTTGGTGAAGATTGATTTTGGTCCTTTCCTTTGCCTTGCTTATTGTTTCCATGATTGACCACCAATGCTTTTAAAGTTGAAGATTTGAGAATGCCCATTTTCATCAACTTATTTTGCTCAAAAATCAAGAGATCTGTGAGAGCCTCAAAAGATGGTGATGTGAAGTTGCTAATTGTCAATCTTTGAGTTTGAAAACTTGAAACAAAGGCTGCATACTCAACTGGAATTTTGTCCAATAAGTTGAAGACTAATTGATCATCCTCTTTTTCAATACCACAATATTTTAGTTGTGCTCTTAGCTCATTTTCCTTAGTGACATAATCCTGAATTGTATCAAAATCCTTTGGATCAAGGCTTAAGAGATCATGTTCAATTTTGTATCCCTTAACCTTATCAACCTTGCCATACAAAGCAGCAAGCTTATCCCAAGCTTCCTTGGCTATAGTACATTTATCAACATGGAAAATGAGATCATCTAAAATGAAATTTCTTAGTGTACCCAATGCCATAGAAGTTTTAGTAAGCCAATCCATATATGCAGTTGGATCTGCCTTAGGATCTGAAGGTACAGTTATGGTTCCATCAATGTAGTAAATTAAACCTTTTTCCATTAGTTTACTCCATGCATGTACTTTCCATGTAGCATAATTATGTGCAGTTAAGAGTGGAAATTTAGATGAACCCATGATGGAATGCAAGATCACAAGAGAGAAAATAGGAACAATCACAAAAGATACACCCCACCAAATTCACTCAATCAAAGTACCCCCCCCCCCCAAAATAGATGATGTTGGCACTTTATAATGCAGTGTGTGTATAATAGGCCACTTGCAACTTGGCTAAGTGGGATTATGATTTCTAATTTACAACTTGCCAAAAATAGGATGAGAACATACTAGAACAAATAAGCAAAGACCTGAATACAAATCTATGCAATACAAGTTCCAAATAGGCCAAAAAGGACCATATGCTGAAAGTACAAAATCCACTCAAGATCGCTTCAAACTGATTGTAGATTCATGAAGTAGATGAAAAATCATGTACTTTCAAAAAAAAATGGCACCTAAAAAGGAGTTCGTATGAGCCTAAATGAAGCCTCAGAAGTTGTAGAAATGAGGATTGGATAGGTACAGTGTTGAGAAACTATAAATTCTGGAAAATCTGTCCACCAAAATTAGAAACTAAGTACACCACTGCAAAGTACAGGAAAAATTATCCCAAATCAAAAAAAAATGCTTGAAAAAAGGAGCTAAAATGAGGAAGTTATGAGCCTTCAAAGTCGAACTACAAAATTGAAAAGCCCATTGGTGAGGGGGGCAAAATTTTTTTAGTATGATGGCGTCATCGATGATGCTTTGCTGATGTCACCATTTCATGTGATTAAATTTGACGGTTTGGTGGCCGTGAAAATAGAATATGCCTATCCACCGCAGAATATTGTTCTTTTTGTCGACTTAAAATTGACGTTCAGCCAAACGTCACAGTTTAGCGGAATCTTCTAGATTCTGTTGGAATAAATGTGGGATTCTTCAAATTTTTACTACTACTGATTTTTGTTGACTGGCCGAAACCTTGAAATGGTTGTCGCCGATATGACTTTACCGGTAGGTAGATGGTGGGGACCTGCGTGGGAAGAGCAAGTCAGTGGCCTCCTGCCATGTGGCGCCGCGGTACATGAGGTACAATTCTACGAACTGGTACGTACAGTCCGCAAACTGTACAATGAATTCTTTTTTTATTATTTTATTTAAAAACTTTTAACAATTGAAATTTAATCAAATACAAAATGAAATTTTTCCAAAAAAAAAATTCAAAAATTTTCAACTAAATAAAAAATATGTTTTCGACTGTACGAAATTAATGTCGATATGCATTAATGACATCTATATGGCCGAAGGAGGGGAGATTTTTTCTTCAAGCTCCAAGTGAAGTGCTCATATTTTCTCGATTAGAATAGTCAATCTTAGGGTTTTTGGCCCTTCTGGACGGAATAGTCCTTTTTGGCTGAAATTGCTCTGAAGTGGTAGCTAGCTCCTGGATCTGGCAACCACCTCCAATCTTCAACCCTTTGCAGATTTTTCCTTCAATGTCCAACTAAGATGAAACAAAAGGAAAATTTGACTATCTCAGACACTCTGAACGCAATGGTGAGCTCGGATCTTATGCAACAAGCTCCCAAAATGCACCTGCAACACAAGGCCAAAAATGGAACCCTCCAAGAATCTCTCCAAATGACTAACTAAAGGCACTCCAATAGCTTTGATACCATGTAATAATTGGCTATGAAGGTAGCCACCCAAGATCTAGAGGCCTAATAGAAAGCACAAGCATAAGAGAGATAGCAACAAGATGACAAGAATAAACTGTATTCTTATCAATGAATGCAAATATGATGGAATGAGCTATGTTATGCATAGGAGACCCCTTGGTTATATAGCCAAGGTGATAACATAGAAGGGCATAAGATTATGAAAATTGTTGTAATCTTATGACATGAGACAACTAGAAAAAGTTATCACTCCACCTAAAGTGGGAAAGAGATAATGTGATAATCACCACAAAAGGTGGAGAGAGAATCACATGATGTGTCCACAAAAGGTGGAAGTGATAAAATAATGACATGTCAAGTCCACCAAAAGTGGAAAATCTCCAACAACCTCCTATGTGGTCCCTAAGTAAACTTAACTAAGGTGTAATCATGACCTGGGACAAGGTACAACACATTTAATTACACCAGCATAATATAATATATTAAATGATATAAATATTTAATATCATAAAATATAATATAAGATTACAATTAAGGATAGGTAATGTTACAATTTACTTGGGGTTTTAATGGGGATTAGGCTTAAGATTCAATTAGGTTTGTAGTTTAGTTAGGTTACAATTAGGAATATATAATAAATATTAATATAATTATACAAATATAAATTAATTTAAATATAATATTGATATAATATAAAATTTAATATAATTTAATATAATATAGGAATACATTTAAGATTAGGTAAAGGTTATAATTTAATTAAGTTTCAATTAGGTTTACAAATCAATTAGTATATGGTTAGGGGTGGGGATCATTTAGCATTCTATTATGGTTAGAGTATGTGGTGTATGATAAAACCCAAGGTTGCTTGCACTGCCTTGTGGAAGTCTTCCCCACTGTCTACTACCTGAAACCTGTCTCCAATGGTTTCCTCTTGAGCTTCTAGGTTGACCAAACCATGCTCCAACTCTTTTCAAGAGTTTCTACCTTGTGCTTTACCTTGGGTAACCAATCACCTTCTTGGATTTGCAATCTTTGTCTCTGCACCTAGAAGACTCTAGATGCCAAACTCTCCAACTTGCTTGAACTTATTGCAGGGGAGTTAGATACTCTTTCTTCATGCCTTTTGTAAGCTAACTGATCCATTTTCTGGATGCCCACTCCTTAACCTACCCGTTTTCTTCAATTTGTCAAGATGAGGCCTAGAGCCCTTGTAGCCCTTACCAGTCGGTTTTTGGTCTTTTTCTCTCACTTCTTCCAAATAACCTACCAAACAAAAAGCAGTTTTGGACACCCTTTTTCAGGGTTTTAAATCTTGAAAAAGTTTCAGGTCACCAACTAGTCCGTACAGGTGGTTCCAAACTTCTTGGACTGGAGGCCTAATTGCCCCTTTTCACTAGGGTTTCACTGGTTTTTGTTTCTTAACTATCTCCAAACAAGTATTGGATGCCTCAATCCTTGTGGAATATGTCAACCTCACCTCACCTCTCCTGACACTATACAGAATCCGTACTGTCCTCTATTCCCCTACCTATTCACTTGTATTTTCTTTACCAAACACCTAACCGGGTTACTCTTCTCGCCTAGGGTTTGGTAATACCATTCATTGCTTGGCCCTTTTGATCATCTGTCACCGTATACATACAAAACATTGGCTTCCCTCCCATCTTCACCAAACTCATGAGAATCTCGTGGTCAGGATCTAGAAGGGAGCCATTTGAAAACTTGCTGCTCAAAGTAGAAAACTAACCTACAACAATTAACCTATGAACTACAAACAGCAACTATATCCCAAATGACTTAAAGATCAAATGAAGATAGTTCTGCTCTGACTTCTAAACATTTACACAATGTCAGATTAACATGCATAGTTCCTTTTTAACTCACTGTCCACAATTTGCACGAGCAAATATAGAAAGTGCAATTTCGGCCAAAACAGAGTTAAGTTCTTTTTATCACCTAAACCTTGAGAAACCAAACACTATCAATACTCAAGATGAAAGTTATTTGCCTAGAAAAACGTTAACACCACTATGTATTTACAAATCAAAAGGCTAAATCAATTTACAGAAAAACAAACTGTGTTTTCCAGAAAACACAGAAATTACAGAAAAACCAGAAATTTGTCTTCTTATTCACACCAAAAACTTTGAATACAATGCAACCACTCTACTATTCTCTCTATTCCCGAGCCATATCATCATTGGTCGTTACATTTTCCTGTTTCAAGGGCATTACTCATTCCAAATATCCCTGATTTTAAGGGAATCCTAGATAACTTCCAAACTGCATGCAACCTCTCACTGTTATCATGCAGTTTTCGCAAGATTCCTGCAATACTCACCATTATCCCTCTTTTTAGGATCTCCTAACTCGTTATCCTTGAGTTAACAACTCTTCAAATGACCACTAACATCTTCCATCAACGAGGAAGTGACTCTAACACAAGTTGTTGCATTATATTTTCAAGCACAACATACTATACCTTAATAAAGCAAAATCTACCAACAACCAACAATGATGACTAAAATATCACCTAGACAAAAGGTTAATTCAACCTACCACACAACATGCTGACTTGGCCAAGGTCAGTACAAGCCAAAACTTTTCAAACCAAAATTTTGTGCAAATCAATTTGGAGATTGGCCTTGGTGCTCCTGCACCATCCTCCCCAAAACAGAAAGTTCAATCCATCCTTGGATTGAGTAAGTTAGGATCAATACCTAGCTTCTTGAATTCTGCCTCCCTGATCCATACGGCATCTATATCAGGTTGCCCATGCCTTTTTATTAGATGTTCTTTATATTCCTTGTTCCTAGTCTTCTGGTAGACCCTTGTGTCCAAGATTTGATCAACTTGCTTGACTGTGACAGGGGGCAGTTTGAGTTCTTCAACATCTTGATTGACTTCATGAAGTGTCTAATCCAAATCCTGGGGTTGTCCTTTGTAATGCATCAGGTCTGCAACATTAAAAATAGGGGACAGTCCACTGTCATTAGGCAATTGCACCTTGAAAGCATTGTTGCCATACTTCTCCAAGATAGGACAGGGACCTATCCTCTTCATTTGCAGCTTGTGAGGGACTCCCTTCTGCAACCTGGCCTTGTTCAAATGTACCATGACTAAGTCACCAACATTAAACTGGACTTCTCTTCTATGCTCATCCACCTTAGCCTTATGCTTCATGGTATTTTTTGCCAAGGTCTTTCTGACTGTCTCATGAATCTCCTGCATTGCACAAGCAAAATCATATGCATAACCACTTCCTTTGACTCCATCCTTCAACTCTCACAGCTCATAGACACCCCTGGGATGTAAACCATACACAATTTAAAAGGGGCTCTTCCCTGTAGATCTATTAACTATGTCATTATATGCATACTCAGCCTGCCCAATAATCTGATCCCATTGTTGACCATACTCCTTGGTCAAGCATCTAAGAAGGTTTCCAAGTGTCCTATTCACAACTTCGGTCTGACCATCAGTTTGGGGATGGTATGCAGATCCAAAGGACATATTGGTGCCCATTCTCTGCCAAAGTGTCTTCCAAAAGTGGCTCATAAATTTAGTATCCCTGTCTAATACAATGCTGATTGGCAAACCATGAATCCTAACTATTTCCTTGAAGAAAAGTGAGGCTATTTGACTGGCATCATTGATTGTTTTGCAGGGTATAAAGTGAGCCATTTTTCTGAATCTATCAACCACAACATAAACACTGTCCATTCCTTTCCTTGTCTTGGGTAAACCAACTACAAAGTCCATGCTCAAGCATTCCCATGGCCTAGAAGGGATTGGCAGTGGCTGGTATAAGCCTGCATTTGAAGAAGTGCCTTTTGCTTTTTGACACACTACACAACTCTCTACATATTTTCTGATATCTAGATTCATCTTAGGCCAAAAATAAAACCTTTGGACAAGCTCTTGAGTTTTAGTGATCCCAAAATGACCACTCAATGCACCATTATGCTTCTCTTGAATTAAGTTCTCCCTAATAGAACCTCTAGGAACAAAAAGCTGATTGCCTTTAAACAACAAATCACTTTGCAATGTGTATTCAGCATACTTGCTATGAAAATGGTTCTTAAACTCAAGGCATACCTTATAAATTTCTCCAAAATCTTCATCATCTACATATAGATCCTTGAAGTGATCTATTCCCATGCTTTTCAATTGGATTTCTTGGATGGTAAGAACTCTCCTGCTCAATGCATCAGCAACTTTGTTGAGAGCTCCTTTCTTGTGCTTGATGTTGAAGGTGTAGGCTTGCAAGTACTCCACCCATTTCATGTGCCTGTGACTCAACTTCTCTTGTGAATTCAGAAAACTGAGTGCTTGATTGTCTGAGTACACAATGAATTCCTTGGGAAGCAAGTAGTGCCTCCACTTCCTTAGTGCTTGGACCAATGCATACATTTCCAGGTCATAAGAAGAGTACTTCTTCTTGGCTTCACTTAGCTTCTCAGAATGAAAAGCCACCGGTCTGCCCTCTTGGCTGAGAACAGCTCCAATTGCTACATTACTGGCATCACACTCAATTGTAAATAGTTTCTCAAAACTTGGCAACACCAAAACAGGTTGAGTAGCTACCTTTTCCTTCAGCAACTCAAAACTCTTGTTAGCTTGTTCATTCCACACAAACTTAGTTTTCATGCCTCCTTTAATGGTATCCAACATAGGAGCACAAATTGCACTAAATTGTTTGATGAATTTCCTATAGTACTGAGCAAGACCATGGAAGCTTCTTACCTCTGTTGTTGTCTTAGGAGTAGACCAATTAAGAGTGGCTTCTACCTTGCTGTTGTCCATCTTCAAATTGCCATGTGATAACACAAAACCAAGGTACACCAGCTCTATTTTGATGAACTCACACTTTTCCAGATTAATCTTCAGCTCCTCTTCCTATAGCCTCTTGAAAATCAGCTCAATGTGTTGGAGGTGCTCTTCTCTTGTTTTGCTATAGATTAGTATATCATCAAGATACGCTACCACAAACTTGCCAATGTAGTCCTTGAGGATTTCATTCATGAGTCTCATGAATGTGGAGGGGGCATTAGACAAACCAAAGGGCATTACTAGCCACTCATAAAGACCCTCATTGGTTTTGAAGGTTGTTTTCCACTCATCACCCTCATGTATTCTAATTTGGTGGTAACCACTCTTTAAATCTATCTTAGTATAGTACCTAGCTTCACCTAGACAGTCCATGAGATCTTCAATTCTAGGAATGGGAAACCTATACCTGATGGTTATCTTGTTGATTGCTCTGGAATCAGTACAAAGCCTCCATTCTCCTCCTTTCTTGGGTGCTAAGATGGTGGGTACTGCACAAGGACTGATGCTTTTCCTAATGAGACCTTGGTCAAGTAGTTCTTGAATCTGCCTAGCTATCTCCTCATTCTGTTGAGGTGTCATCTTGTAGGCTGCTTTGTTTGGAAGGGTGGCTCCTGGTATCAAGTCTATCCTATGACTTATGGCTCTTTTAGGAGGTAAAGTTGCTGGTTGACCACTACTTACTATGTTCTCATAGGTCTGCAACAAGTCTTGAATCTCCTTTGGTAGTTCTTTCTTTTCAGTTGTATTCTCCTTGCTTGCCTCTCTTGGATTGATCATTATTGCATAGCCAACTCCTTCTCCTTCTTCTAATGCCTTTAAGAACTCTTTTTCACCAGTTATCAGCAACTTAGAACCTGCTGTCTGCACCTCATTATCTTCCAACAAAGATTGGATCTTGTATGTGACATTGTCCTTCTTGAAGGTGTATGAGTTCTTGGCTCCATCATGCACAGCTTGGCGGTCAAATTGCCATGGCCTACCTAGGAGCAAGTGGCATGCATCCATAGGTAACACATCACACAAAACTTTATCTTTGTACTTGCCAATTGAAAACTCCACCCATGTTTGTTCATTCACCAAGACATGCTGACCCTTGTTGAGCCATGTAACCTTGTAAGGATTCTTGTGAGGTATTCTTGCCAATTTCAGTTTTCTGACTGCCTCCTCTGACACAATATTGTCAGTAGAACCTGAGTCTATAATCACCTTGCACACTTTCCCCATCATCTTGCACTTTATCCTAAACAAGGATCTTCTTTGGCTTGGCTCTTCTTTGACCGGTTCCTTAATTAAGGTCCTTCTCATCATGAGATTCTCACCTTCCTCTGAATTCAAAGGTACTTCTGATTGTTTGTTTGTTGCAGCTGCTTCATCTTGAATCAGGTTGGTTCTTTTATCTCCTCCATGAGATGTGCTTCCTTTCTCAGGACATCTATAGGCTGGGTGTCCCAACTGGTTGCAATGATAGCATTTCATGTTGGTGAAGTAACTACCCCTTCCTTGTCCACCACTTCTTCCTCTAGGGCTGAAACCTCTTCCTCTACCACCTCTACTAGAGCTTCCTTCTTGCTGATCAGAAAATCTGACTTCTCCTTGAGCTCTTGATTCTGAGCTTCTTCCACTATAGCTTCCTCTTTGTCCTCTGTTGTCTTTGCCTTTACCTCTACCTTTAGGGTTATGTTCTTGTTTCTTTTTGCCTTTCTCCTCTATCTTCAAGGCCATTTGATAGCATTGACGTACTGATTTGAAGTTTACCAAGCTCATGTCTTCTTGAATAGACCATTTGAGTCCATTTAGGTACCTTGCCAACCTAATGCTTTCATCCTCAACCACTTTTGATCTAAGGCACAATTTCTGAAACTCCTCTGTATATGTTTGGACATCCATGTCCTTTTGCCTCAGATTGTGTCTCCTCCTATGCAACTGGACTTCATAATCATCTGGGAGATAAGTTTTCCTTATCTTGGTCACCATTCCTCTCCATGAAACTATGGGACCTTTACCTTCTTTCTCTCTTTCTGATTGTACAAACTTCCACCATGTGAGAGCTACTCCTCTCAACCTTGACTTGGCCACCTTCACCTTTTGAGCCTCTGTAATGCCATCACATTCAAAGTGATTCTCAATGCTCTCAATCCAATCTACTACTGAATCTGGGTCCATTTGTCCACTGAAAAGTGGCACACCATCCAATGCCTTCAAGAATGGTTCCTCTGCAAGAACAGGATCAATCTTTGGAGCTTCCTCCTCCAACTCCACCTCTTTTTCCTTGGCTTCTTGCTCTTCCTTCTTCTTTATCTTGTCCTTCACAGTGTCTGCTGTTTCTTGGACTTCATCTAGGAGTTTCTCCATCTGAGATATCCTCTATCTGAGCAACCAGTTATCTTCCTCTTGCTCTTCTACTTTCTTTCCTAGCTCTGCATTCGTCACCATGGTTCCTTCCTCTGGTGTATTTTCTCCTACTGACTCAGTGGATTGGCTCATGAATCACAAGCCTAGAATCCAACTCTTGCTCTGATACCAATATGGAGTATGATAAAACCCAAGGTTGCTTGCACTGCCTTGTGGAAGTCTTCCCCACTGTCTACTGCCTGAAACCTGTCTCCAATGGTTTCCTCTTGAGCTTCTAGGTTGACCAAACCATGCTCCAACTCTTTTCAAGAGTTTCTACCTTGTGCTTTACCTTGGGTAACCAATCACCTTCTTGGATTTGCAATCTTTGTCTCTGCACCTAGAAGACTCTAGATGCCAAACTCTCCAACTTGCTTGAACTTATTGCAGGGGAGTTAGATACTCTTTATTCATGCCTTTTGTAAGCTAACTGATCCATTTTCTGGATGCCCACTCCTCAACCTACCCGTTTTCTTCAATTTGTCAAGATGAGGCCTAGAGCCCTTGTAGCCCTTACCAGTCAGTTTTTGGTCTTTTTCTCTCACTTCTTCCAAACAACCTACCAAAAAAAAAGCAGTTTTGGACACCCTTTTCAGGGTTTTAAATCTTGAAAAATTTTTAGGTCGCCAACTGGTCTGGACATACAGGTGGTTCCAAACTTCTTGGACTGGAGGCCTAATTGCCCCTTTTCACTAGGGTTTCACTGGTTTTTGTTTCTTAACTATCTCCAAACAAGTATTGGATGCCTCAAGCCTTGTGGAATATTTCAACCTCACCTCACCTCTCCTGACACTGTACGGAATCCGTACTGTCCTCTATTCCCCTGCCTATTCACTTGTATTTTCTTTACCAAACACCTAACCGGGTTACTCTTCTCGCCTAGGGTTTGGTAATACCATTCATTGCTTTGCCCTTTTGATCATCTGTCACCGTATACATACAAAACATTGGCTTCCCTCCCATCTTCACCAAACTCATGAGAATCTCGTGGTCAGGATCTAGGAGGGAGCCATTTGAAAACTTGCTGCTCAAAGTAGAAAACTAACCTACAACAATTAACCTATGAACTACAAACAGCAACTATATCCCAAACGACTTAAAGATCAAATGAAGATAGTTCTGCTCTGACTTCTAAACATTTACACAATGTCAAATTAACATGCACAGTTCCTTTTTAACTCACTGTCCACAATTTGCACAGGCAAATATAGAAAGTGCAATTTCGGCCAAAACAGAGTTAAGTTTTTTTTATCACCTGAACCTTGAGAAACCAAACACTATCAATACTCAAGATGAAATTTATTTGCCTAGAACAACGTTAACACCACTCTGTATTTACAAATCAAAAGGCTAAATCAATTTACAACGCCTAAAAATTCACTGCGCAAAAACACAGAAATTACAGAAAAACCAGAAATCTGTCTTCTTATTCACACCAAAAACTTCGAATACAATGCAACCACTCTACTATTCTCTCTATTCCCGAGCCATATCATCATTGGTCGTTACATTTTCCTGTTTCAAGGGCATTACTCATTCCAAATATCCCTGATTTTAAGGGAATCCTAGATAACTTCCAAACTGCATGCAACCTCTCACTGTTATCATGCAGTTTTCGCAAGATTCTTGCAATACTCACCATTATCCCTCTTTTTAGGATCTCCTAACTCATTATCCTTGAGTTAACAACTCTTCAACTAACCACTAACATCTTCCATCAACGAGGAAGTGACTCTAACACAAGTTGTTGCATTATATTTTCAAGCACAACATACTATACCTTAATAAAGAAAAATCTACCAACAACCAACAATGATGACTAAAATATCACCTAGACAAAAGGTTAATTCAACCTACCACACAACATGCTGACTTGGCCAAGGTCAGTACAAGCCAAAACTTTTCAAACCAAAATTTTGTGCAAATCAATTTGGAGATTGGCCTTGGTGCTCCTGCACCAGTATGGGTTACATTTAAGATTACTATTATTTTTGTGATATGTATAGATTGATTCATTTTTAATATGATACTTTTTTTTATTAGAGGGGTAAACACTTTTGACTCAGAGCTAGATGGAACCAATGAGGCTATAGTATGACTAAATTTGGACCTCACTAGACATCTAGATTCCCTTAAGCCATCCTATCACCCTAAATCTTAAATAGATTTCTTAAGGGGTCCCAATATGACATTTCTTAAGGGGATCAAAGAAGTTCTTAAAATTTGGTGAAGTTGCCCAAGGCAACCAAATTTAATAATAATAAGATCGTGCAAGATTATAATATGAATGAGATTTCATGATCTAGGTTGGTCAGTTGAAACAAGAGTAGATCTCAATCAAGTATTCCACAAGAAAATTTTCTTCACTAACTTGCAAGTTCGTTATATTCCAAGGGGCACCAAAACTTCACCCTAAGTTTTGTAAACCCTAAACCCTAAACACTAAACCATTCATTTTGTCCTACCTGACCTTAAAGTGAATTTTGGTTTTCTTAGGAAAATCCACCAAATTTCATTCCCTTATTCCATGTAATTTTTTCATAGGATCTTACTACATATATCCCCTTAAGTTATCCTATCACACTAAACTCTAAACTCTAAACTCTAAACCCTAAACCATAAATCCATCATTTTTTCTTAGGCTCTTAATGAAATTTGGTTGCCTTAGGAAACTCCACCAAATTTCATTCCCTTATGCCATGTAATTTTTTCCTAGGATCTTACTACATGTATATCCCCTTAAGCTATCTTATTACCCTAAAGCCATCATTTTTTCTTTAAAGGCTCTTAATGAAATTTGGTTGCCTTGGGCAACTTCACCAAATTTTATTCACTTTATCCATGTCATTTTCTCCTAGGACCTCACTCGACGTAGATCCTCTTAAGCCATCCTATCACCCTAAATCGTAATTCCATTTCTTAAGGGGTCCCAATATGAAATTTCTTAAGGGGATCAAAGAAGTTCTTAAAATTTGGTGATCAAAGTTGCCCAAGGCAGTCAAATTTAACAATAATAAGATCCTACAAGATTATATAATATTAATAGTTAATTGTATTTTCATTCAAGTAACATGTGCCTTAGACATAAATGAGGCTTACATATAATTTTATCATTTGTATTCAATTATTTAATGCCATTTATATTGAATGGTTTAAAGGTATTTCCTAAACATGTATCTTACATCTTGCAATTACAAATCTAATGTAGGTTCACTCATATCTTAAAGATCACATGGATCCATTCCATAATATTCACAATCCATCTCCACACCATCCATCTCCACCACCTTCACCTCCACCTCCACCCACTCCACCTCGTAACCCCCCACCTCCACCACCTGAAATCAATGAACATGCTCGTTTGCAAGCACAAATCAATGCCAATGTTAGAACCATCCAAGATCAAATCAACATTATTCAAAATGAAGAATGTTTCACACCTCCTGTGAGGATGTTTGCATCTAGGATGTAAACCTTTTTTGATGTTTTCAGGGCTATGGATGGGATCATAGATGAGCATTTACAATGGGTAGAGGAGAGGAGAACTCCTGATTTTGAAAAGGAAAACACAAAGAAATGAAGAGATGTAGTAGAGAGCCACAATAGTTTCTAAATTAAGACTATTATCTACTGAAATTGCACCCTTATCAAGTTGCAGAACTTGATACTTCAGAGAAACATGGGGACTTTTCCAGGTTGTGGGTCACCTAAAAATGGAAAAGAACCTCCGGAGAAGGTCGGCTTCCTATGCTGGTAGTATCACCTAAACTATTGATTTTGTAAGGTAAAGGGAGAAGGAGTGCATGAAAATGAAAATTAAATCCTATGGTGATACACCAAAATGACAAGAGCAATGAGACACTCAGGTTACACTTGAATACTGATGATGGATATGGGACTACACAACAAGTTTCTGAAGATTATGCATAAGTATTTCACAAAAAAGTTTGACATGCACACACTTTTAAGAAGGAAAAGAAATTTTTCACAAATTAAAAGTTCATGTGCAATTCAATAAAACACAATTTGTAACCTACATAGTACCACTTTTGCAAAGAAAGGCATGCTAACATGAGATGAAGCTATAAGGAAATAGAAAGATTTCACAAAGTAGCTTGATCAATCACCTAAAAATGCACAATATTTTGCAAGAACCAGAAGGAAAATTGAACCATCAATGGTAACCAAGGTAAATTCTATATATCATGCTCCAAATGAGTTACAAAAGTTTAATAATCTGAGAGATGACTGTAAAAGTCACAACTTCAAAAAAGCATAAGAAGAACTCCCTACAAAAATGAGGCAAAAATGCCATATACAACCAAAACTAAAATGTTTCGGCCTCTACCCTAAAGTTTACAAAATGAATCGGTTCCTGAACACATCGACCCTCAGATCTTTTGGAATAAAGTTAATCGTATTCAATGTGCCTCCCCTGTGTCCATTTCGGTGAAGGATCCCTCCATGGATGGATTTTTAGATATTTTGTAACCATCGTACTATCTTCTGGCCTTCATGTCCACCCTTGAGAGCCTCATCAAAGCCACTTTGAATGGTCTACAGCATTTTCATAAATGTCGATTGACCTTTTCCAGTAGACATCACAGCTGTCATTGTGACTTATGGCCTCTTCCTTTCTTCCTTTTTCCTGCTCAAGATCTTTCTGCAAGTTGACCGTCTTCGAGAAGTAGCATCCAACCTCCCTTGTTAGATCACTTCACAGACGACACCACTGGACACCGAACCAATCCATTGCTTTTGATCACAGAGTAGATCCATCCTGCATATAGTTTGTTGATCTTCTTCACACCATTCAAACTGCCATGGTTCACCTCCAGCCTCCTCTGATTGGTTGAACAGACACCACGTAGGATTTTCAGGCGGTCAAAAGTTGTTCAAACAGAATTGCATGTCGGTGAGACACTAGTTGTGTCTCCCCGATGCGATTATACTCCACAGCAACAATCCGCATAGCTTAGAACCATTGGCAAGATTTCACATTGAGCTGCAAGAGTTATATCGATATCCACCACTATCACCCAAACTATCGCTATCGGGCAGACATCAAAGTGGGTCCTTAAGAGTCATACCGATATCCAAAACCATCGGAAAGACTATCGCTTTCGGCAAGAGGTCATACTGAAAGCACCTGACAGTAGATATCATTCCATTTAGACCATCGGCAAGATTCTCGGTGATGCTCAACACAAACACACCCATCAGCAAGAAAAATAGGTCAAACAAAGGTCTCAGTGAGCCTCCATCAGTCACACCGAAGAGTTAAAACTATCGGCGAGACATCATGAGTCGGAAAGACATCATAGTGAACGAAAACCCCTCAGCCAGGAGTCTTACCGATATCCATATACCCTTTTGGTGAAATCACAACAAGTCGGTGAGACATCATACCGATGGCACCTCCTTTCGGCAAGACCACCGGTCATCGGCAAGAAATCATGCCGAAGCCACAGACTTTCCCCGAGTGCAACTTCCTTATGAAAACCGAACACCTGCACGCTGAGCTCAACCCTTATGGGAGCCACATTTAATCCACGTGCAGAAATTAGAACATAATTTCCCCTAATTAAGCCCGTAGGTGAAAATTGGGTAACAAAGACAATGATCTGAAATAGTTATGAATTTATAAATTTGGTGAATGATGGATATTTTGTGTGATGAATTTATAAATTTGGTTCCATATGGATATTTTTAATGACATGAATTCATGATTTTGGTTCTAGATGGATATTTTTAGTGACATGGATTTATGAATTTGGTGGAATTTATGAACTGATAATGAATAATATATAATAATATATATTTTATGACTATCCACTAGATCATGATTTCTCCTACTGAAAAATTGTAATATATATGTGTGTATGTGTGTGTTAGACATAAAATGAGTTTTTTTGAATGTTTCAAGTTTATTATTTAGTATGTATGTGCATGTATTAAAAATTTGCATATATAGTTCTTAAATTTTGAAATTTGTATGTATGTACATAGTTTAGTTTAATGATTTGTACACATGCAAATTATGCATCATATTTTTTATTTTAAATGTACATGTACATACATTTAAATTTTGAATTTTGTATGGACATGCTCTTGAGTTGAACAATCAATGTATATATATGTGCATTTCAATTAAATATATGATCTTAATATATATGTTGTTCATCCTATTTCAATTAAATATATGATCTTAATATATGTATGCACATGGACTATTTTGTATGATTTAATGTAGGTGCACATTTATATCGAGCATATCATGGATGATTTTAACATTGATGATATCATCAATCCACCACCTCAGCCACAGCCACATCCACCTCCCCCTCCCCTCCACCTCCACCTCCACCTCCCCCTCGCCCTCCCCCTCCACCTCCCTCTCCACCTAATATGCCACATCTAGCACCTATCGCATCTGATGAGGCTCGCTTGAGAGCATGCATAAATGATCAAGTTGCATCCTTACAAAATCAAATCAATGTTATGCAGAGTCAAGCATTGATTCCTCCACATGTGAGACGTTTTGCATATGCGATGCAAAACGTTGTTGATGACATCAGGATGATCAATTCTTATCTTGATAGGCATTGACGAGAGAGAGAACAAATGAGACAATTTTATTTCGATGGTCTCTCTTACAAACAAATATTAGACCTTAAAATGATGAAAGCACATCTAGCCCCCTACTTTCTTGACCCCATTACTTGACAACCCATTCCACCCAACAAATCTAGAATATCCATGAGGTGGTGCATACATCTGCAAATGAGTGCACATTTTTGGGATCAATAGTATATGGTTTTTGATAGTCCCCCACATGCTAATTGGGAGTGCCCATTGTATTTTTTTGAGAAAATTGTATGTAGAGTTTGTTTTGGGGAAAGAGCCCAATTATTTTGATTTTAGATCATTTTAGGGTGTTGGTGGTGGCATCCCACAATAGAGATTAGGGGAAAGGGTTGATCCCCAATGCCCCGTGCATGTGCAACCACTTGTTGTTGCTCCCAGTCCTCCCATTCCTGCACATGTACATCATCGAGCTCTG
This sequence comes from Sequoia sempervirens, assembly GCA_007258455.2. Classification (NCBI taxonomy): domain Eukaryota; kingdom Viridiplantae; phylum Streptophyta; class Pinopsida; order Cupressales; family Cupressaceae; genus Sequoia; species Sequoia sempervirens. Next base: position 331,208,859 of record VDFB02000015.1, on the reverse strand, counting down.
GTCTCAACATTAGGTTCCCTTAGTACATTCGCAAGAGACCTTGATCAGCATGCTTCTACGATAGCGGGTGGGGAGCATAGAGACGATGATGATGGAGGAGGTTTTTATGGAGCTAGTCCAAGTACTGCTCCAAGAGTGTTGAGGCCCGTACCCCATATATGTACTAGTTGTCATCAAGTATAATATGGACCTGATCAGGCCACACCTAGTTTAGGTGGACGGGGAGATTCTAGTGGTTCATTTGGTCGTATCAGTTCATTTGTAGAGTTTCTCACAGCAAACCATCACCGTAAAGACACTGCGACACAGGTATAAATATGCATCTAGATGTACGCTCATTTTATAAGAATTTTGATGGTTGCATATATCAAAGAAAAGTTTGCAATACATTTTAACAATCAAATTGTTTGGTGTACAGATGACACTAATGATGCCAAGGAAATCAACTATTCCACGAGTACATACATCGACACCAGTCGTACTTGGCAACCCTTATAGGGCATTTTGATTTCAATTTTTAAAATTATATATGAAATCATAAATTATTTAACTTGAGTTTTAAATTTATAATTGAATCACATATATGTTTAAAATATTTATGTTGGTTTAGGCGAGTCAATCGGCATCCACATCGATTCCTCCTGAGGGATTTTCAAGCACTCCTCCACTATCGAGTGTCATAGATTAGGGGAAAGTACATTCATATTGTAAATTTGTTTAAAGTTTACATTAGTATAGTTACAATTTTATGAGTTTTGAATTCACTAGATATATGAAATGCATGCATGTACACTTGTAAATATTATAAGTGTTAAATGTCTATGTACATGTATGTCTAGGTTGATACCACAATAATAATGGGCATTGAGCAAACATTTGATGTTGCAGCTACTCGTGAGGCCACTAATTTCTAGGTTGTTTACAAAACTTTCTACACAAAATGTGCAAACTTGAATATATATATATATAAACCTAATTCAATTGTACATGCTTTAATTTTGATCTTGTAGGACTTTGTTAGTGCAACTTTCAGCCCTAACCCAGACATAGTTACACCACCAGGAGGACAGGTAGAGTAGGTTCCAGATCAAATGGTAATTTATTTTTTTTATTATATTTAAAGTCAATTATAAATTTTAAACTGAATATATACATAATATGATATTTTTACATATTCTTTTTCTTTTATAGCATGAGACACATCTTGTAGTTGAGCATGTATAGACAAGTCTTGGAGAAGAGCCTAGCGCACCTCAGAATACAGTACAATTAAAATATGATAAATTATAAATTAATTTGAATTAAAAAAAATTAATTGTATAGTTGTACATCTAATTTATAATTTCTTTGTCTTGTTTATGTAGATTGATTTAGAGAATTTAGAGGTTGCTTCAGGTGCACCAGAGCATCCAGATGTAGATATGACAATAATTTAATTTTATTATGGATTATAAATTAAATTGTCATTAAATCATTTTTCATTGTATTACATCTGATTTCATTTTTCTCTTGTATAGAGTGTTTCAGGTCATCCACATAGTCTACATGGTGTGAAGAGGTCTCTTGATTATAGAGACAGTACGTGACCTAGAAACATGTGATTTTATGTGTTATATTTGTTTATTTCATGGACTATATTTCTTGTTTCTCATGTACTCTATTGGACTTTATTTCATACGCTTAATATATTAGTTTCATGCACTTAATATGCTACATAAATTATGGACTTTATTATTGTTTGAAATTTTAATTTACACATGTACATTTATGCATTTTATGTTCATAGTCAAGACATTAATGTGAAATTTAGTGATCTCATACATGGATTAATATAGGACATTTTAATATTTATACTTTGCAAATTTAGTGATTTCATACATGATATACATGATATGTACATTCAATAAATAGCGATTATTACTCAATGAACTTATTCAATTCACGTTAATCAATAATCAGCCAATAAATCATAATTTACAAACAAAAGCAATCTATTTATATACCATAAAGGATAAAATTTTAAGAAATAAACAATACCATAGAAGATTAGAAATAAAAGCATTAATAAATTCTATAAATAATAACATCTAACACTAATTTATAAGTTGTCAAAACAAATAATGACATCTTAAGGGGATGTCTAAAGGGGTCATATAAGAACATTTTAAGGGGATGTCTTAAGGGGTTGTAATACATCTTAAGGGGATGACTTAAGGGGTCTTAAGGGGATGTCTAAAGGGGTCATAATAGAATGTCTTAATTAAGGGGATGTCTTAAGGGGTCTTAAGGGGATGTCTAAAGGGGTCATAATAGAATGTCTTAAGGGGATATTTTAAGGGGTATTAAGGGGATGTCTTAAAAGGTCATAATAGAACATCTTAAGGGGATGTCTTAAGGGGTCCTAAGGGGATGTCTAAAAGGGTCATAATAGAACATCTTAAGGGGATAAATTTAGGGGTCATAATACGTCTAAAGGGGATGTCTTAAGGGGTCTTAAGGGGATGTCTTAAGGGGTCATAATAGAATTTCTTAAGGGGATGTATTAAGGGGTCATAATACAATGTCTTAAGGATATAATTGATTTAACAATAATGTATGCATGATATTTAGTGATTATACAATTAGACGTAAAGTTTCAAAGTAGGAAAAAATGCACATTTAACAAACACAATATATACAATATTGATTTGATACATAGAAGTACATAGAGTATGTTTAATTTTGTAAGTATGTATGTAAATATATGTCATCTCAAAACAATGTTTACAAAATTTGGATATGCCATCTCAAGAACATCTCAAACTTGTGGCTAGAATGTAGTAGGTCTTCATGCCACCTGATATCAAAAAGGTACAAGCAATATCAATGAAATCGTCATAACATACATATTTTAATTTATATAAAACTATATATATGTACAGAACTCAAGTACTTGCATTTAAAAGTATTCCACACATGTTTGTAGGTTGAATCTAGGCATCCTCTCCTTTTTGTTTCAAAGTATGAGATCAATGCAATGATGGCTTATGGATACAAAAATGACAATAAATCAATTTTAACTATTAATGTCCAAGCAATATCAATATGTAATCAAAACATGCATTTAAATATAATTTAACTAATAATTACCTGTTTCTACCAAGTATTTCATGTTGTCTAGGTTGAATCTACATGGACTAGATCCTTTTTGTGATTATGCCTTAAGGATGTGTAAAAGGACAATTTAAATCAATTTCAACTAATAACACACTTGACCAATGTTGAAACATGTATTTAATGTATTTAAAAGGACAAAATGAAACTAAAACTATATTTACCTATATTTACTTATTCCATTGTACCATTTGCATCCTCTCTTTTTTGCAATGCATCTATGATTGCCTCATGTTCTTCCATAGAAATTGACTATAGAACTTTTTTTGGTCTTCCACGATACCGCTCTAGTTTTATATTTGTTGCCACTACCAAATGTGAATAATGTATAATCTTTTTATGTGTTTCATAGTCTTCGAATGCAGGTAGACCATTCTTTCTTCTCAATTATTTTCATAGCCAAGTGCCAACAATCACCACTGATCCTATTGGAAAACATGTTCAAAAACCATCATCAAATAAGTTCTCAAAATTTTCTTCAGGGGATCAAAGACTTGTTCTAAAAAATTGCTTAAGGGGATCTAAAACTTGTTATCAAAATTTTCTTAAGGGGGTGTCTTAAGGGGATCACCATACCTGTTGGATAATGAAAGCCATCATCATCTTCTCGAGGTGTTATTAACTTATGTTTAGTTTCCACACAACGAACCAACCAATATTTTGTTTGCTCTTCATTCCCCTCAGGTGCAATAACAACATACACATGTCTTGCCAACAAAATTCAATTTAATAACTTGTACATATCCATATAAATAATTTAGTATTACAAAATAACTTAATAAAGAGAAATAAAATCAAATAAATTGAATTAAAATTACCTTCTTATACAAGGTCTGAAAGATGGTCATAATCTTCAGATGCACAAACAATTGATCATTTTCTTCAATAGTTCTTTCATATTGATTATGTGCTTCTGCAAGTGTCAACGATCTTTGCTCCCACTGTTCAACCCATTCTATATTTTCACATGCTTCCCAATCTCCTAAGATACAAAACTGGCAAAAACATGCAAGCTCCATTCTCCAAATAGTCCATGTGATTGTTGTCGCACTCCTAAATGAATTTCATTTAGTAGATCCACGGATTATCTCACAATCAACTCTAGGTACAATATTCTCTTCTTCCACCAACCAAAAGAATCGATGAACTGTAGAGTAATCACTCGAACTAGGTGTAGATAATCTTCTATTACACCAATCCATAATCTCACGTGAATCTTTAAATTTTATTGAATCCTCAAATTTTAATTTTTCTCTAGCAAGAATTCTTTTGACACACGTACCAGCTCCATCATGTTCTCCTTTACCATGCCCAGTTTCAAAAAAACTCCATATATATTGGACATTAAGTTCCTTGTGAACCCTGCTTAACCAATAGAACATTCGAGCATTCTTGAACTGCCTTGTACAATTATCTGACCATATGAGGTGTTATTTCATATGGATTCCTATTTCTCTTAAATTTCTATAAAATATACTAAAACAGTATTGAACAAACTATGATGAGTGTAACCGATTGTCACTCAAATAAAAATGATACTCCCTCAAAACTTTTCTATCATCCTCAGTGCTATCATTTGCATGTTTATAAACAATATGGACAAACATAGCTACTTGCACTAAATTATAATATTGAGATTGAATTCCCTCTTTCAGAGTGAAAGTATAATTATCCACAAAATCAACCACTAAAAGTATAGTACCAATTGGAAATGTGTTTCTACATGCATGAAATTGGCCATCAAGCCATCAAGCATGTTCATAGTGCATGACATATTTTGGTACAATTTTATTCTTAAATTCACTCATAAATGCATGCACACTAACTTTTTTTGTAACTAAATCACAACGCTTTCCTATTTTTTCATCTTTTAAAGAATAGTGCACATTCCTAAATCTTTTGAAATCTATTAATTGTTGTCCAAAATCATGATCAACACTTTCATGCAAACAAATTCTTAAAAATGAAAGATTTTCATAGTTAATGCATTGTCTACAAATACAAGAACTTAAATAAAATAATTTATCATTAGATTTTTCACAAAACAAACCTGAAATAAACTCTCTTATTGCTTCAAGTGGCATATTAATACCACAATCTTGTATAATCATTTTAGTATGCAAGGTACAATGTATATATAAAAAAACATCATAAAAATAACAAAATTGAACATGTATTCTACAACAAGAAGATATTCCTTGCTTATTATTTTTTACATACTAGAGTTTACATTTTTCAAAAGACCTTTGACTTATTTTAATATTACTAGGTAACACCGAATCACTACAAAATTTTCTATAAAATTCAGTTTGTGTTGTATCTAATAGGTGTTTTGGGTGAGGATCACGAACTTTGGATCCCACCCTTAATTTTAAAACATCTCTAGCATTAGATAAAACCCTAGTATTATCATGCCAATATTTTTCGATCAAAGATTTAATTTCAACATTCAATTTTATATTAGACCTCGATAGTCGTCCACTGAAACTCCAACATTGATTGATAGGATCATTTTCTATACTTTCTCTTCTTTTTTCTGCTCTTAGTAATTTTTTAGGATGTATTTTTAAAACTTCACTAATATTGCTTACCATTCTTTTATTCAAAGTTGTTTTATTAACTATAGCAGTTGTTATAGCTCTTCTTGTTGCATTTTTATTTTTAGATTGACTATTTTACCCAATAGATTGAATGGCACTAGCATAACATGTTTTAATGGTTGATCTTTTCTTTTTGGTTTAACATAAAAGCCTAACCTTTTCATTACTTTCCTCTTTTTTTTGCATTCTCATCAATTGCATCATTAGTTGACATTGAAATACAAATTTTTACGATAAAAGAATTTGGTGTATATTCTATTCGCATGTGTTCTTATTTGACTCCAAGAAATTTGACCAAGAAGATTATCGAAAACGCCACTTCCAATTTTTTTTAAAAAAATATTTTCATTAAATAAAACATCACATTCTAGATTTTCATCTTCATTTTCATTTACATTTTCATCAACAAAACGGTTTTCATTTTCATTTTCATCAAAAATAGAGGTTTTGTTTTCATTTTCAAGAAAATGATCATTTTGATTTTCATTTGCAACAAAAGATTTTTCTTTTTTTTTTTCAACAAATTCTATAAAAGCTTCATCTCTTTGAATATCATCAATTTCAACATCATTATGTCCAGCATCTTGTAAAACTTCTACATACAAATTTACCATTTCACTAACATGTGGATTTGAAGACGTAGCTGAATTTGTGCATATTGAAACATTCTCCATAGCATTCAAAGAGGGATTTGAAGACATAGTAGGACTTGTTTGTATAATCATATTATTCTCCGAATTGACTCCTTGCAAATTAGAGCTTCATCTACAACCATGGTATCCTCAATGTTTTCATCTTCAATAGTTGTGGAATTGGTTGTTCCACCATCATTCATTGATTTCATTCTCATTCTTCTTTCTCTTTGTCTTTGTCTCTTCTTCTCTCTATTTTCTTCAACTTCTTGAGGAGTCAATATCTTCCTTCTCTTATTACGAGCTTTATCTCCCATAATTATAAATTTCTCAAGCACAAATGAATGTTAATAGTGAAATACTTTTAAATATTCAATCCAAATTGGAATTTGAATACCTATTAGGACAAAATTCTTCCTCTTGTGTTCCTCAAAACAAGTAGAAAACTACCACAATTCCACTTTAAAAATTGTTTTCTTCATGCCTCCTTTGAAAATTCAATCCATATTGCAAATTGAAAACCTTTTGTTCCTCCAAACAAGCACAAAAATAACACAATTCCACTTCAAAAATGGTGTAGATGATGCCCCATTTGATAAAATCAATTAAAAATCAAGTTCACCACCCGTAAATACAATAGCTCATGAAAAATAGTTTACTTTTACTGCTCTCAGCTGTACATGTGAAATTGTAGACTTCATAGTAATTTTTTGCAGTATATTTAAATAAAAGAAACGGGATCATGTTCATAAAATGGGATCCTGCTTATAAATATCGGGATCCCATTTATAAAAAGTGAGATATCGTTCTATAATCAGGATCCCGTTCTTCGACATTGAATGTGGGGACCATTGGACGGGAAACAGGATCATGTTTCCTTCCCAATGGTCTGAATATTATAGAATAAGGAACGGGATCCCGATTAATAAACGGGATCCTATTTTTTAAATTTTTTTTTTTGCTTTGTGGTCGGGTTTTTGCCTAGGTTTTTGGTTCGGGAAAAGCATTGGAAATTTGAACCTAGGCCTTCAACCTGGTTTGACCTACAAGTTGAAGGTCCTAACAATGTCAAAGAAAAATACCAACTTTGGACATATGGCTGACGACTTTTTTTGCAGAATTTCTGACAAAATTAAAACCTATTTTAGATGAAACAATGCAAATTCTAAATATGTAAAAAAAATTTGCAATTGGATTACTTTTTCTATTTTGCAATTAATTTCTAATAAAATTGGTCCATGAACTTTAAATATCAAGGTTTTTTACTATTTTAATAACTTTTGATCAACATAAAATTTTGGCAAACGGATTTTACGAGAACAAACTTTAGAAAATTCTTTTCAATTTAAAAAAGAAATAAAAAATGATAATTTTAGGTCATCTTATGCATGTCGTACACGATGATTTTTCAAAATGACAAATCTGCCTAATAAAAATTTAACAGAAAAAAAAATTCAATAAAAAATTACAAAAAAATATCAAGAACAAGCTTCAGTGAGTCACAAAACTTTTCTCAAAAGGATTTAGAAAAGTACGTTAATTTAAGTCAAAATATGGATGTCGTACATGTGCATGGTATGGTAAAAAAAAAGTGACTTTTAAACAGTGGTTTTTAGAAATCCTATTGAAACTCAATTTGTACAATTTGGGTATTGAAATAAATTACATATTTGAAAACTAGACTATGAGCACTACATTTTACGATTAGTGACTTTTTTAAAGATTTCATATCTAAGTGCTTCAAATTTTAAGGTCAAATGTGTTAAATTCTGAAAATCGGGAAAAACACTTCCACTTTTTGGCCAAAAAGTGGACTCAACTTCTTGCACACACCCTATACATATATGCATATGCATATGCATTATATATGTATATGTATATGCATATGTGCATTCATATGTATATGTATTGCACTCAATATTACATGTATGAACTTGTTACAGTTTGTTTCATTATTTGATTTGTAAGAGTTAGAATTAGGGATATGATAGTTTAACATGCATTTTTCGTTTCATTGCACAAATACCCTACTTCATTTGCAATCAATTCAATTAAATGCATGGTTATTTTTTCCATCTATTACACTCAATCTTACATGTATTAACTTGTTATAGTTTCTTTCATTATTTGATTTGTAAGAGTTAGAATTAGGAATATGATAGTATAACATGCATTTTTTTTTCATTGCACAAATACCCTACTTCATTTGCAATCAACTCAATTAAATGCATGGTTAGTCTGTTCATCTATTACACTCAATCATACATGTATAAACTTGTTGTTAAAGTTTCTTTCATCGTTTGATTTGTAAGAGTTAGAATTAGGGATGTGATAGTATAACATGCATTTTTTGTTTCATTTCCCAAATACCCTTGTTCATTTGCAACCAACTTAATTAGATGCATGGTTAGTTTGTTCATCTATTACACTCAATTCTCCCTAAAGAATTGTTGAATAGAGATACAATTAACAATAGGCATATGTATGGTTTGTTTGTTCTTCAACTATATTAGATGCATGGTTAGTTTGTTCTTTAATTACCATATAATCTTGTATATGTATGTGTATATATATATATATATATATATATATATATATATATATATATATATATATATATATATATATATATATATATATATATATATATATATATATAGTATATACATATACATAGGTATATGTATATACATATATATATGTATATGTATATGTATGTACATATGTATATGTAAATATATATATATATATATGTATATGTATATGTATGTACATATGTATAGTTTGTTTAAGGGAAATGGACCATTGGTGGGTAGGGCGATGTTGATAGTATAGCATGCATTGCTTGTTTCATTGCACACATACCCTTGATCCTTTGCAATCAACTCTATTAGATGCATGGTTAGTTTGTTCTTCAATCACACTCACTCTTACATGTATGAATTTTTTGTTTCAATTTGTATCATTCAATTATTTCTAAGAGTATGAATTAGGGTTGTCATACTATAACATGCACTTTTTGTTTCCTTTGCAAACATACCCTTCATCACCTCAAGGATATAATAGTTACAATTGTGGATATACGTTGAAAGAAGTCTAATCTGTTCAAGATATATTGAACTACTATTGATGATGGCATCAATGGTTACTTTGTATATCTTGTACAGATAAGACTTCTTCCAATGTATATCCCACTTTGAATCTTATTACAAAAGAAGGGCTCATTCCTATTAACTTAATACGCCTCAATCTTACATGTATAACATAAGACCCTTGTTCATTTGCAATCAACTCAATTAGATGCATGGTTAGTTTGTTCATCAATTACACTCAATCTTACATGTATGAATTTGTTGTTACACTTTGTATCATTGTTTTATTTGTGACAATTATAAATGGGGATGTGATAGTATAACATGCATTTTTTGTTTCATTCCACAAAGGCCCTTGTTCATTTACAATCAACTCAAATAGATGCATCGTTAGTTTTTTCATCAATTACACTCAATCTTACATGTATTAATTTGTTGTTACACTCTGTATCATTGTTTGATATGTGTATGTATATGCATATGATGCATATGCATATGTATATATATGTATATGCATATATGTATAATATGCATATGCATATGAATATACATATGTATATGTATATGTATATATGTATATACAATCTCTAGCATTTCAATTCCTTTTCATTCAATTTTCAAGTTGTGGTTGTGTAGGAGTGGGTTTATCAACAATGGGTTTCTTTTCTTTCCTTAAGGGAGGAACGGAAGGAACCATGGGAGGTTATTCAACCAATTTATTTTTAGCTTTATAAACTTGACTTTAGGAGGCACAACGGGACTTATTTGATTATATTGTGGTATCTTTTAGGAAATAGGTGGAGGATTTTTCATGGATTGGTCTTGGTTACTTGGAAGGGATTTTCGTTCAATCATGGTCTTATCAAGAATAGGAGGCTCTATTGTGGGCTGAGGCATATTGGCAACAAATAATTCTAGTATGTGTTTTGCCTTAAATTTTTGATAGGATTTGAAAAGAAGTCCTCACAAGGCCTAATAAGTTCTATAGGATTGGGCCAAAATAAATCCAATTAGAAATTCCCATGGGAAGATACAGGATTAAAGCCACTATCGTGCACAATAAAGATCTCATTTCCAAATGGAAACTTTAAGCATTTATGCATGACTAAAAAGACAACATTCATGGAGCAAAGCCATGTAGCCTAACTTCACATGAAATTGATCCAACGACGGGATGATGGTGAATGAGACATGTAATTGTTTCGGTCCAACTTTTAAAGGGAGATTTATTGAACTTATTGTAGGGAAAGCAAAACCATTATGTGTTTTTATCCATTCTTTTAGTTTTTCATAAGTATCTTGATAAATCTCACACACAAATAAGAATTCTTCAGTGATTGCATTCTCTACACAAACGGGATTAATTAATATCCTATTAGTATGCCTGTCATTGATTCTTCCAGCTATGTAAAGAGGACCATCGGGTGCATTCTTGATTATGTCATTTTGTGAGAAAGCAATGTCAACAGGCATATTGGTTTGGCCCTTATGATTTTTAACTTCAATAAATCCAACCATAGATTTTATAGAGTTTTCCTCATTATCTTTCACATTATCATCATTGGTTTCAATATTCATCACATCATTCTTTGTTTCACTAGGTTTGACAAAAGAAAAATTGTGATCTGGCATAAGATTTGTAAGGGTTTGTAAATTTTGGTTAGGAGGAGCTATGGAATTATTACCTTGATCACTAAAACCTCCAATTTGAATATGATTAATGAGGTCTTACACAAGATGTTTAAGACACTTGCAATATTGTGTATCACATCCATTTTTTCAATGAAAATGACAATAGCATTTAGTATATAGTTTGAAGGTAAAGGTTTAGTAGGATCAAGAGCTCTAACAAGAGGTAAGGAAATCAAATACGTTTTTAAGAGCTACAACATGGTATTATGAAGCGTATCAGGTAGGGGTGTAAATTATTTCTTTTTATCCCCAAAGGCATATGGATATTTTGTCTTTATAGCAGCCACTTGGGTGTCAACATGTTGAGTTGATTGAGGGGAATTGAGTTTGAAGTTACAAAGAAAATGGGTGCTCCACCTTTTGGGAGGTGGAACACAAACTAGGAGTTTAGGGACCTAGACCAATTTTCTTCAAGTTTCATTCAAGGAAACCCTAGAGATCTCAATCTAATGATGGAATGTAGGAAAGAGATCTGCTAGAAGGGTGTCCTATGGTGTGATTAAAGATAATAAGAGGGGTTCACCACCAAGAAAAGACTTGGAAATACAAGTAATGAAAATGACATGCAAAACCTAACTAAATGACGTAGGAAATGAAATTGAAATACAGAATAACAAACTAGGAATGAACAAAAAAGTACCTACAAAAAAGATGTGACCAAAACAAGCTCCAAAACTCTAAAATCCTACTATTTGATACATATACATATGCATGTATATGTATATGTATATATTTACATACATATGCATATGAATATGTATATGTATATGCATATGTACATTCATATGTATACACATGTGCATATGCATATGCATATGTATATGTATATGTATATGTATATCCATATATGTATATACATATGAGTATGCATATCCATATATGTATATATGTACAGAATATGCATATCCATATGTATATGTATATGTATATGCATATATGTATATTCATATACATATATGCATATGTACATTCAACTTAATTAGATGTATGTTTTGTTTGTTCTTCATTTAAAGTGACTATAAATATTGGCCCCTCTCCCTTATAGCTAATTGTGACGATGGTTGACTCCTACTTATGTTATAACCATTTCTCAAATATCATACTGAAATATAACTTCATGCAGCATGACACTTTCTGATACAGCATTATGAAATTTATATATAACTTCAAAAAACACTATGGTATAGATGTTTCCAACCCTTTTTGATACAACATACTAAATTTTTTAAATAACTTGAAATAGCAATATGATACAACATTATGATACATATATGTGCACAGTTAGATAGATACATATGTTTCCTATAGCCTTGTTCATTTTCATTCAACTTAATTAGATGTATAGATACATATGTTTCGTATAGTTGTGTATATATGTAAATGTATATATATATATATAGCTAACTATTGTAGAGATAGATAGATAGATACATAAGTTTCCTACAGGATTGTTCATTTACATTCAAAATAATTATATGTATGCCTTATTGGCTCTTCAATTACAATAACTCAAACTATCAGTGATAGTAACATGATGGAATATGTTGTTTGTATTCAATTCATACTATTGTTTCAAGTTACAAACATTCAAAACAAAAAATTTCAAACATCATTTGGAATCCATCAAAACCTTTACAACAAAAATCTCGCAACCAAACATTCAAATCAATAGAAAAAGGTAGGAAAAATGAAATTGATGCTAAGCTATCTTATGAGTTGGATGTGGCTTTTTACAAAGAAGGACTCCAAGATTTAGTTGGTTGGATTATTTTTGGGGTACGTGAGGGTTGATAGGACTCTAAATGAGGACTCCAACTCTAAAATGGTTGGGTAATGCTTGGGCTAGGTGAGAGTGTATAAGACTTCGAATGAGAAGGACTCCCACTCTTAAATGTTTGGCTGATAGTTTGAGTAGGTGATGGAAAAATATTGGGGGCATTGAATAGACATGAATCTATGAAGATCCTATTGTGGTTAGGAAAGGGATTTAAAGGGTTTCCGAGTCACCTCTCCTTTGTAGCATTTGCTTGTGCCTTCTCCAAATCTTTTTCCCTTTTTGCAGCTTCCTTTTCTATCCAATTCTCCCTTTTTTTGTCCTCCTTTTCAACCTCTACTGCTAGTCATTTCTTTTCTTTTTCAATTCTCATAAGATCTTTCACCTCCAATTTTGCAATCCTTTCTATCTTGCACTCTACAACCTATTGCTTCTTCCTCAATTTCAATTCATCTAGATCCTTCCTCTTATCCTCTTGCTCAATTAGCAAGGCCATGTAGTCATCAACAGTTAAGAGTTGGGATCCTCTTTGTAATTTGATCCCATGGTCAGGCACCTTATTAGACTTTTCTTTCACTACATGAATTGGTAGGTTCAAGAATTGTGAGATGTGTGAATTTGGTTGGCCTCCCAAAGGCTCAATCAAATCGGCATTATTTATTTCTAACACCTCATTATCTGTAGCATCCAATCCATCTCCTAACTACTCATCGTCACTATCTCCCCAATTAGCTAGAAATGAACTAACGTATTTGGACCCATGTCGTGCGGTGGAGATGGCATTGTAAAACTTTGACCTCTTCCTCCACATGCATATCAATACCAAGATTAGTAGCACCAAATCTAATAGCCAAGAGAGTTGCTCAGGTGGAGTTGGTAGGGAAAGAGAGATGTCTCCAATACTATTTTTCTCTCTCAATATTGTTGCTTCAAGTGGTTCATTGGAATCTAAAACAACAAATTCATACATGTAAGTTTGAGAGTAATTGAAGAACAAACTAACAATGCATATAATTGAGTTGATTGGAAATGAAGATGGGTAATTGTAGAGCATACTAACCATGCATATATATATATATATATATATATGCTATAAGTAATGTATAAGTAATTCATATATATATATATATATATATATATATATATATATATATATATGTATGTATGTATCATAATGTTGTATCAAAAAGGGTTGAAAAAATTTGTACCATACTGGCTGTTGAACTATACAGTATTATATAAATTTCAATATGCAGTATACATATATAGCAATATGTGTGTGTGTGTATTGCAGTGATAGATAAATGTGTAATTTTCATGAAAATGAACAAGGCTATAGGAAACATACATATCTATGTATCTATGCAATATATCTATATGTATCATAATGTTGTATTGGAAAGGGTTGGAAATATTTGAACCATAACACTAAGCTTTTATTGAGACTGGTCGATGACAGTATAAAGTATGGCTATGAAAATTAACAAGTCTTCGATTCATTTAAATGTAAATGGACAAGGAAATTTCACACAGTAGTTCATACAAGAATGCATAAGTATTATAGCGAAGGAAGGTATTGAGACAGTTGGTGTTCCAAATTGATCAATCCAATGAATCCTATAGACTAGCCACTTTCTAACAATCAAATTCAATGGTGGATTTGGCCAACTGATAAGATTCAGTCAAAGACTAAAATATTCTACACTTCTGGCTCTGTAGGACCAAGGTGGTTCAACCTATGAGTATGTGCAAGATCATCATGGAAAAAATAGGCCCTTTAGTGGCAAAAAATTTAGAAAAATCAGAGTTAGGCAACTTGACGTAAAAATTTGAATAAGTTATCTACATTATTTCAAAAATATGTAAGAATAGAATATGTAGAAAATTGAATGTAGATTTTAAACTACTAGGTTTGTTTTTCTTTGAAAAAAACTATTTAGTGAAAATTTAAAATTTCAATGCAGTAGTACTTAAATTTCAGGGAAAAAATAAGAATTAAGTGTTCATTTGACCACCTTAACCACAATAAAATAATAATAATTTATAATATTTTAGATATAAGTAAAGGACTCATGTCCCGATGTGATGCATATTTTTGGTAATTTTTTTCCAAGTAAACAATTAATTATGATTTTTTTATTACAACTTTTAAAAAATATAAAAAACTCGTATGTCTAACCACCTTAACTTGGTCAAAACTTCATGAAATTCAATTTTTATTTTTTTAATCCTATAATATGCAAAGCATAGAATGTGACGCATGTTTTAGATTGAAAAAATGTGATTCTGTTTGAAAACTATAGATGTTTTTCAATCAGCCTATCAATCAAGACTTTAGTCATAATTTAAATAGAAAATGAATAATAATTACGTATTAAATTCAAAGTAAAGCATAATTTATATTGATGGAAAACTAAGAATCTCCTTTAAAAACTCTTTTCATTTCATCAATTTTTGGTTAAAAAAAAGTCTTTAATCACATATCCATCATATTGCCACTTTTTGGCCCATCATGATCCTGCACATACCCCTATACAATGCCTAAAAACTTAACTCACTCATACACATACATTGCTTTTTATAGCAGATAACTCCTAATGAAAATAAACCAAAGAAAGCATTGACAACCTCAAATCTGACTACATTCTTGGTATTTCAACACTCACTCAGCAATTGGGAGGTAGAACTCAACACTAAACCTCAACCAAACAACAAGGATTTAAAATGATTTTGAATTAAAACTTGTTTCTGAGATGCATTAAGCTAACTAATAGATTAGCGCCTAATTTTGGGCCATGGATTCAAATGTATAAAGATAATTTCATCAGCAAATGGACTTCAACTAGTGGATTCAAACTGCTAATTCCTTACACCAACAGATCCACTCCTATTGTTAGTCAAATTCTTCTTACCAAATCCACCCTACACACTTAAAATCACAATTATTTACTCAAAGTAATTTAACCATTTCTTTGAAATAGACCCATGAACAAATAAAACAATCTTAAGGAAATTGAGATGACAAATCCAAAGATACTTTGTATTATTGAACTCATATGATTTAAAATCTACAAAGTTGGAGACAATTTGAAGACATTTATGATTTACTTGCACAAACTAACAGATATTTACTCATGAAATTAGCAATTAAAGCTTATAGACTCAGACTTAGCATTCCTCTATCTACCCAAACCATACAGAAATTCAAAACCATTTATAATAAGAGAAGAATGAGAATAAAAAGAATCAGAAGAAGCCCAGGAGCTAATTCGTCGATGACATCTAGAAGCTCCACCCACCGTTAATCAGCAAAATAAAAGCCTCTCTCTTCTCTCTTTCCTACAAAAAACTTTTCCTTTGCTCCAAGTTGTTCAATAACAAAAAAATTCCCCATGTAAGGAATTTCATTCCATTTACTCTGCAATGTAAAATATCTTTGTCTATGAAAACTCTTATTTCTACTCCTTATTTGTTGCACATTACACTTTCACTTCCCAACCAATAGAAAACTCATATTTTAATAAAGGGACCCCTTAAACAATGAATATTTAATTCACTTTATCTAGGAGACTAAAATATCACCTATACACTTAATGTTTTAAATCTTCCATTTAAAACATTCACCCATTTTCAGCTAATGAAAAATTTCACCCAGTGAATACTCATTCACTTTACAAATTACTCTCGTGTCATTCATTCTTTACCTATAAAGTGAATAAAAAATTTCACTCCTCCAAATATAGAAACAAAAGTTTTACTTGCACTTTACCTTGCACATTTAAAATACTTTCCCTTTTAAATACTACCATCAAGCCTTTAACAACTTAACCTCACCTTTCAAATTGTTCACGAGCCCACTTTAATCTTATCCCTGCTCTTATTTTAATATTTTTCCTTACATTTAAAATATTGCCTTTAATCACCCAAGGCATTCAAAATTTACTTCAGGTAGAAATTTACCTGACTTGAAATATTTTCCTCCTAAAGCAAAATAATCACTTTATTGGCAACATTAGGTTTAATGTTTTGCCCCATTATATAGGCCTTCATAATTCATAGTACCAACGAAAACTTTTCCCGTGCCTTTGAAATTTTTACGGGCCTACCTGCCACGTGGCGAGATCTTGCCAACCTCGCAAGAGATAACGACTGGGCAATTTGAACCCACAACCCAGCAAGGGAAGGTTGGGATTTCGCTGCATTCCAGCTTGCTTGATAGTCATCAATCTTTCTCCACTCTGCTTTGTGCCCTAATTCTCCTTCACGCTTCAGCTACTCAACGACATTTCTCTATTCTACAAATCTTCCATTCTCTCCTTTATTCTAAAAAGAATCTGAACAATGTTCCTTTATCATTTATGCTTTGATGGATTTTCATGCCCTCATGATGGTTTGAGCCCTCCCATGGCATGTGGTAGTTTCCTTCAATGTTTTCTATTTGCACCAAGCTTCATACCTTTTTCCAGCTTTGATGGTGCCCCAACTTTGCACATGCCAACTGCATTTGCTTGAAATTTGTTAAGACCTTTGCAACAAATCCATTAAGTACGTATGTTGCGCCTCCATGTGATCTTGTAGCAGCTCCTTCAAATAGTGCAATGGTTGCCTCCTTGTAGCAATGTGCTTGCCATTTCCCATGGATTCTTTTTGAATTTTCTGAATCCCATTCAACTGTCTCTAAGGTCGGAACCAATCATTTGACATAAACAAACCTTTTTCCAAACTCGGTGGAGGCTCACTAACAGCGTAGATTCTTTTGGTGTGCACACCAACAGAGGATTTCCTTGATTAAAATTTTTATCCATCTTCAATGCAATACTAATCGCACCCTTCATTTGCAATATAAACCTTTTCTCATTGATTCTGTTTGCTCAAAATCATTTATCTATATTTCCAATCCATCCTCCCATCACGCCAAACTACAGAGCCATTCCAATTTCCTAGTCAAGTCATCCTCGACATCTCTGTTTCTCATTTTATTTTGCAAAATGCAGTTTTAGTTACTTTTTTCCAATCAAATAATCCTCAGTTAGCTGGCATGATGGCAACAACTTACACATGAGCATTTCAAGGTTTTATGCTCTATATCTTCTATTAGTGTTATCAAACCTTCACAAAAATGTGTTGTTGCACAAGTTGAATACCCCTACATAAAATTTCTTGTGCATTATCAAATTAACCCATATTGATCAGCATAATGGTTCCACCTTTTCTCCTATTTGTTTATTGGCACCATAACTCCACAATATAATTCAATAGCTACTTTACAGCATGATATCTCATTCAATGGATATATCCATCAATTGTGAATAGCTAATAGTGATTTCACTTTCTAGTTGAAATTTCCCCAAAAGAACCTTTGCATTTACCTATTTTGTGCAATATGAATTGTTTCCACTAATTGAATCCAGTCATATATACTCAACTTCATGCCATCAAAGAAACATAAAGTATTTGATGAGCATTTATCTATCTTCCATGCATCTCCAAAATTAGGGAACTTCAATGAAATTATCCTTTGTAAAATATTTTCTTTCTCACTATCATGTAACCCTTCAAACAACCAAGCAAGAGTGAATTTTGTTGTGACTAATCTCATAGTAACTCAATTGAGACAAGTATCTATCACTGCAATTGTGTTTCTTGACAATATTGTTCTTGGAGTCAATCAACCAAATAGGTCACAAGCCTCATATGTGCTTCCACAATTCACTTGCATATGTTTCCTTTGCTTTTAGAAGACAATGAACGAGTATTGTACCATCTCTTTGAGGCATTTTATCGATTATAATTTCACAATTGTGCAAAGCAAGTTGGGTCCCCATGTGGGCCTGGCTAAAAGATTTTCGTTTTCAAACAATTTTTGCTTTGAATTGATATGAGTTTGCTTTTGCATGCTTTAGAAGTGAATTTGAAATGGGTTTTCATCATAACTTGCTTTTTGGAACATTTGAACAATGGTCAAAACTAGCCAAGTTTGCTCTAGAATTGCTCTAGGAAATTAGTTAAACGACCTCATGGAGCAATGAAAACTTGCAAGCATGTAGACATTTGACCCAAAAATAGAATTGAATAGATGGCTAGGAGAAAAAAATCACAAGGTGAAAGATATTCAATTGCAAAGTTCCTTAGTCAGACTTTTCTGAAATAGCAGCTATTGAAAACCAATTAAAACTCACTGAATTACCTTGTTGAAAAAATATCAAATCAACTCTTGGTGAGTTGCCACTGGACACCATAGATCATTTAGGTACACTAAGTGTGTGTGCAAGAGGACTTTTCTTGAATCATTGTTCTACATCAGATATTAGGGGTCAAAGTTGACCACCTTGAAAAGTTTCAGGAAATGCATGTGCAAAACTAAACAAATTGCATTTGGTTTTGGTCTAGCAAAAATATCAAATCAGATTATGAAGCTCTGAAACTTGACATGGGAGCACTTTGAGGTATGGAGAATGGAAAGAAACAATCATTTTGACATGAAAACCATCCAATTGCAAAATATTCACTTGAACAGGAGGCTGCTTTGCAAAATAAGGAGTCTACAAACAACAGAAAAGTATCAAAACCCTCCAACTTCACTTTTCAAAACCCTAACAAAATTTATCATGAGAAGTTGAAAATTGACATGCCTGCTCACATATGTCACATGAGTGGTTCCACAAAGGGGTTTTGCATGAAAATCAATAGGTACCAAATTATGACCCTCCAAAGTAGGTCATTTGGGCAGATTTTTCAAGTGCACTCCTGAGTGTGCAGAAGCAAAATTTTAAAATGGGCACTTCAAATTTTCAAAATTTAGCAGTCCCAATAGAGACTTACAATAGAAGCTAAAATAGGAGATTGCATCAATTTGGAGGAGGTCATCGTCACTTAGGAGTATCTAGTAGAAAGTGAGAAATTTGAATTTCTTGAGTTGTAACTTGCATCGCACAATTGAGCATTGCTTGCATAAATAGGTTTATAGAATTTGAATTGGTAGCAAGTAGATAATTTTGAATTCTATGAGAGAATTTGATCTACATTGAATGGATTAATGGTAGAAGTGATAGCTTCATGGGTACGTAGGATTTATGGTTGGTGATTTGAAATGATATTAATATTTTTTTGAATTATAACCAATTTTAAATTTTTATTATGATTATTTTTTTTAATATTTATTTGTAAATAATACTCTAATAATTACATGTTTTAATGAAAAATTACAATGCATAGTGAGCCTAAGAGTTTATTTTTTTCAATTTTGCAAGTAAATTCATAAAAAGATTGGTTAATATGGACACTCGGAACCAATAGTTTGTAAGAAGAAGATGAGAAATGGAATATGTTGAAATGTATTTTGTTAAAATATATTTGGATCTAAATCAGTTGGCAATGTCTTCTATACATGTCAACTCACTTTGAGTGCATGAAAAGTCACTTTTAATGCAATAAGACATATTTTCGATAATAAAATATCCCTTTACAATAAACTTTTATTGGGAAGGTGGCAAAGATTATTTATATTGTGGAAATAATTTTATCATGATGCATTCAGTTAATATTGTGAAGATGGCAAATAAATGTCAAATTGCATTCACCTAATATTGAGAAGGTGGCAATAAAAAAGTCTACCTATGATAGAACATATTTTGAATTTAATATGAATCTGTCATATCATATTTAATTAAGCATTTTTAAAAATTTCATTGGAAATTTTAGTGCCCAACGGTGAGCCCTAGACTGTCCAAAACTATACCCACGATCGATGCTATGCCCACAATCAGCTCCTCTCCCTTACCTTTCACTGGAACATAGGAAACCCTTGCAACCATTTTAACAGCCTTCATTATTAACTTGTCTTATCTTGAAGAAGATTTCTCAACTGATGATCGATAATTTGCCCAAAAAAGCAAGTTGGCTTTTGGAGCAAGTCAATAATACTGGGGTTTCCATATCACGCACACTCTCCATCTCTGGTCTTTGATCACAGATAAAAAGAAACGTCGAAGAAACCCCACATAATGAAAATGGAAGGCCATGAGTGTACACTTGAGATAACCAAATTCCATATCTCACGGTTGATGGCTTATCGACATGGGTCATCTCTTTCATCAAGTATCAAATGGGGCTCGGCCTTGATTAATTTTTCACCATGAATAGCCTTCAACAAAAATGAATACTATTAATTACGAATGGCTCAAAGCTTAAAGTAATAATAACAAAAGGCAAGGTGGCGGCGTACTCGTTGTTTCATCCCCAACGCATGTCTACAAACCATGATCATTGCTGGCAAATAGGCGTTAGATGGTCCTACCTTACCACGTCACCGACCTCGTGGCATACCTCTCTATGATCACTCCAGAATAATAATAGCAAAAATCCAAAGAAACAAAAGCACAACGGTTTTCGATGACAAGCAGACATGTGGCAATCAAGCAATGACAACTCATAAACAAAGGGCACATGGGAAATCACTCATGTTCCAAGCAAAAGATTTTTTTATATTTTATTCAATGGGACCTACCGCCACTTTATGGGTAGGACTTTAAAAAAAAAAAATTGTCATAAATAAAATAAAATAAAATAGACAATGTATATAAAATAGAATAACTCTAAATAAATTTAAAATTTGTGTGTCTATGCAGTAAATAACATAAATCTTAGTAAAAACGCTCTTGAGTGAATAAAATAGCTCTGCATTCATATACTTCGTCATTATTTAGATAAATACATTTAAGATATCTATACTAGTTAATTTTCAATTTATATGCTTTAATTATTTAAAATTTAAATGCTACATAATTTATTAAGTTATTAAAATTTATTTTTTATTATAGAATTTACATACTTTGTAATATAATATTTTTTATATAAATACAATTTTTTAGACATTGTTATCGTGAAGAACATTAAGAAATTATATAAATATATTTCCTCATGTCACTTCTGTATAGAATGTTCATATTTCACATACATGTAACCAATATGCTACTTATTAAATATTTATGTTGTATACTTATTAGGTTGATCTCTACAATGGCAACACAACATATAGGTGGTCAACAAAACAAAAATCTATATTCTATTTTCATGTGCAATAATTTTTTATTGATTTTTCAATTGTTTAAGGTGAACAGTATCACAACATTCTATCTTCATTGTTTAATTACAATCATTTTTGTTTTTCCATCTAATAAATCATACAATGATTTATTTATTTATTTTAAATTTGCTAATCGAAAAAATAAAAACTTGATATCTTTCAATGTATTTTATATAGATTATTAAAAGATATATATACTAATATAACTCCAATCAAAAAATTATGATAAAATCATTCTATTTAAATTTCTATTAACTATAAAAATCATACACAATAAATCTTTAGCCACTATAATTCCTTATTCCACTAACATCCTTCATTTCCCTTTTGTGTCTTATAAAAATATTTTTAGCCTTTCTAAATATATCGATTACTATAACATATATACAATTACACAAAAATAAAAACTTCAAAAAATAACTATATTTTATTAACAAGTTTACACAAATAAATCAAACTAGTTGAACACTATCGACCTTTTGGAAAAGCTGATGGAAAGTCCCCACAATGCTTCCCTCTTCCCCCATCACTAACCATCCCTTATCCACGTCTACTCCTTCAAATGTATTACCCTCGGCGACGGAGAGATTATGTTGTACGTTTGACCGAAGCCCAAAGGAAGCTTCTGTGAAGACGCCCATCCATACCCATTTTTCCTCACGCAAATTGCCTATTTCCCCATGTATAATAAAGTCTTTGGGAGAGACGCAATCTATAATAAAACATATCAGATTGGCATTGGCATTGGAGTTGGAGGAACTCTCCGGCCTCCTTAATTCAAAATATCCTCCTCTCCGGTCGACCACGTACTCAAGAACAGAGACATTTGGTATTTCTTCAAAGAAAATTTCCAGCGAGCCCACATCAAACGCTCTCGTGCATATCATCACTTCACTTGGCCATTTCTGCGCATTATTTGCATGAGGTATAAGGCATAACAAAATCAGATGACTTATAATAATAAATAGAATATTATATTTCTCATTCAACCTTTTTCTATTACCTGTAGCTTACTGATGAATGGTTCAACAGCTGAACGGTCGTTAGCTACGACTACCAGCGACTTCAATCTCTCACAGTGTTCCAAGCTGACAATACACGGCGCATTCCAGATGGTATGCACTTCCAGCTTTTCTAGTGAACTCAATTGTTCTAAACCTTCTATCTTCTCCAATTTGGGGCACATTTGCAAATCAAATTCTTTAAGAGAAGTTAATTTTGCAAGACTCGGAAGCCCATCTAATTCTGGACAGTCATATATCCTGAGCATCTCCAGTGATCTCATGTTTTCTAAACCTTCTATCTTCTCCAATTTGTGACAATTTTTTAATTGAATTTTGTTTAGAGAACTGGTTTCTGGAAGACTTGCAAGCGCCTCCAACTCTGGACAGTCAGTTATCTTAAGCTCCTCCAGCGATCTTATGTTTTCTAAACCTTCTATTTTCTTCAAATTCTGGCATTGTCCCAATTGAAACTTTTTGAGAGAAGTGATTTCTTGAAGACCTGCAAGCGCCTGCAACTCTGGACATTCATTTATATTGAGCTCCTCCAGTGATTTCAAACTTTTCAAAATTTCTATCTTTACCAATTTTTTGCACTTTTGTAACTGAAATGTTCTTAGAGAAGTTAACCCTTCAAGACTTGGAAGCCTATCTAACTCTTCGCAGAGCTTTATCTGCAGCCTCTGAAGGTTTCTCAAGCCACGGACACCTCTGATGTCCTTCAGGACATCACAGTAAAAAATATGTATGGTCTTCAATGTTATTGGCAGGGTTTCCAACTCCCTTAAATCCTTATTATAAATAAGCATCAGAGTCTCAAGGAAGGGACAGTAATCCCCACGAATTGAAATCTTGGACACTTTCGTGCCCTCTAGATGTACCCTCTCGAGCATGCATCCTGACCCAAAACTCAACTCGCTCAGGGGGGTGTCGTATATTTCCAGGCTTTTAAGATAGATTAATGATTTTGGTAAGCACTTCACTCCTGACATATCTATATGTAAATCTCTTAAAAATTTAAGATGCTCCAGAGAATCCGGTAAATATTCCAACTTCCTACACCCTTGGATTTTAAATGTGGTTAAGGAGGACAAATTCCCAAGAGAATTTGGCAATGTTGTCAAAAACTCACTTCCTATCTGCAACTCGGTTAACTTAGTTTGTTGAAAGATGTTAGCTGGCAGCTTCTTTAAGCTGGTCCCTGTTAAATACAGCTCTGTTAAGGAAGCCATTTCGGGGAGGCACAACTCTTCCAATTTCCTGCATCCCTTAAGATTCAGATAGTTGAGCTTTGACATGTTCTCCAGAATATGTAACTCCGAATTGAAGACGAGCTCACTGCAGCCTTCTAAATTAAGATATTCTAGGAGCGTCATCTTCTTCAAAGAATCTGGCAAAACCTTCAACTTGCAGCAATGACTCAAATTTAGGTGTTGCAAATTTGTCAAGAAAGGAGCCTGCAGCCAATTTTCGATACGACTAACATAAGATAAAATAAAAAATATTTCCGAAAAGCTAATTTTAAAGAGCCATAGAGCAAGATACTCACATCCGCATGTTGTTCCCACAAATATCCTACGCTTCTAGAGTTGCAAAGTTCCAAAATTCTTAACTTTTTCAACGAAAACCAGGATGGAAGATTTTCGTGCTCAAAATTATTACACTGAAGCCAGACCAAATCTCTTGATATTTCACTGTATTCCTGGTTAAAAATACCTCCATCACAAACAAAAATCTTCAATCCAAGCGAGCACGGCGCGAGGCTACGCTCTCCTTGGCTTGTGCTTATTATGATCTTCCCTTGCCGTTGGTAACAGTTGTCACCAAATGCGCTTACCATCCCTCGAACTCGTATTGCATCCTGAATAGTCAGGAATTAAAATAAGAAATATTTAAAAGCAATATAACTGGAGGAGCTGATTCTCATGTCATGATTAATAAAATCATAAAAGAAGCATTGACTTCACCTGTTGAGGAGGAATCTCGGTAACCTGTTGCGAAGACCAAAGGCGATGAGGTGACTGTCCATTTGCAATGTCCCTTCCCAAATCTCTCAAGTGGTCATGCATTCTTATAAAACCATCTTCGTCACTTCAACTAGACACTTATTGAAAAGCGTATCCCAACCGAGCAATCCATCCCACTGTGTGTCCCATGCTGCAATGGCCGCACTTTTTCTACGCCCAATGAACAAACACGCTGTATCCAAGAACATCTCTTTGTCTTGTTTCTCTAGCGCGTCATAGCTGACTTTTAGTCTCTTTGCGATGTCCTCGTGGGGTATCCGCGAAAATTTATTGAACGTACGCTGCCAATAATCCCTATCAGACCTTCCATAAAGCTGTGCCCCTAAGACCTTGAGTGATAGAGGCAGTCCTCGACAGGCATCTAAGAACTTTTCAACAAGATCCTCGAATTCTGAGGGTGTAAATTTTTGTAAGAATGCATGCCAACAAAAAAGTTGTTTGGCATGGTTGGCTTTCAAAGGTTTCATGACATAAATGGCTGATATACCCCACTGTTGAAGAACATTTGCGTTGCGTGTGGTAACAATAATCAAACTCTCGTGGCCCAGGCTCTCCTTTTGTGGTAGTAGAGCATCCAATTGGTCTATATGATCCACATCATCCAAAACGATAAGCACAGACACAGATCTTGACAAACGGGTTGTAAGAATTTGTTTTCCTTCGTCTAGATTGTCAAAGCATTCGTCTTTGGCATCAAGGTCCCTTAAAAGTATTTTTTGTTTTTCAAGTAACTGGCCTTTCTTGTGACCATCTCGAATATCAAAAAGAAAACTGGACCATTGCATTGCAGAGTGTCTTTTGTTAAAGATTTCCTTTGCGAGAGTGGTTTTGCCGGAGCCACCCATGCCCCATATTCCCACAATTTGTATTGAACCAATAGATTGAAGTGCAGTCGCGTTGAACTCTTGCAAAACTTCATCCAGACCCACTGGAAACTTGGCAACCTCTAATGGCTCCGTGTTCATTTTATCCCTTACAAGATTCACGAGATTCTTCACCACCCTCTGCTCGTCACTGAACAACGTGAAACACTGTTAAATAAATAGAATAGCGTAAAAATAAAAAATAAAAATGTTAGAAAGATTTGTAAAGATAAAGCGTGAGTCAATCTTTTAATTTCAGTCACCAATGCTTGTAAGCAATTTTTTTAAGTGATTTTTTCAGAAACAAATTATTACTTTTTTATTAGTTAAAAGTTATACAAATATATAACTTAGATAAGGCGGTAATAGATTGAAGTGCAATCGCGTTGAACTATTAAAATAAACAAATATATAGAATATAATAATAACAAATTAAAACATTTTTATTTATCAATTTCATAAATAAATAAAATAATTTTAAATTATTATGTCAAACGCTTCAAAATGAAATACCCCTTTTAATCTTTTAAATATTAATATATAAATTTTGTTAAATGTAACTAAGCATTACACAAATCTAAGCACAAAATTAGTTTGGCAAATGTAAACCTCCCAAAACTCAAAAGGCCACGTGGCGCAAAATTCTGCAGAATACGTATTTGGACAACAATAACCCGTGCAGAGTTCTCATAGTCGCAAATGCTTCAAATGGATTTGCGTGTTTAAAAGATGGTAGGTCGGCCAACTTCTAGTCAGATTTTTCGAACACTATTACTTCTTTAGAGGAATTTGAAGAATTAAGGGAGTGCGAAGAGAAAATGGAAGATATTTGGGGCGACATCGTCACAGATTATGTAGAAAAAAAATGAATAGGATATGCATTTTGAATTGAAAGACTTCAGTCGTGCCCCTTTATGTGATCAGACAATCAACAAAATCACTAAGGTGCTAAATAGGCAAAAAAAATATGCTAATCTGGACTCCAAATCAAGTTCCTACTTAGTAAACCATGGATATCAAATCCAAACATTACCTTTCGAAGCCGTTGAGTGGCCTAATGACTTATGCTAGAATAGTTTGATTCTTCCATAGGCCGAAGCCTCTGCTTGGACTGCAATTCATAAGGGGGTACTCTTGAGTGGAGTGTGGGTGTCTGCACTCCATAGGTATATTTGGCCCTTCTAGATGTTCAAGTGAAGTTCAACGGTTTTTGTCCGTTCAACTTTTAAAAAAAAATCATTTTTTTTTTGTTTTTTTGGAGATTTCAAGAGAACTTTCAATAAGTGTATAAAATAATGTATATTGTTGGTGTAAATGTATGAGAGAAAACAAAGTGAATAAAATAGAGAAATCTTTGCTTTTCTCATGGATGTAATCATTACGGTGAACCACGTAATTGTTGTTGTGTTGTGTGTTTTCTCTGTGTGTGTCCATAATTGTTCAAATCAGAATTTGTCTCTGCTTTAATTTGCTCTTTTAAAATTAACAATTGGTATCAAAGTGTTGTGGTGTTTGATTTTTTCCTGGCACAAGAGTTTCGAGTTTGAATGGGAGCAATGTCATCTAGCGAAAGAAAGGTGGAAAGGTTCAATGGCCACAACTATCAATTCTGGAAAATGTAGATGGAAGATTATTTATATCAGAAAGATTTGTGGTGACCATTACATGGTAAAGCAAAAAAACCAACAACTATGGCAGATGAAGATTGGGACATTCTTGACAGAAAAGCATTGGGAGGCATCTAGTTGTGCTTATCCCCAAGTGGCGTTTAACATATCCAAAGCAGCAACAGCTCCTGATTTGTGTTGAGTTAACTGTTTGTCTCAACCTGCATGAGTGGTAGATCGAATAGTTGAGCTAACTGTTTGTCCCAACTTGTTGTTAGCGGTGGAGGACTAAACTCGTATCAACCATGCATGAAGGAGATTTTATCACTTGCAATCAACGGTGAATGAGATGACAATGGTGGAGTTAACAATATCAAATTTGACGTACATGAAAGATATTTTACATTGTTTGTAACTATCACCATCAGTTATCTTCTTGCTACTTGAGTGATGATTGTATTATCTTTGTAAGTTGTTGTGTTTGGATGAAACTAAGCTTTACACCTTTAGTTAAGTTTTCGAATATTGCATTAGAGATAAAGATCTCTATTTTGTTGTTGAAAAAAGATACTATGAAATAGTGTATTAACTAGAGATAGGGAAAAGAGAGTTTTTTATGACACTATTATGCTATCATAATTATCCCAGTTCTTGTTGAAGTTTGGTGAACACCAGAGAAGCTTAATGTTGTTATTGTATTGTAATTGTTGTTACTGATAATAGAAAGTAATGTGCTTTTGGGGTGTGGGGTTTTTTCCCTGGAAAGGTTTTCCCCACGTAAATTTGTGCGTTATGGTGTTATTCTTTTATGTGTATATTTGAATGTGTTTCCTTTATTGTAACAGTTTAAAGATTTGGATGAATCTGCACTATCTCTCCTTCATAGATTAGTGTTGGAAGCATTGTTTCGCACCTTTGCTTCCTTTCAGTTGATATCAAAGCCTGGCCAATTTGGGTCTCGTTGTTTGGTAGCGGGTTTTCTTGTACTGATCTTTGTTTGAGTGGGAGTCTTTGTAGAAGTATTTCAAAATCTTGTTGAAAAAATAAAGATGGCAAGCACATCCAATATAATCGAGATGGATAACTTTAATGGCAACAAATTTGAGTTATGGAAGTTGAAAATGGAGGATATGCTTGTGGATCTATATGTGGGCTGCAATATCTAAAATAAAACCAACCAATATGACTCAAGAAGAGTGGGATCTAAAGGATCGAAAAGCCAAGGGTTTGGTTAGACTTTGTTTGGCTGATTCAGTGCTCCTGAATGTCCATGAAGAGAAGACTGCTAAATCTCTTTGGAAGAAGCTTGGAGATGTTTATTAGGCTAAATCCCTGGTAAACAAGTTATTCATGCAAAAGAAATTGTATTCTCTGAAGATGGAAGATGGAAGATCCATTGTAGCTCACCTGAATGCATTTAACATGTTGATTGCTCAGTTGGGTTCTGTTGGTGAGAAGATTGAAGATGAGGATCATTGCATGCTTTTGTTATGTTCTTTTCTAGACTCATGGGATCACCTAGTTATGGCTATTGGAAGTACCACCACCACTTTCAAAACGGATGATGTGGTTTCATCGCTCTTGTCTGAAGAGATGCAGAGAAAATTTTTAAGATGGCCAAGGAAGCACTTGTTATTCGTGGTAGACCTAGAAAGAGAAAGGCAATAAAAAGGACAAGAAGTTCATATCAAAATCTTCAGAGAGATCTAAGTGTCCTGGCAAGTTCAAGGTGAAATGTTGGAACTCCAGCAAACCTAGTCATTTACGTAAAGATTGTAAAGAGGAGAAGAAAAAGATTTCAAAGTTAAAAGAATTTCTTTGATTCTAACTATGAAAAATCCTCTCAAGACAATGCAAATGCTTTTGTCACAGCTTTAGCAATTCATGCATTAGAAGATGTGTGATTAATAGACTCAGATGCCTCTTTCCACATGACCTCGCATAGGGATTGGTTCTCAAAGTATGAAGAGTATGATGGTGGGAAGGTGTATTTGGGTGACAACTCTCATTTGAAAAATTGTTAGCCGTAGAAGAATCAAGATTAGATTTTTGGATAGTAGAGTGAAGGGGATTGATGGTGTGTTGCATATCTCAGGTTTAGCACGAAACCTACTTTTTGTGAGTAAGTTGAGTAATGAGGGTGTGCAAGTTGTTTTCTCAAATGGAGGATGTAAGATGACAAGAGGATCTATGGTGTTGGCTAAGGGTGTTCGGATCAGCACTCTATACAAGTTGGATGCATGCACTATTAAGTGCAATAGTTCTTTTGTTATTCCAAAGAAAAGGCCTTTGGATTCTCCATCCTCACCATCAGATCTAGCAGTGAAGAAGTCTATTGTTTGTACATCTGATGGTCTTTCTTTTTGGGTACCTAAGGGTGCAAATTGTTTGGAGATGAAGCTTCCAACTGAGAAGACAATGTTATGGCACCAAAGACTCGGTCATATTGGTGAGAAGGGTCTTAGAACCCTGAAAAATAAAAGCCTTGTTGAAGGCCTTGATGATTGTAATCTCGAGTTCGACTATTGCGAACATTGTGTATATGGTAAACAAAACTGTGTTTCTTTTTATTCTAGCTCTCATTAGTCTTCTGGGGTTTTGGACTATAATTATGCAAATGTGTTTGGTCCTGTCAATGTTCCTTCATTAAGAAAATCTGTATATTTTGTGTCTTTCATAGATGATTATAGGAGGACAAATGTTTATTTCCTCGGGAGTAAATCTAAAGTCTCTAATCGATTTAAGGAGTTTTAAGGGTGTGTGCAAGAAGTTGAGTCCACTTTTTAGCCAAAAAGTGGAAGTGTTTTCCCTAATTTTCAGAATTTTGCACATTTGACCTTAAAATTTGAAGTACTTAGAGATGGAATCTTTAAAAAAGTTACTGATCATAAAATGTAGCACTCAGAGTCTAGTTTCCAAATATGTAATTTATTTAAATACCCAGATAATAAAAATTGGTTTTCAATAGGAGTTTATAAAAACCATTGTTTAAAAGTCACTTTTTTAACCATACTATGCACATGTATGTCATCCATATTTTGACCTAAACAATCATAATTTTCTAAATCCTTTTGGGAAAAGATTTGTAACTCACTGAAGCATGTTTTTCGATTTTTTTTGTAATTTTTAATTGAATTTTCTTTTTAATTAAATTTTTTTAGCCATCTTTGTTGTTTTGAAAAATCATTATGTATGTCACACATAAGATTACCTAAACTTACCATTTTTTAAAAAAAAATTCAAATTGTAAAGAATTGTCTGAAGTATGTTTTGGTGCAATTTGTTTAAAAAAAAAATTAATAAAAAGTTATTAAAATACTAAAAAACCCTTAAGGCGTTTACCCTTAAAATACTAAAATGTTTCATGGACTCATCTTGCATTTACCCTTAACGTTTTGGTTGAAAATCAGACTGATAGAAATATTAAATGTTTGAGGACTGACAATGGTGGTGAGTTTTGTTCGGCAGTATTTGACAAGTTTTGTACGGAGCATGAGATTGAGAGACATAGGACAACTCCATACACCCCACGACAAAATGGAGTTGCAAAGAGGATGAATAGGACGTTGATGGAGAGGGCTAGGGGTATGCTGAGTGGTGTTGGCCTTGAGTAGAATTTTTGGGCTGAGGCTATAGCCATTGCATGTTATCTTATCAACAAATCTCCTACATTAGCTCTTGCTGAAAAGAAACCCATGGAGGCATGGTCTGGTAAAAAGCCTTCGATGAGACATAGATCAGAGTTTTTGGTTGTGAAGCTTATGCGCATGTTCTAAGCATAAAGAGATCTAAGTTGGAAAAAAAGGTAGTTAAGTGTATCCTCATTGGCTATGGTGTCGTTGTGAAGGAGTACAAGCTTTGGGATCCAGTGACCAAGAAGGTCCTCCATAGAAAAAGTGTAATATTTTGGGAGTTGAAACCTTCCCCAGTTGAGTTGCAGCTAGAGAAAGAGGAGAAGAAAAAGGAGGTAGTTCAAGTTCCACTTATTCCGATGAAAATTGAACTATGTACTTTTGTTGAACCTGGCGATGAAAAGAGCCCTAGAAGCTCTGAAAGTTCTGAAGAAGAAGAACCACAACTTCAGCAATTTAGGAGGTCTACATGTGATAGGCGGCCACCAAAGAGGTTTGATTATTCACCAGAAAGATTTGGTTATTCACTATTGGATTCTAGTTGTGTTTTTCTTTAATTGTGAACACTAATGAGCCTAGGACTGTTAGAGAGGCTATGGGTATGAGTGATGCAGATTCTTGGATGAAAACCATGGATGGAGAAATGGCTGCTTTGAAGAAAAATAGTACATGGGATCTGACACCTTTGCCTAAAGGACGAAAACTTGTTGGATGTAAATTTGTGTTCAAGAAGAAATGTGGTCTTGATGGTAGTGTTGAGAAGCACAAGGCACAGTTGGTTGCAAAGGTGTATTCTCAAGTGGAGGGAATTGACTATGGTGAGATATTCTCTCCTATTGTGAAGCTGACATCTATTTAGTTCTTGTTATCACTTGCAGTAGTGTATGATCTAGAAGTAGAACAAATGGATGTGAAGACAGTGTTCTTTCATGGTGATTTGGAGGAAGAGATCTATATGTCACAGCCAACGCATTTTGTGGTAAAAGGTAAAGAAAATTTCATTTGCAAGTTGAAGAAGTATTTATATGGTCTTAAGTAGTCTCCTAGAATGTGGTACCATAAATTTGACACCTTTGTGTTGTCTTTGGGATTTCTGAGATCTAAATTTGACCATTGTGTATATTACAAATCTGATAATGGTCACATTCTCATAATTACAGTGTACATAGATGATATGTTGTTTTTTGGGAATAGTATGAATTTGATTTTAGATCTGAAGTCTTATTTGTCAGCACAATTTGAGATGAAGGATCTAGGTGCAACAAGGTATATTTTGAGGATGGAGATCAAAAGAGATAGAGCTTGCAGAAAGCTTTGGTTAAGCCAGAGCAACTATGTGAATTCAATGTTGGAGAATTCATCATGGCAGACTGCAGGCAGTTAGTTGTTCCAATGATGCAAGGGATGAAGCTTTTTATGGAGGATTGTCCAAAATATCCTACTAAGATGGAGGACATGACCAGAGTACCATATGCGAGAGTTGTTGGCAGTTTCATGTATGTGATGGTTTGTACAAGGCTAGACATTGCCCAAGCAATAGGAGTCCTTAGTCGGTATATGGCTAATCCTAGGCGAGTACATTGGGATGCAGTTTAAATAGTGTTTAGATATTTGCAAGGTACTTCTGAGTATTCCCTATGTTATCATGATTATCCTATTGGTTCTTAGCATTCTGTAAGTATTCGGAGATATGTGGATTCAGATTGTGTAGGTGACATTGACAACAAAAGATCCACCAATGAATATGTGTTCACGATGAATGGTGGTGCTATAAGTTGGATGAGTAAGTGACAGGTTGTAGTCACTTTGTCCAAGACAGAAGCAGAGTACATGGAAGATACTCATGCTTGCAAGCAAGCCATTTGGCTTAAGAGGTTGTGTTCAGATATTGGTTTTGATGCAAGACATATTACTATCTATTGCGACAATCAGAGTGCCATTTTCTTAGCAAAGAATTCCACTTTCCATGCCAAAACAAAGCACATTGATGTGCAATTTCATTTTATTCATGACATGGTAGAAGATGGAAAGGTAAATTTGGAGAAGGTTGACACTTTGAGAAATGTTGCAGATGCACTAACGAAGCCAGTGAGCACAGAGAAGTTTAGATGGTGTGTTGTTTCCATGGGCCTTGGGGCCCCGAGCAGTTGATTATACATGACTTCATGGCAGGTATTCGACAAGTGGGAGATTGTTGAGTTAACCATTTATCTCAACCTGCATGAGTGATGGATCAAATAGTAGTGTTAATTGTTTGTCTTAACTTGTTAGCGGTGGAGGAAAAAACTCATATCAATCACGCATGAAGGATATTTTATCACTTGCAGTCAGCGGTGGATGAGATGACAATGGTGGAGTTAACAATATCAAATTCAACGTATGAAAGATATTTTACATTGTTTGTAATTATCACCAGTAGTTATCTTCTGGCTACTTGAGTGATGATTGTATTATCTTCGTAAGTTGTTGCATTTGGATGAAACTAAGATTTACACCTTTGTTAAGTTTTTGAATATTGCATTAGAGATAAAGATCTCTATTTTGTTGTTGAAAAAAGATACAATGAAATAGTACATATTAAGTAGAGATAGGGAAAAGAGAGTTTTCTGACACTGTTATGATGTCAGAATTATCCCAATTCTTGTTGAAGATTGGTGAACACTTGGAGAAACTTAATCCTGTTATTGTATTGTAATTGTTGTTACTGATAATAGAAAGTATTGTGCTTTTGGTGTGTGGAGTTTTTTACCTGGAAAGGTTTTCCCCACGTAAATTTGTGTGTTATGGTTTTATTCTTTTATGTGTATTTGAATGTGTTTCCTTTATTTTAACAGTTTAAAGATTTGTATGAATTTACACTATCTCTCCTTCATAGATTAGTGTTGGAAGCATTGTTCCGCACCTTTGCTTCCTTTCAATTTGATGAGTATGTTGAATAAATTGTATGAAAAGCCCTTAACATCGAATAAGGTATTTTGAATGAAACGGTTGTTTAACATGAAAATGGCTGAAGGTAGTTCTGTTGCAAATCACGTGAATGAATTTAATATTATTATGAATCAATTGTCCTTTGTAAAAATAGTTTTTTGATGATGAGATTCAGGCTCTTTTAATTTTGCATTCTTTGCTAGAAAGCTACAATAGCTTAGTTATGGCAGTTAGCAACTCGATTTTTGACTCAAATATATTAAAATTTGATGATAACATTTGGTTGTGTAATTGTAAGTGAGTAAATGTGAAGGAAGAGCATATGTGAGACTCCAACATCAGGTAATGTTTTGAGTGCAGATGATAGGGGAAGATCAAAAGAAAGAGGGAAAAATCCAAGTGGTCATGAGAAATCACAAGGAAGGTCGAAATCCAAAGGGAGAGAGACTGGTTGCTAGTATTATGGCAAGCAAGGTCACATCAAAAAGAACTATTGGTCCTTGAAGAAGGCTGAAAATCAGCCAAAAAAAGATGAAGCAAATCTTGTATGTGAGGATTCTGGTGTTCTTATTTTGACCTCAAAAGAAACAGCAACAAATGTTTGGGTGCTTGATTCGAGAGCATTCTTTCATGCCACTTTGTGCAAGGAGTATTTTGAAAACCTACAAACAAGTGATTTCGGTAAGGTTCTTCTTGGAAATAATGAATCTTGTGATGTTATTGGTAAAGGGGAATTTGTTTAAAGTTAACCAATGGAAATAGTTGGCTGTTGCAGAATGTTAGATATATCCCTCAACTCAAACAAAATTTGATTTTAGTTGGACAATTGGCTTCTCAAGGGTGTGAAGTCACTTGTGGATTCAATAGATGGAAAGTAAAAAAAGGGGCCTTGGTAATTGCTCAAGGCAGCAAAATAAGCACCTTGTATATAGTAGAAAGTAATGTTGAAGTGGGAGTCGTTGAGTGAGATCTTGGCTGCAAGGAAATTTTTCTCGACAAGTTAGATGTTGAAGTTGATTTAGTCGTTGAGGAATTTCTTAACATGTTGGAATTTGATGAAATGTTTGTGCAAGACAGTGCAATTGATGATGAAGTGAATAGCTACAAGGCTATGTGTAGGAATAGTCATATTTTTCTTGGGGCTGGTGTAACTGAAATTGAGTTAGTTGGAAGATTGAAGGAGTTTGCATACAAAGAAACATGATTGGATCAATATGCAATCAGAAAATTTGTTGAGAGATTTGATATGGTTCCAAGGACTCTAGCTGAGAATGCTGGATTAAATGCTTCGGATTTTGAGGAGGAAAAAAATAATGCTTTCTAAGGACTTGATCTTGATATAGTTGAGGATGAAGGATCTAGTTCACAAGATGAACAAGAAGCAGCTCATGAAGCTAATGACTCTTGAATCTGAACCGTGACAAGTTATTAGAAGATGATGGGAATCATGACACTATAGAGGATGCTCTAGTAGTGGAAGATAATAGCGAAAATCTTAGAAAAGATAAAGATGAAAGTAATGATGAGAAATTGATGGCTCTCCCACCACATGGCACTGAAGTCTTTTTTAGGTAATCTACCACAGGAAATTGCTAAGGAAGATTGGACAAGCTTTTGTGAGCAGTGTGGGGAGATTTTTGATATTACTATTAAACGTGAGTCGAACAGGGAAGTATATGCCTTAATTATTTTTACAGCTAAGGAGTCTGCTAAGAATGCCAATTTGACAATATCATCTCTAGAGAGAATTTCGAATGATGTGCAGCTGTAGTTTTATGGACTTTACAAGCTTGCTACAGAAGGGTTGTGTATTGTACCTCAGTCTTCAGCTCTTAAAATCACTGCCAGAGCTAAATGGAATGCTTGGCAAAAATCATGAACCAAAAAGGAAGAGATAGTAGTTGAATTTCTTAATGCTCCTCATGTTACTACTAATGTTTTGGATGTGTCAAAGCCGTCCAAGGATGCTGGAAAATAGAGAAAAGATTCTTATGAAAAAACTGATCGAGATAGAGATAGGAACCATCATCATGTTTTTCAAGGTACGACGAGTCATGATGTGTAGGGCAATTCAAAATCTGGTGATGGTGGTCAAAGGGCTGCAACGGCTGGTGGACTGACTGTCATTGTTGGATTAGTAGATTGGTGTAATTCAAATGTCCACAAAATTGTGGAAAGGAGGTCCTTTGATGTCCATACTATGGCTCAAGTGAGATGAGGACCAGACTTTTTCCATGTTGTCAGGCATACCAGGTTGCAAGATGGAGGCAGGAATGTAGATGGTTATCATATAGGACAGTCAAAAGCAGTGAACCCTGAATTCAAAGCTCTAGAAGGCCTAAATATAGCACTGGTTAAAGCTCTATTTGTTGATGTTTTTGACAAGAAAATTGTTGACTCTGGCCTGACATGGAGAAGGCTTATTCGTAGTGTCCTTGAACAAAATTTGGAGAAGCTCAAGTTTTTGCAGAGTTTCTATTGGCTTCATTGACAATGAGCTTAGAAAAGTGAGGATTTCTCTGAGTGAATATTTTTTTGCAGCAGTGGTCGGACTTCAAGTGGGAGATTGTTGGGGGAGTGGAGTCCAACATTCTTTATCTATTCAACTCCCAACTTTTCCCGCTTTTTTTCTTTGTCTCTTTGTTTCCTTCAAGACATCAAAAGAACTTTCGATAACTATATAAAACAATGTATATTGCTGTTGTAAATGTATGAGAGAAAACAAAGTGAATAAAATAGAGAAATCTTTGCTTTTCCTATGGATGTAGCCATTACAATGAACCACATAATTTTTGTTGTGTTGTTTGTTTTCTGTGTGTGTGTCCATAATTTCTCAAATTATGCTTTAATTTACTCTTTTAAAATTAACACTAGATATCCAATGGGCATGAGCGATGAAGATATGATTGATCATTTGTGTTGAATTACCCCTTTTGCATCTAATTTCCAGAACTGGCTATGCAAAAAAGTGGAATGGAGGAGTGCTCGCTAGCCAAATTTGTGCAAGGTCTTTCTCAACTAGCCACGCATTCATAGTAGTGCACCATGCGATGGTCTCTAGACTATTATCCCGTCTCTAGCACATATTGAAGAAGTGTAACGTGAAAATAGTTAAAGACATGGAGTGTTGTTCAGTACAGGTTATCCAAAAGGTGGAATTTTCCATAAATGAATTGTTCAATGACAAAATTTGAGATCATGCAAGTCCGACTTTTTCAAACAAGGATGATAAGATTGATGAAAAATGGTCCAATTTAAAGTTCCCTAATAAAATGAGCATAATCAAAAGAGGTAGGGAGAGTAGAAAAATGTTTGGCCCGCCTAAGAAGTAAATTAAACTTAATTTCAATGGGGTCTTCAAAGGCAATCTCATGGTCTAAGGTGTAGGTTGCATCATCGGGAATGAGTTGGGAATCCTTGTTTGGGCCTTATCCAAAAAGCTCAAACATGAAAAAAGTAATGAAATATATACTAATTAGAAACACTCTCCAAAGGGATAAGATTATGGGATAAGATTATGTGAACAAAAGAATTTCAGATTATGTGAAAGGAGGACGTCGAAGGAGACTCGATGATATGTGTCAATCTATTAAAAAAAGATCATATCAAACTGAAAGTTACAAAATTGAGTGGGTATGACCTCGCCTCTCTAAGACACACTGGAGAGGAGTGTACTTTATCGCACATCTTTAGAGAATCTAACCATGCTGCAAATGGTTGGCCAACCAAGGTGTCTATTAAACTAATGAATTTGAAGTGTCCTACAACACTAGTGGTCAGGTCTCGGCATTATTTTGGAGGCGGATATACGCCTTCCTTCAAATAGGATGATTTGAAATCAATTGTAGAGATTTTTTCCAGTGAAAATGTTGACATGTCTACTACTTTCTTCTTTATCAGGCCCTGTTTTTTGGAACGTCTTCCCATTTTATCATTTGTGGGGGTGTTTTGAGTTTAAACTGGCGCAACAAATTCATGTGAGTGTGAATGCAAATGTGTTCTTGAGGATCTAGAGGCATAGATACAAAGATTTTTCAACACTAAAGATACAGGGGTGGTGAATGCTATAAAATAGATGATTGGATCGAATATGTTTATTTGTGAACACTTCCATAATAGTTGAATATATAAGGAATTCTTAACCAGTGTGGCATTGATTCTAGGGAAGAAATGCTAGGGGAAGCTCTTTGCCCATGCTTTCATGAAAAATGACATGAGAGATCAGGCCTATTTTGCAATCTCTGTTTTCAACAAGATGACGGATGATGGATCGCTAGTCGGAGTGTTTGATGAATACTTTGCTAAATCAAACTTGGTTGTTATCAAAGCCTTGTGTTTGTTCAAACTGTAGGAAACAGGGGAGCCAAAAAAAAAATAGAAAACCACAAACTGATTTTTATATTAATCAAAATATTGTTTTAGAGCTAGACTCCTCAACCAAACACCATTACATTGACAGACTCAGGTGGTTTCAGATTACCACAAACTCACAAACAGCTCTACAGAGCTGGACTCCAAACAAGTGAGTAACAAAATAGTCTTCAACCATTATATAGAATGCTCAATCCATACGGTGAGAGAGAATACAACATAAAATAATATTTTCTAAATCACCCACAAAACGTGTGAAGAAAGCTGACGGAACAGCAGACAGGCTGGAGGAATTAATATGTAGTCTAATCAAATCTAACCTAAAAACTAACCTCACTACTTGTCTTGCTGATACAGAAGCTAAGATGATACATTCCAGCTGGGAAATAAATG
Source organism: Sequoia sempervirens (assembly GCA_007258455.2). NCBI lineage: Eukaryota > Viridiplantae > Streptophyta > Pinopsida > Cupressales > Cupressaceae > Sequoia > Sequoia sempervirens. Next base: position 331,170,009 of record VDFB02000015.1, on the reverse strand, counting down.
AACAAATATGTGCAGGCAGAGATTGAAGAAACTATGGAAGAGTAGTTGGGATTAGATTTCCAATACTCTCCCTTTAATCACAACTACGACTCTTTCATCATTTTCTTATCTTGTGCCTCCTATTCATGCGACTTTTTTCAACTTTCTTTCAAAAGCTGTGGCTATACTTCGGCGATTTCTTCAATTTACTTTTCTTTCTTCTGCTAAAATTTTTCTTGCACTTTAATGAGTCCCATCTTCCTGGAACTTCAAAACTTGGCAGCTGACAACTCCATCTTGAAAAATAAAGATCTTCAGATCTCATCGACCTTTCTTAGTTGCCTGATCTCTTCTTTGTTTGGGAACTTTAAAAGCTACAAGTCAAACGGTTACAATTTACCAATCTCTATGCCTTCAAACTCATGACTTCATTCTCTTGCTTTTGGTGAATTCCTTAAACTACGATCTCCTTCAGGACTAACCTTTCTTTTAGCAATGATCATTTGACTTACTCCCAGCAAACACCATTGAGGTCTCTGATTTTGTCTGAGGGTTGCGGCCTCTTCTTTTTGCTTCACATGGCTGCATTTGTGGCTTGCTTTGAACTCTGTGATCTCTTTTCTTTTGCAATGACCTTACAAATCTACGGCTTCATATTCTTTGGTAGGACTTTACAAATACTGTGGACAATGGCTTCAACCACGATTCCTCCTTGAATGGTTGTTCTATCTTACTCAGCCTTTTCAGCAGCCTTTGACAGGGCAAACATTTTAACTCTTTCCTCCAACAACAATTTTGTCTTCAGCTACTGCTGGCAATCTTCTTTCTTCGATCCCTTCTGGATCTTCTCAGCTCTTTTCTCATATGAATGCTGGCTCTGACTCGCTCTTCAACCTCCTATGAACTCTTGCTTCTGGATCTTGCTCTTACCTTGGCTTTCTACGTTGTTATTAATTCTTACCACCACTCCACTATCTCTCGAAACAAAAGTTCTTTTCTTCAGGGACTAACACCTGCAACATTTATTTTCTCCTCTACATTGATACTTGTTGATTACAACCCTTTCAGCTGTGGACTGGCCTCTTTTCAACAACCACCCGTGAGCTCTTACTTTTGCAAGTTTTGAAACTCACACAAACTTCTCAGACCTGCAGACATAACTACTATTTTTGACTGCAAGACTTGAAGGATGCTTGGACACCCTATGGCTCTGATGCCATTTGTAGGAAATAGGGGAGCCAAAAAAAATAGAAAGCCACAAACTGATTTTTATATTAATCAAAATATTGTTTTACAGAGCTGGACTCCTCAACCAAACACCATTACATTGACAGATTCAGGTGGTTTCAGATTACCACAAACTCACAAACAGCTCTACAGAGCTGGACTCCAAAAGAGTGAGTAACAAAACAGTCTTCAACCATTATATAGAATGCTCAATGCATACGGTGAGAGAGAACAAAATAATATTTTCTAAATCACCCACAAAACGTGTGAAGAAAGCTGACGGAACAGCAGACAGGCTGGAGGAATTAATATGTAGTCTAATCAAATCTAACCTAAAAACTAACCTCACTACTTGTCTTGCTGATACAGAAGCTAAGATGATACATTCCAGCTGGGAAATAAATGCTCTCACCTATGAACAAATATGTGCAGGCAGAGATTAAAGAAACTACGGAAGAGTAGTTGGGATTAGATTTCCAACACAAACAAGGCCTCAACCAAAATAATATGGAGGTTTTCAACTTTTTCATAGGCAATCACTCTGAAATTCGATCCCCTCAGCAAGTGGAATGAACCTTTGAGATGTCTTTTGATCTTAATTTCCTAATCCAGTATAGGAAGCTATATATTGTTTTATTTTTGGCTTTTGATTCTAATATAAAAAGAAGTTATCCCTTTACAATACTTATAAAATAAAATAAATTATAAATTTCTCTGAAAGAAACATAAAATTTCACTTACAAATATAACTCTCAATTTTAAAGAAACAAATTATAGCTTTTTAAAATTGACTGCTATACATCCAACCTGCAAGTGAATGAGTACAAACCAAGTGAAAACTGATGAGTATCATAGAATTAAAAATGTGTAAACATGAGTTGAACTTGATGGGAGGAAGTGTATTATCATACTTAATATCCAATTCAATCCATAGAGCCCTGAGAATATTATTATTGAAAATGATGTTGCTATGATATAATGAAACCGCTTAGAGTGACAGTGTACATCGATGAAGCTCTTTTGAAGCGTATTTACCCTGTTCTTCATGCTCGATTAAGGCATCTGCATATTTTCCTTTTTCTTTAATCGTCCATCTTGAATCAGAAGGCTCAAGATGATAGAAGATGGGGATAATTGTACTGCTGGTTTCTACCATAACTGCCAGTTCAGCCAAACACTAGGGGGATTGTTCATGATGCTCAGAAAAAATGGCAATATGAACAGCACTTCTGATTGCTTTTTTTTATGGCTCATAGGGAAGAAATCCCCATGCTTCAGGTCACCTTTGTCCAAAATAAATTGCAGTCCTGTGGCCTTAAGGGGACTGTAGATACTGTCGGCCAGCGTGCGTTTGACACGTTTTCCATGATTATTTATGAACACATTGTAGGGGATGTGTTTCCTCTCATACGAGGATGTATCAAAAGTAGAACCGTATGGTATTATTACATCAAAAGCATTTCGTCTGGGACACACATGTCCAGATGCATCAAGAGAAGGTAGGACCATTCTCAGGCCATCAGAAACACTTTCTAGGCCATACTTAAGTTGTCCATTAGATAAAAATTGAAACAAAGAAGAATGCTGATAAAAGTAGCATGGTGTTTGAAATGTTGCATAGGCTAACATTGAGGCTTTGCTATAAATTGTAAGACAGATAGAAACAAGGAAAACAGAGTAAACTGGCTTAATGCAGAAATGCTTGGAAGGAAAAAGGCTAATAGTAATGGTATGATGTAGAGAAGACGGACTTGAATTTTACCTCTATAGCATATCTACAGTTTAGATCTCACTTTTTTACTTCTTAATCTCTCGATTTCATTTATTTATCTCTCGATTTCATTTATTTAGATTTATAAATTGGCATTTATTTATTTCAACTTGTAGGCTTGTTAATATGATTGCTCTCTTCACTTGTGAGAAATTTTGTTTCAACTTGTAGGCTTGTTAATATGATTGCTCTCTTCACTTGTGAGAAATTTTGATTTCCTTTTTCTTAGCAGTCCTTAGGGGAAATGATAGTTTGTTCATGAAAATTGTAACAATACAGTGTAAATATAAACATTAGAAAGTCGACATAACCTCCATTTAGACCCATACTCTTCATTTACACCTCTGTACAACTCCCTAACCATCTTTTTACTTAAAAACCATATATAGTATAATCTTGTGTGGGGCTCATATTCAAAAGAACTTATACCTTCTTCTTGAGGAAGAGCAACACAATATGTGTCCTCTTCTTGGATTTTAATCTAAAAAGAATGGGATGTTGCATAATTTTCTATTATATCACATAGAAAACATTTGATTGATTTTTTTTATTCTTCAACCTATTTAGAGGCCTATCTACATTAGAACAAGATATGGATGAAAAAGTTGTAGAATCATCACTAATTTCAATAATTTCTTCTGTGTTTTGACAACTTTGTCTAGATTGTTTGTGTTAGGTTACAACAATAAAAACATCATCAATTTTATAAGAATTATTATTCTTCAAAAATTGTCATTTATGTTGAATTAGATATTCGCAATTAGATTAAAATGTGCTTTGAAATAATTTATTTGAATTGGAACATTTCCAAAAAAATGTACAACTTAAACTATAATCCTTTAAGATGATAAATATGGGCATGTCATTCTCAAGCTTCCAACCTATTTCATGCCATGTTTGGGTAATGTTTCCAATCTTTAACACATAGATTTTAACATCTTCTTCATCACCTAGCTTTATATCAAGAAGTTGAATTAGCAAATCATTTTTTGTAGGTAGGTTATTTGTCATAAAGATCAAGTAATATTTTTCAAGATTTTGATCTCAATGCATTAATGTGAATAGTTACATGTATGCAAGAACACATAAATTTTATCAAGACTAAAGTTCATCTATTTTTTGGTTAAACTCTAATAAACTTATGACATTAGTAAATGGTGTAGATTATATCTTGAAAGCATTTCCCATAAACTATTAAATATTAAATTGTTCATTATATTTATATTAAACCTTACTTGGATTGATAGAGAGTGATGAAGGGTGAGAGATAAAGAGAGGGTTGAGAGAGAGGGAGATTGGTAGAGAGATATAGGAGAGAGAGAGAGAATAGATAAAGAGAGATAGAAATAGAGGAAAAGAGAAGGGGGATATAGGGAGAGAGAGAGAGATGGAGAGAGAGACAAAGATAAATAGATAGACGCAGAGAGCTAAAGTAGAAAGAGAGAAATATAGAGGGGGGGTCAATAGAGAGAGGGATAATGATATGGATGGGAAGACGGAAATATATAGATGAAGAGAGAGAGAGAGAGAGAGAGAGAGTGGGGGACAGATGAAGAGAAATTGAGAGATAGAGGAGACAAAAGGATATAAAGGTAGATATATAGAGACAAATAAATTGAAAGAGGTAGAGGGGAAGAGTAAGAGAGAAAGAGGAAGATAAAATAGATACACATATATTATAAAAATATAGCTCAGAGTGGGGGGTGGAGGAGTAAGACATGGAACAAAAGAGATAGAGGAAGAGATATTGTTGCAAGTTGTGTGCCCTTGGTCTCCTTGTGATGTGTAGCGCAACACAAGGGTTCGTGACATGGTTTAACCACCTCATGTGGATTCATTAACTTTGGCGGTTGTATCGAGTATTAACAAGTCAATCTTTTTTGTGCAATGACAACCATTTGTGCAATAATTTGGCATCAAAGCATGGGTCATGGGTTTGAACCCCTCGTTTGCATGAGGGGGAGAGGACGGGTGGGCGAGTGGGGCGGGGGGTGATGGGGCAGGGATTGTTGCAAGGTGTGTGCCCTTGATCTCCTTGTGTTGTGCAACGTAGTGCATGGGTTTGTGACGTGGCTTAACCACCTCCTATGGATTCATTAACTCTGGCGTTGTATCAAGCATTAGTTCAGGTTGATGTTTTGGTGCAACGACAACCGTCTGTGCAACATATAGAGAGAGAGAGAAGTGACAAAGAGAGAAAGGAAAGAGAGAGAGAGAGAGATTTTATGTAACTTTTTATCATGCTTATTGTACATTCAAGACTGTCACAATGAGAATACTAAATTTTAAACATTAAATAATATATATAATTTGTGTAAGTGGATAAATAATCAATACAAAGCTGCCATTTGATCATCTACATTTGACTGAAAGCACAACATCATTCACATAATGACTTACTATTGCACAACTATATGCAAAAAATTAAAAAAATACTAATTAACTTTCCACAATTCTTAAACCTACCCATCACATGGTAAGATGCGATTGTTAATTTTTTATTTTTCGATCTATGTTTCATAATATGATTCAAAATCTTTATACAAAACTATCCAAAAAGAAATTCTACACAGCTTAATCAAATGCGTTTCGTAACAATCAAAATCTTTTTATCTAACCACGGAAAGAAACAAACTTAACTAAACGCTGATACGTACAGCAAACAAAAAAAAAAAAAAACCCAAATAAAACATATAAGAAAGATTTGATAAGCTAAATGCAGGAGAAATATTGTTTCGTACTTACCCCTGAATCTGATTATTGATCGTGTAGCCAGTATAGAAGGAAGCTTTATGGAGAGCCCCTTTCCAAACCTGAAGTTCTGAGGTGTATCTGCTCAGGTGCAATAGCATACAACAAACTCAACTCAACTCTCATATATATAGCAAACAAAACAGTTCCAAAAGTATTTGAGTTGTACCTCTTCTTCCTTTCATACTTTGATAACGCATCCGCATATATTCCTGTTCCATGAATCGCATATCTTAGAGTAAATGGCTCAACATTATAGAAAATGGGTATAAATTTGGAGTCCGTTTGTAGCATAAAGTTCAGCTCCGCCAAACACCAGGCCGATTGTGCATAGTGTTCGGAAAAAATGGCTATATGAATTGAAGCACTACGAATCGCTGCTTCCAAAGCCCTAGGAAAGTAATCCCCAACCTTCAGCTCATCTTTGTCCAAAAACACTCGCAGTCCCGTGGCATCTAGGGAATCATAGATCCTGCTGGCAAGCGTGTGTTTCACATCTTGTCCACAATGATTTATGAATACGTCGTAGGGGATGTGTTTCGTTCCAGATGACGATGCAACAGAAGTAGAAGCAGATGGTGTTAACTTATCAAAAGCAGAAGTGGGTAGGACAGTTCTTAGGCCATCAAAATCATTTCGTAGGCCATACTTGGGTTGTCCACGGGCTTTAGAAGAGGTAGCCATAGATTCAGATTGAAACAAAGGAGGAGGCTGATAAAAGGGGCTTGGTGTTTGAAATGCTTTACAGGCGAAGGCTGAGGCTTTGCCGAGGACAGGAACAAGGAAAACAAGTCTAAACTGGGATGGGTGACCTCCTGGGACGGACCAGTGCTTCACCTCTGTGAACATCACCTAGATGCAATGAGTGCTAAGTGGACCATTCGATATCATGAGAGATGGGTTCTTGTTGAACCACTACTCATGAAACATGGGTCAATGAGTTTGACTCGAAACTACACGGTTGAATCCTGATAGCAATATCATAAGATGGAGTTGTAGTACATATTAATAAAGAAGAGGCATGTGAAAGGGCGTGGTAGAGGATGAGCGGATAATCTTCGTTGAGGGAACGTGCTGAGAAACACGCGAAAGGGCGTGGCACAGAATGAGTGGAATATTCGTTGACGGAAAGCGCCAAGAAGCATGTGAAATGGCGTGTATGATTCTCTTTGTCTTAAAAGAAGAGAACGTAACATCAACGAGGATGGAAATGGGTTTGCGGACGAAAGTGTGACTAGATAAGCATCTTGATTAGGTATGGTTTTCAAGTACCTAAGTCAAATAAATTTGTCTTTCATTGTCTTCCAACAAATAGTAGATTCCATACACTAACAATTTTTATCATTTTTTTTCTTGTAAAATATATATATTAATTTTGAAAAAAATTCAAAAATTTAAGGAGCCACTTTCAAAACAAGAATCTTGAAAGAAGTCACAAAAGAAAAGATTCAACAACAAAGCAAATCAACATGTAGCAGATGAATGTGAGTGTATAACTCTAGCTTGTGAAATACAATCAGATAAATATCACTTTTCTCCAAAATTATAAAAAGCTTGCTCCTCTGCAACCATTTTCATAGATATAAGTAGAGATTTATAGTGGTTCTTAGCAATAGCTAGCGATTGGGACTCCAATTGAGCTATTTGTGTCTTGAGTTCTGAATTATAACTGAGTTTTTCTTTCAAGGCCCTAACAAGAGTTGACTATTGCAAGATAATACTAGATAATAATCCATGGTTAATTACTTCCATAGGCAGGAAGGCATTGGAGGAAACTATTTTACATCAAAACCTCTAAATATACAATAGGATACATTAATGAAAATATTTTGAAACCATATTTTGTAAACAATGTAATCCTAATAGTGTTGATTTCTATCTTAATTTTCTATTAAATATAGTAGGAATAAAGGCCAAAGTTGGTTGCCAAAATTGTTGAGCATGCTTGCACATCCATAAGCATGTTTAATGGTTTCTAACTTGTGACAAAAAAGACATTTGGAGGAGTGGGTAGGGAGAAAGGTGAGGCATTCTCCCACAACAGTTTTATAGTGAATAATCTATGATGCTATCTAAATTGTACTTTAACTTCACTTGTGGATTTTCAAATAATGAGGCTCAAATCGAACCACTTGGATTTAAACCAATTCACTCTCCATTTCAAATTTATCCTTGGTTGCATTTCGATTGGTGGAAGAAGTGTATGTATGGTAGATTAACTTAAGAGGGAAATTTTTTATATTATAACTTGGAAGTCACCTCCAATCTTGTAAAAAATTGCATGAAATGGGAGTAGAAATTTTTAATTAAAAACCTAGAGGAACAACATCATGCACCTTGTGAATGTCATTGACTAAAGTACTAGATAAATTGAAATCACACTTGAGTTGTAAGTCATTTTTCCAAGTTAATGATTAGAACTCCCAAATGTCTTGACTTCGGTGATATATTTTTTAAATAAGATCTTGTTATGCAAATGAAGATTAATAGCAATAGGTTGCTCATGTAAATAAATCAATATATTCCACCAAATAGATGAAGGAAAAAAGCATATCTCATGGTTAAGGTCTTGTCCTATCCATTCAAGAAGAGGAGACACTTATTGCCAAGCTCTCCATATACTTAAAAAATGTTTAGAAGCTTGATGTTTAAAGTATTTTTTCATAAGGATTTTATCTTTCCACCCAAATTCTTTCCAAGAATTATTGGTTTTAGCAGTAACAATTATGTGTCTAAAAAGAGACTTTCATGGGGCTACTTTATGAAAAGATCTAATAATCCATTTGACTATGAGACAAATCCCTTATGTAAGGGGATCAATCACTCCTAAACCCCCTTTATTTATTGGTTGAATACAATACAACCATAAAGCAACTGGAAGAACTTTTCTATCATTCCATTTTCCCTAAAGAAACCCTCTAATTAATTGAATTAGTTGATTATAACTAATTTTTGAAGGAGCCCAACTTGATGAAATATAAACATGCATAGTTATGAGGATTTTGTTTGCAATTTGAATGCATACATCCATAGAGAAATTTATTTAACCACAATTCAAGCTATTTTTAGTTTGTAGATGAACCATTCCACATTTCAAATAATGAAACTCCTATCGTAAAGGGAATTTTGAAGTATCTTGAAATAACACCATAGCTATTGAATTTCCATTGTGGGGGTATCTAAGGAGGTGGTTGATCAAATGAGGACATCCAAAATTTAGTTTTGTTAAGAGATAGTTAGTACCCAGTAGCTAAACAAAATAGTTTCAATACTTCAAGGGTGTTGTTGAGCTCTTTCTTAGAGTTTTGAATGAATAATGAGCTATCATCAACAAAATGAGAATTAAGAGAAAATTCATCACTAGGTAGAGAAATACCATGTACATGAGGTTCTGATTTTTGCATGATTTTAAAAGTAGATCCAAGAGCATTAATAGTGAGGACATAGAAGAATGGAGCTAAGGGGTATCCTTGCCTTAAGTTGATCTTTGAAGATGAAAGGTATGAAAGATTGACCGGCCATTAATAGATAGGAAATCATTAGCATAAAAAAAGAGCAGTTTCTTGTGGGAAATGAATTTTAAGAATTTTTAATATGAACTCCCACCTAATCCGATCATAAGCTTTGTCAAAATCTAATTTGATGAGGAGGCAATTTTGTTCAATTTGTTGTGCCCATTCCATAGTTTCCTAGGCCAACACAAAGTTATATAGTATGAATCTTCCTCCAATAAAGCTAGTTTTCTCAAGCCTTAAAAATTCTTGCACTATTTGTTTAGTTATTTTATCAATAGCTCTGGTTATACTCTTGTAGGATGTGTTAAGAAGAGTAATCGGTCTCCACTGTAAAATGTTGTTCTCATTTTTTTCCTTTAGGAATTAATTCAATCAACCCTTGATTAATAGAGGAACATAGAATCCTTGTGATAAGGCTTATTTATAGACCTCATAGAAGTCCTCCCTAATGAATGGTCACATTATTCTATAAAATTTTGCAAGTAAGCCATTGATTCTGGGGCTTTTTGATTAAACCATATCCTTCAAAGCAACATCAAACTCTTTAAGGGTGAGAAAGAATTCTAAGTAGGTTTGTTGTTCAAGATTGATCTTATTAGGGATGCAATTTCCAACCTTGTCTTCAATAACATCTTAAATTTGATCACCTTCAATGGGAACAATAAATAGTTGTTGATAATATTGAAAAAGGATAGATTTGATATCTTTAAGATTGCCATGTTTATGCCCCTCTTGATCGTATATAGACATTATTCTTTCTTGAGAATTCTTTTGTTTGAGATAATTGAAAAAGAACTTTGTTCCTTTATCTCATTTCATCTAGTGAAGTTTGGCCCTTAATTAAGCTCCTTCACCACGATAAAATTCAAATCTTCTAAGCTTCATTTCAACTACAACCATAATATGTTGAAGAGAGATGTTATTTGGTATGAAATTTAAAATAATTATGATATTTTCAATTGTTATCTTAATTTTTTCATTCTAGATATTTTTATAGTCATTCTTTTTCCATAAGATCTTAGGAAAGTGGTGTACCAGATAATAGCTTCATTCCACCATTGTAACCAACTAGTTGTTTGGTGAGGTCTAGGGGCTTCATTCCAAATAGAGATAAGGGAAGAAAGGAAATATACAAGGTTAAGGTGAGAGGTGTTGAGCTTGAAAGGTAGGCTAGTGGTCTAGGAAGGACAAGATGATTTCAAGTTGATAGGTCAACAAAATTGGGAGGTTATCAGAAAGAGAGGAAGTAGCGTCAATTTTAATAAGTGTGTTATGTGAAATATGGAAAATGGGAAGAGAATCAATAAGGTAAAATCCACCAAGACGGTTAAGTTTCCTTAAATCTTCCTCTCTTCAGTTGGACCAAGAGAACCAGTGATGAAAGTGAGAATCTCTCTACAATGGGGTCTAAAACTCCCATAGTATTTCTCATTAGGATCCAAGCATCAAATTCCTTTTGGGAAATTTTATGAGGGTTGAACTAGCTTCTATCATAGTGGTTTTCCACTATGTTGAAATCACCTCCCCATAACCATTTAGCCATTGGTAGGTCATTAAACATCCATTCCAAAAGTTTGATTCGAGATGAGGAATCATTGGGCGCATAGATGGAGCAATGACCAATGGATCTTTCTTGGAGAAACATTAATCTACTCTTGAAGAAATGATAAACTTGGCTAACAAAGGTTCAATTCCTAAACTAAACCCCCACTTCCACCTCTATGAAGAGTGGTTTTAAACCATCCATACTTTCATATGGATTGAAGAGAAAGTTGGAGGTGAGTTTTTACAATTTTGACTTCTTGCAAGAAAATTGCATTTGGCTTGTGGATTTACAAAGCTTTCTTAACATGAACTTTTCTTGAGGGGGTAGATAAACCCCCAACATTCCATGACATGATAGAAAATTTTATTGAGTTTTGGGTAGGGAATTCATATCATATGAGTCTAGAACTTTGAATTGGTTCTCCCATGTAAGCATTCTTGTTGTTGGAGTGAAATTAATTCCCTAGAGAGGTCCTCACTAGGTGATCTAGACCTTTTTCTAAGAGGGCCTTAAGAGGGAGATACAGCTCTAAGAGGAGCCCTTTCCCCCTCTTAATCAAGGCATTCTATCAATGCAACATGTTGTCATCGCTCTCCTATGGAAAATAATTGGCATAATCCTCCTCATTCTTCAATTCCAAGTTCTCCTTTAAATACAATTTTATCTTACAAGGAGGCCATCCTTGAGGAAGAATGAAGGATGATTAAGAAAAGAAAGGAAATATCAAATTTGTAGTTGAATGACCAAACCTATGGGAATCAACCTCCCACATGTGTCAAATGAAAACATTAACCTTTCTATGTGATGCAAGTGGGTAAAAATGACAACTTCATGCCTTCTCATGCCTTCTCATGCCTTGTTAAGGAAATCTCTTCCCAAGGAGATTTTAGAAAGGTATATCTCAACTAGAACTCTAAAAAAATCCTCAAAACATACCTTTCCCATAGATACTTTCCTAAGTTGCTAATTTTAACACAAACAAACATAAAAATAGTACTTTTATACCCTCTTAAAGTTTTCATTTCAAGTCCATCTAAGTTTGCACTAAAAATAGACATCAAGAAACCTTGAAACATTAACACAATGCAAATCAAATAAACTCATCACACAATGAATAAAAAGTCATAGTTCTCATCATGGACTAAACAAATTTTGTCATCATTTTATCCCCTTTTGTCCTTGTATGTGTTTTGGGCTTTTTTTGTCTTTTCACTAAACCATGTCTCATAATCTTGTCTTTTTTCTAAATTAGCATTTAACTTGTGGCTCTACAAATGCTACTAGCATAGATATCTTAAGTACATTTTCCTGAAAGATCACATGAGATATTAGTCTTGAGATGCCTATCTATTCTTAATAACAGTTTCAATATAAGCATCTCAAGACTGATGTTTTTCGACGTCTTTTGGATAGATGTATTTAAGATATCCATGTTAATTATATTGGAGTAGAATAAAATAGATATGTCGACAAATATATTTATCCTTATCTTTTACATAAATTTATCTAAGAGAAAAAAATTATATACTATATAAACAATTAAAGATAGATAAATTTCTTAAATGATTATTTTATTTATTTAATTTTTTTAACTATTTCTTAATTTAAAAATTATTTTATTTATAAAAGACTATATTTTAATTGTATTAATTTTATTATGCCAAAGGCGTATCATATTTGGAAATGGCCGACCCATTTTTAACTAGCAACGGTTCACAAAGCATTGCAATACAGTTAAATCAATCTGATTCGTTCAATGTTTTCCATCAATTTTTAAATCTTCCTCATTTTCCAATGTTTGAATATTGTACAGGGAGAAGTAAAACGTGAGGGCCCATCCGATTGATGCAAATGGGGATAGGTTTCTGGGCATCATTTTACCAGTGTTTTTAACCATTTAAATTCCTCGCAACCCGCGTAGCAATTATGTAAGTGAGTGTCGTTCATGTTTCTGACGTAGGAATGATTACGAAGGAGGCATTCTACTCTGTCGGAACTTTCAATGAAACAAACTTTGTTCATATATGCTTGTCATCAACGGTCACAAATAGTGGGAGAACACAAACATATTACTAAATCTTTAAAGATAGATTCTATCTCTCTTAATTCTGGATTCACTTTGACTACTTTTCTTTAAAATAATGATTAATGTATTGGTAACAAGTTTTTAGGCAAAAGTTGGTAGTAAATTTAGAATCATTTTTTATTTTTTTATTTTATAATTGGTTTGCACTTTATCTATTTTAATTTCAAGAAAAATATATGACACAAAAAATTTGTAAGTCTTTTATATATTTTTTTTTAATATATTAATATGTTATTATGGTTCATTTTGATGGTCTTTATATATAAGATTGCATGATTTTTTATTTTATATAATAATTTAATCATAAGATTTTAGATGTTCCAAACATATGATTGTATATGTTTCTCTTTAATTTTTATTATTCTTGTTTTATCTATTATTGTTCAATCAATTTGATGTATACAATAAGTACGCAAGAAACAAGAATAAGTGAATATGAGTTAATCAAAGAATTAATACATGGATGAGTTTTCACTATCTTAATCCACTTTTAAGATTTTCCACACTTCTTGTATGTATATTATTTATTATATCTGTATTTATATATTGCATTATATTATATATTTTATAAATAATATTATATTGAATTAGTATTGAAAGGCAATAAATAAAATCAACAAATAATTTTCATTATGTTATTATGCTTATTTTTATAGTTATCATGGGTGAATTTTGTTTGTTATTTTTTCATGAAATTTTAAATAATAATTGCATATTTATGCATACTTTAAAATATAATATTTTCTAATTTAAATATCTAAAATTATGATTAATGTTTATTATTACATATTTTCTTTTATATTTGGAGTTATCCAATATAAATCTAATATAATATTTAATTAATTAAAAATAATAATTTAATTATATTACATCTTACATTATATATACATTGTATATACTATAATTGCATTTATTATTATAATACAATTATAGAATTATTATACATCATATCTCATAGTTTAATTGATATGTGGACAGATTACGAAAAAAACTATATGTATGTTAATATGTTAGAAAGTATGTGGTGAATATAATAATTAATACATAAAATAAAATAAAAATATATAATAATATTATTGTATAATAAAAATATAAAATAAAATTAATACTATAATAATAGTAATAATAATAATATATAAACAATACTATTTTTAAAATGACCTACCAATTCACCTTATGTACTATACAAATATGCAAAATAAATAAACCAAAATTTCCCCTAATTCACTTCCACACCTCTTCGGCGTACCCATTGCACACCAAGGTGCGATTGCTAGTAATAATATATCTTATATTTTTTCCAAAGAAAGATTTAAACACGATGTAGACACTTCTATACCACTATGTTACATCTCTGGATATATTATAAAAAACTGATAACAAATTCGGGCTTCCTCATTGCACTTTATGGTGCGATTGTTAGTGTAGATTTTCATGCCGGAACCAGATCTTGGTGACTGGTTGAAATTTGTCTCATTCATTTATCTTTGTCCACTCAATAATTAGATCATTTTCTGTATGCAAATAGAACAAGAAACCAAGGGATCCTACACTTGGTCGGTATAGACATATATACTGCAAACCTGAATCTCTCAGAGCGTGAATTACTGAGTGTTGGTCACGTCTAGAATATGGAGTGGGTGTTTTGGGGTTTGGCTGTTGTTTGTGTTGGTTTACTTTTGTTTTTGCTCAAGATTGCAACAACGATATGGTGGAAGCCTCTGCAAGTGAAAAAGTCCTTTGAAGCCCAAGGAATCAGAGGCCCTCCATACAAGCTAGTCTATGGGAACTCTCCAGAAATATCCAGAATGATCGATGAGTAGAAGTCCAAACCCGTGCCACTCTCACATGACATACTCCCTCGAGTTCTTCCCCATTATCAACAGTGGACTAAAACCTATGGTACACTTGTATTCTGCCTTTTTTAAGCATTTGGTATTTCATTGATCATATTACTGGAATCCTGCTTAGGACCATTGAATGTTTTGCTTGGGTGTTGTTAGAACTTAGAATAGTGACTGATAAAGTAGAATAGTGAGCGATTGCGAAGAAGATAAAGGATTTTGCAGACTGTATTAATCAATAAACTTGTTACATGTGATATAGGTCAGGATTTTATTTTCTGGTTTAGGCCTCAAGCCAGGTTGGTTGTTCCTCACCCTAAACTTATTAAGGAGATCTATTCCACTAAACTTGGCAACTATACAAAGCCTCGGTTTAATCCCCTTTAAAGACAACTGGTTGCACAGGGACTTGTGGGGTTGACATTGTGAGAAATGGGCTCAGCACAGGAAAATCATCAACCCCGCTTTCCATATGGATCTCTTGAAGGTAAGGCACTGAATGTCTGTATTAATGTCCTAATTAAGGGAAAAAGTGATCTAATATATAAATTGATTATCTTTTTTATAGAGAGAAATCCATCAAGTTCCTACTGATAATTAATCATAGATTTACTTTCCACATCAATCTTCTAAAAATTTCATGCGGATTGATTAATGGACTAACGCCCAATCATGAAGGATACAACCCTCTTTCGAAGCATGCAGAGGCGGACGATTGGACCTTTACTATTTGCAGAGCCAGGGTGGTTCCCTTGATAAGGTGTCCCCAGGTTATCTAGATCCCTTAGCATCCATGGTTGGTTAGTGCATATAATTTGTCTCCATGGCCAAATTTGGCACTTGGGTACAAGCATCGGTGAGTGTTTGAGCCCTGAACCTCATCACAGCTCAAGTTAAACATCTTTTAAGTAGTATGCAATCAGTTTTAAGAAGCTTCTAGTCTTGAGCCTTAAGCCACTGTTTTAAGAAGCTTCTATTCTTGAACCTTAAGACACTCTTAAGGATGTCTAGTGTAGGCCCCAGGGTCATATTACTTAATGCCAGATATTCTAATAAAGTTGAATTGTGATCCAGTCTAGGCAAAAGACATCCTTATCGAATATGTTTGAGAAACTTTTCAAATTTGGGCTTCACCAAACCCAACAAAGCAATACCCAATTCGGCAAGTGATAACAATCATAGTTAAACATTCAAGGCTTGGAAAATAAAGAGTCCAATGTGCAGAGCACCCCTTTTGAGATTGAAGTGGTCATGGAAAATAATGGAGAGATTCTGCTGGAACCCCAAAACATGAATCTTGTAAAAACCTTTTCTACTAAGGTAAATGGATCCAATGAGGATCAGTCGGCTAAGGATGAAGATCTAAACCAAAAGGCTAAACCCTTTTCCCAAGCGACAACCCCAATAGAGAAAAATGATGAGAATCTGGGCTTGGAGGATATTCCTATTCAGGGTTTGTCCTTGGAATTGAACATCCCTCTCCCTTTCCTGTCTTCTAAAGGTCTTTCTCCTCCGGGTGCAGTGTACTTCTCGGATCCTAATTCCTTCGATGTGGTCAAGGACTCCCTCGAAAACATGGACCATTCTACTGATCTCTCCAATAACTTCTTGTCTTTTCATGTGAATGGTAACATGGAAACATTACCCTGGGAACAAAGGATCCCAAGTGATAAGGGTTGGGAATCTAGCAAAGAGATGGATAGCCAAGAAGAGATTGATAAAGAAGAGAACTTATCAAAGAAGAAGAAAGAAAAAAATAAACAATGGAAGAATCCAAGTGGCATTTCTACCAGATCAAAAGAAAAGGCAGACCGTGGAGCACTAAAGAACTCGTGAGGGAAAAAAACTTCTAAATGGACAAGAGAGTATAATAGTTTTCAGGATATAGTGGATGGGTCTCAGAAAACCATCCCAGAATGCCTTAAATCCCCTGGTAATTCATGAAGATTATGTCTTGGAATATCAAGGGACTCAATAGCCCCCACAAGCAGGATGTTTTCACAATTTTATTAGAGATCACAAGCCTGATATTCTTCTTATTCAGGAGACTAAAATGTCAAAGGAAAAAGTTGAAAAGGTGAAACTTTTCCAGCACTGTAGTACTCATGGTAATAATTCGATTGGTGCTTCTGGAGGTATTGCTACCTTCTGGAATAGTCACATAATCAAAGGGGATCTGATTTTGGAAGGAATGAACAATACTGCCACTAGATTCACACATATTAGGGACAACTTCAGCTGGATTCAATTGAATAGCTATGCCCCCAATGGAAAAGGAATGAGAAAATCTTTTTGGTTGGAGTTGGCTGCCTTTATGAGGATTTTTTATAAAGAGGCTTGGGTTGTTATGGGCGACTTCAATACGCCCCTAATGAATGGAGAAAAATTTGGAGGGTCCCAGATCAATGCGGAGAGCAAAGAGGATCTTCAGAATTTCATTGACAACCAGGGGCTGATAGATCTGGATTTACATGGGGCTTCCTTTACCTGTTCAAATCCCAAAAAGGGGTTGGATCTTATACAAGTCATATTAGATAGATCTTTAGTTTCCAATCATTAGTTTTTTTATTATTACTGCTCTCTTAAAGCTCTCTCTAGGATTGGATCTAATCATTTCCCAATTAGTTTTGTTGCGGACCCCATAAAAAAGAAGAAAAATATCCCTTTCAGATTTGAAAAAATGTGGCTTTCTCATCCCGCTCTTAAAGAGGAAATTAGGAAATGGTGGAATATAAGTATCTCTGGTACTGCTATGTTTAGAATAGCTAAAAAACTAAGGGAAGTGAAATGTAATTTGAAAAAATAAAAAAAGGAGTCCTTTGGGAATATCTTTAGGATCAAGTCTAACCTCCAGATGGATTTGGGAGAGATTCAATATAAAATCCAGAAGGAGGGATATTTGAATGATACTAAGGAAAGAGAGAATGAGCTTCTCACTAATATGCATGACATTATTGGAAAGGAGGAGTTCTAGAGGCAAAGATCTAGAGCTCTTTGGTTATCAGCAGGTGACAAAAATACCAGGTACTTTCATCTATCGGCTTCAAAACATAGAGCAATCAACATGATATCTCAAATTGAAGTGAATGGTACCAGGTATGAGGAGGAGGAGGATATTAGAAAGCATGTTGTTTCTTTCTTCAAAAATCTTCTTTCTGCGAATGATGAAATTAACCAAAATGATCAGGATCAGTTAGTTGAAGCTATACCGAAAATTATTAACCAGGAAAATAACTCATCGATGTCTGCTATCCCCACCAATGAGGAAGTCAAGCGGGCTGTTTTCTCCTTTGATGGGAGTAAATTTCCGGGTCTGGATGGTTTCTCTTTATTTTTCTTCCAGTGGCTCTGGGAGATTGTTGGAGATGATGTGGTGAATGCTGTTAAAGAATTTTTTGGATCCGTAAGTCTCCTAAAAGAATTAAATGCCACCTTCTTGGTCCTTATCCCCAAGAAACCTGGGGCTATAAAATTTGAGGCTTTCAGGCCCATAAGCCTTTGTAATTCGATCTATAAAATCATTTCTAAGGTTTTGACTTCAATATTTTTAACTCTTCTGCCTTCTTTGATTTCTCCTCAATAGAATGGCTTCGTTCTTGGCAGACAAATCCTAGACTCTATTATCACTGTGCATGAGAATATCCATTCCTTAGTGGAATCTAAGACTGAAGGATTTTTGTTAAAGCTTGACATATCAAAAGCCTATGACAAAGTTGACTGGATTTTCTTATTTAAAATATTAAAGGCTTGTGGATTTTGTAACAGGGTCCTTCAAATGGTGGAACAGCTTGTGTCTACTGCTTCTATATCGGTTATGGTTAATGGATCCCCCACTTCTTTTTTCCAAAGTACCAGAGGTCTAAGACAAGGTGATCCTATTTCTCCTATTTTATTCACTATCATGGCTGAAAGTCTTGGGAGGAATCTGAAAAAGTTGGTTGACTATAGATATCTTCTTGGTCTCAACCCTTCCTCTGGTAACCTGGTTTACTCTCATCAAAAATTTGTTGATGATACTATGATAATGGGTAAAGCTTCGGTCTTAGAAGGTAAAACTTTAAAATAGTTGCTCGATAAATATGGGAGAACTTCAGGACTGCTGATTAATAATAAAAAAAGTTCTATGTTCTTCTTCAACACGCTGATTCATAGACAGACCAAAATTGCCAGAATACTTGGCTGCATGGTGGACTCCTTGCCTGCTACCTATCTTGGTTTACCCTTAAGCCTTAAGCCTCTTGAAGCCTTTGGTTTTCGTTGGTTGAGAGATTTAGCAAGAAGCTTGCTGGTTGGAAAGGAGCTCTGTTAAGTCAAGCAGGAAAACTTCAACTCCTCAAAGCCTCGCTTCAGAATTTGCCTATCTATGCTCTGAGCCTCTTCAAGATTCCTGCTAAATTTGTAGATGCTATAGAAAAGATTCAAAAAATATTTCTTTGGTCGGGGGTTGAAGAAAAGAAAAGACTTCCTTTAATTGGATGGGATCTGGTTTGTAGACCAAAAAAGGCCAGAGGATTAGGTCTCAGAAGAATCAGAGCGGTTAACAAGATCCTGCTAGCAAAACAAATATGGAGAATCTTCTCATCTTCAGGGGAATGGACTGATATTCTAGCTAGCAAATATTTAGAAAATAATCGTTCCTTTATTATTCTAAAGGATTCCCACCTTCTTCCAAGAGGTTCAACTTGCTGGAATAATTTAATCAATGGAAAAAATATAGTGGACTCTAGAACTGGTTGGCAAGTTAGAAGCGGAAACCATATTAGATTCTGGGAGGATAGATGGCTCTTTAAGGAACCCCTTATAAAAATTAATTCCTTTAATGAATGGGCTGAGAATTGCAAGGCCTGTTTTGGTTCTTATGTGAAAGACTACAGAGTGAATGGAAAATGGGTGGATCTGTGTCTTGTCGGTTAGGATCTTTCTCCTATTTAGTTTTCTTTGCTGGCTATTAGACTTTGCTCTGATCAGTTGGAAGATCGTCTTATCTAGATTGAAGAACCCTTGGGCAATTATTCTGTATTGTCTGCCTTTGCCAGGATTACTTCATCCCAGGACTCTCCTCCTTTCTGGTTGAAGGCTTGGTTCAAACATTTGGTCCCTAAAATCAACATTTTTTTTTGGATCCTTCTCCAAAATAAGGTGCTCTTGATTGATAACCTTTGCAAACACGGATTTCAAATTCCTAACAGATGTTTTCTTTGTAAGATGGAAGTCAAGTATGTGTGTCATTTGTTCCTTCATTGATCTTTTGCTGCTGCAATTTGGGAAAAAAAAATTAGTGTTTGGCATCTTTCTTGGGTTTTCCCTTTGTCTATTGAAGACTTCTTCCTTCAATGGAAAGCCTCGACAAAAAATTATGTGCTCAGGATTTTATGGGATTTCTCTTTCCCTCATGTTGCTTGGGGTCTTTGGAAAGAACACAACAATAGAATTTACAGAGATAAAGAAGCTCATGTGGATATTGTATTTGATAAAATCTTCATATTCTTGAAAGAGAATGTCAACGTCATCTCCCAGAAGGTTTGCAATTCTGAGAAAGCAGCTCACTCGTCCTATGACCTTATAGTTGCTAAGGAATGGAAAATTCACCTTGATTTGCCTTGTGCTCCTAAGAAAGCCAAGAAGGACAGAGAGGATGTTTGTTGGTCTTTTCTGCCTAATGGATGGGTCAAAGCTAACTTTGATGGTGCAGCTAAAGGTAATCCGGGGGCGGCGAGCTATGGTGGAGTCATAAGGGACTCCTTTGGAAATTTCCTAGGTGTGACGGCCTACCCTCTTGGGTCTCAAACCAATCATTTAGCTGAGGCGGCTGGCGCTTTTCACATTATAAATTTAGCCCAAAGTCTCAACTTTAAAAATATTTGGCTTGAAGGTGATTCCAAAAATATTATCGATTGCCTCTGTGGCAAGTCTCCCCCCTCGTGGACAGTAAAATCATGGATTGATGACGCCATCTTGAATCTTGCTAAGTTTGACAAAATTAAAATATCACATGCTTATAGAGAAGCAAATGTTGTTGCAGATTTTTTCGCTAATGAAGGGGTTAGGAGTAATGATTTGAGCACTTGGCTAAATATTAGTGATCTAAGTTCTAATGTCTGTGCTTTATTGATTAATGAAAAATCACATGGACAAGAGGCGTGTTATCCCTTTAATGAGGACAGGTTGGAGTTATTACATCACAATCATTAGATTGTATGGGACCGAGCCCAGTTGCTTAGTCTGCAAGGAAGCTTCGCACACTTTGTGGGTTCTAAGATTTGGCGGGGCCAGTTTTAGTAAAGATTTCGTCTCTATCTGCCCCATTGTGCTTGCCAAGATGGGTGGAGATAGGAAAAGAATTGAGCCAGATAGCTATGAGATGCATACAAAAATGTTAAGGCTTGGAATAAAGTTAAAAACAGGGGGTTACTTCCTTTCCTGGAGAAGCTCCATGGCTCCAAACAGGAGGCTACGGATCTTTTTGAGAAAAATTGGAATAATGGGGATCTTACCCTTTTTGGTAGGAAAGTGGAGCTCAATGAAAATCTAATAGCTGAAGTGATGGGTTTGTCTACTGATGGGAATAAGTTTTTTAAGGACGGGGTTTTTTCTAACAATGTCATTATCAGATTCCCTAAAAAAGAAAAAGAAAGGTTGAATCTTGTGAAAATTGCCAACAATTACTTTGAAGCTGCCACCATAAAAGCCCTTTGGAGAAAGGTCCTACGAGTCATCATGGAGTACATAACTATGGATGGTCATTTTACCAAGGTCTATGGCTACCACTTTGCCCTGCTCAACCACTTCTGCTACAAGGTAAGGGTTTCTTTCCCCTACTATCTTTTCTGTTCTCTAAGGAAAAGTTTGGATGATCATAAGAAAAACCCTAGAAGATTCCCCATTTTGCATACTGGGCTGATAAGATTAATTGTTGAGCATTATCAAAAAATGCCCATCCCTGCTAATCTGGAAGCCCCTCCTGAGTCTGAGGAAGATGATACTGAACCCAGCTACTTAGGGTTTTTACCCAATTTAAGTCTGGCTAGAACTGTCCTTAGCCCGCCTACTGTCATTTCTGGCAAAAAAAACCCTAACCCTATTTCTGTTAAATCTCTTGCTGTGTTTGAACTGGGAAGCCCCTCCCTCAAGACCAATCTTGTTGAAAAGATTCCCTAGGTTAAAAACCTTGTCTCCTATTCTGAAGATTCCCTTGAATCTGAGGCTTCTAGTGCCAACAATACTGAGCCAAGTGTCGACCCGTTGTTGGATAGAACTGAAAGAGTCAGCTCCCCTGTTATTCCAGACCCTGATAAATCATGTTCCAACACTGGTAGGGATCCCTCTGTGGATGTTATGAATTTAGCTAAAAATAATGTTGATACCCATTTCAAACTTTCGAAATGGACTTTTAATGAAATTAATGAGCTAAAGATAAAAAATTGGGCCCTTCAAAGTAAATTGGAAGAGTTGGGAGCCAAGATTGCTGCAATTGAAAAGAAAGATGAGTCCTAACGAAGAGATTACAGTCTCAGCAAAGACATTTTGTACCAAGCTGACAAGAATAGAAATATTGAAATAGAGGTTGAGAAAATGAAAAATACCATCAAAACCATTGCAGAGCAAAACAATCGAATGGCTAGACAAAACGCCATAATAATTAATGCAATGACTGAGAAGTTAGACAAAGCCAAACAGGGGTCTCTGGTGGTGGATCTAGAGGAAACCAATGATAAAAGCCAGGAGACTGATGTTGGCATCTCTAAGAGAACCAGGGCCAACCTGAAGAGAAAGGCTCCTCCCACTCCGAAGATGATTCAAATTTTTAAGAAGGGAGTTCATGACATGCAAAACTTGGAGGTGGAGACGGAGTCTGTCCTTAAGACTCTAGGCTAATTGCGGTCAGTTTTTTGTTGTTTGCTCTGCTGGCTCTTTTTGCTTGACCTTTCTGGTTTGTTGCGGTTGGCTGTGGCGTGTTCCGGTCTTTTCCTTTTGTGCAGCTGGTGTTTCTTGTTGGACTTTTATTTCCTATCTTTTTTATTGTAAACTTTGTGGTTTCGGGTCCCTATAAAACTCGTTTTACCCTTTATCAAAAACAATCATAGTTAAACTAATAAACTGTTAAACAAGAACTGGTATTTGAATTCAAAACTAATATTTTGGATGTCTCAAAAAATATTGTATGAATGTTTTGTAGGTGGGAATGATTATAAATGAAGTCTTGAGACTTTATCCACCAGCAACATTTCTACAGCGACTGGCATGTGAGCCAACGAAACTTGGAAGCCTCTCAATTCCAGTAGGCACTCAACTTGAGCTTTCGATCATTGCAATACACTGTGATCCTGCTTTGTGGGGAGATGATGCCAACGATTTCAACCTAGGGCGATTTAGTGAAGGAATTGCAAAGGACGCAAAACATCCAATGGCATTCATGCCCTTTGGAACAGGTCCAACTAAATGTGTGGGTCAGAATTTTGCCTTGTTGGAAGCACAATTAGTGTGGCCATGATTCCGCAAAATTCTCTTTTGTCATTTCACCTTCTTATACTCATGCTCCTTTGTTTTTAGTTACTGTACGAACTCAATACGGAGCTCAGATTATCGTCCACTTGGACTAATATCAGAGAACAATACTACCTAGAAAATCCTCAGTTATTGAATATTTTAACTGTCATTGTAAATCTATTGTACATAGCATTAATCTATCACCAAGCTTCAATAGTGCAGATGTCGAATAGTACCTCAAATGAGAAGTGCTGGGAATAATCACATTCTCTCGACGTGTTGTAAAACTCAAGTGTTCCCTAATTTTTGGAAAGGAAAGAGAGTGGATGAAATCCGATGGAACTCATGCATCATAAATCTTAATGCCACGGACTATAGTAAATTTGTTTTATAGACTAATAAATTATTGATATCTAAATGTGTCTCTTTTTTAAGAATTATGATTAATGCTTTATGAAAGTTAAATGAGATTATGATAATGATTAAGGATTAAGAGAGATTTTGAAAACAATTGTGAAATTTTCTAAAATCTAGTTAGCTAAGAGTACTGTACTTACGAGAAGAGATGAAAGGTGGTTAAGAAGGATAAGACCATCCATAGGAAGCATGATCCCTAGAATCTCGAGGCTGAAATCCCTTATCTATGATTTTATTTGGTCAAACAACTAAAAGAGATGCACTTGAATTGAGTTTATATTTTTCAAAATATTGAAACTCAAGATGAGGCTACACTCTCTTACTAGTTGGCAGCCCACTGATGATGGTCCAACTAATGTAAATGGGATAAACCTAATGGTTGTGACCCCCCTCCTACAAGTCCTACTCTTGCCACTTAGTGGTTTTATTATGTTTATTGTTGATCAATCTCTACCTTTTGTTTATTTTCATCTCTTGCCTGAACTTGGTCATGCCTAGACTTTAAGGGTGTGTCTTTCTACCACCCACCTCTTTTTGTGAATAGTGTAGCATTATAATTTTTTAAATAAAATATAGTATATGCCTTGTTCATAAAAATAAAATAATAGAAAGTAATGATAATTGAAAATGATCATTAGATTATTAAAAAAATTAGATTGATATTTTTAATGGTGATTTTCAAAATTTTGTATGGATCTCAATGTTTTAATAATTTTTTTAGTATGCATGCAAAAAACTCGTATGGATTATTCCAACCAAGTAGAAGAGTGGTATACAACTTTAGCGTAAAAGCACAAAGCTATGCCACACTTTTTAAAGGAAATGACCAACATTGATCCAACTTTTCAACTTGAATCACTAAAAAGTGGCATATATGTTTTGAATTTTGAAATGATGTAAACTAATAAAATATTTATTTTTTAGTATATTTTATGCTTGTATTTAAAAATAAATAAAAAAATTATTTGAATATAGTTTTTTATAAATTGACACTATAATTTAGTTGTTGAAAAAATGTTGAAAATGAAGTCACATGAGATGTCAACCTTTATATAGTATTTTTTATCTTTTCTCCTTCAATTTTTTGTGTATATTTATAACTTGAAACTTTAGTGCATGGATATATTTTTTTCAAATTTTGATAAATTTATATTTTTAAATAAATATGAAAATATGCACGCATTAAAACATAGGTGTTTCCATTTGACATCAACTTTCATATTATCTATTTGTCTAAAATGGAAAAAAATTATACCCTCTTGATATAGATTCTTTTATCTAGTGCATCATATTTTCATAAAAAAAATTAATAAATTTTTATTTTTTTCCTTCACATGGTAATCAACCTAATATTTTGTGTTGATAACCTACTTTTAGTAAAATAAAAATATATATATAAATAATAATTTAAATATATATATATATTTAAAAACTGCAATTATGGATCTACAAAAGAGTATTTTTATATTTTTTTAAAAATGTTATTTACATGACTAGAAATTGTTGAAACATCATTTTTTTCAAATAAATCTATTTTTTTGGTAAATTTCCCTTAAAGTGGTGTTACATATGCATTTAACCAACAATTTTAGTTGGAAAAGTTGTGAATATATCTAACTTAGCTAGAATGAATCTTACAAGATCATATGTTTGACCAAAACATATTTTTAGTTAGAAATAGTTAAATTTACTTGTGTTGATAAGTTGGTTGAAATTGTGACACAGCTTTGTACTTTTACCCTTTAGGAATTTTTTTATGTTGGTGATGAATGACAATGCATAAGTAGGATGATAAAGGAAAAATAGAGAGGCTAGGTGTTGATTGAGTATGAAAACAAAAAAATTGTGATTTCATGATCTAAGTGGCACATGACATAGACCAATAATAATGTGCCTCAAGATAATAATGTGGGATGGTACAAAATTTTTATGTGCATGGGAGAAGATGAAATTATTCAATCAAATGCATTGCTAAAAGAACAACTTAACAAATGAAGTCAAGAATTTTGAATGGTATGAAGAGCCCAAGGAATGAAAAAAATTGATAGGAAAATCTTAGATTATCATTCTATGGAATTATTGTATTATTAATGAGATTTATAAGGGAAGAGCTCAAATAAATAGTATAAGTAAGAAGAATTTGAGTACAAAAGTTGAATGAAAAAAAAATTATAATAAATAGGGAAACTATAGAGGCTTTGATTGGGTGTATGTTTGTGATTAGGCTTGGTAATGTTAATCTTGTGAAAATGAATTTGGTGTGTGTAATCATGTGTGATTCATCTAGTATGTTGAGGCCCTATGTGGCTCAAGGGGAGATAATAAATTATTGTAAGATCAATTGAGTGAAGTGGGAAAACTTAGATTAAACTCAATGAAATGGGAAAATTAATTAAATTGAGTGAAGAGGGAAAACTTAAATGAACCTGATAAAGTGGGAAAACATAGGGAAATTGAGTGAAGGATTGAGTTTTAGCTCAAATGATCAAGGGGGTGAAATCCCAATCATAATTGTATGTGCTTGAGTCTATGAGAAGCTTGGGAGGATAATTTTTGTTGAGCCTCATGTATCTTTGTATATGTAATATGTCATTATAGTTTTCCCTAGTTGTTTGTGTGTATGAGTATGTGATCATGATTGAATTCAACAAGTTTGGACTATGATTCAAATGAGTGGTGGATGTCAAGAAATGAGGTGAAAAATATTTTAATTAAATCTTCTCCATTAGATTACCATAAGAGATTATTTAAAGATGCACAACTAAGATATATGAATAAAATCAACAAACTATAGTAACACAAGGTTTATGAAGACCCTTTTAGGAAAAAATTCCACCAAAGAAACATGACAAGTATGCATTAATATTCAATGTACATGATACAATATCAATATATTATACTTTAATAACATTCTATAAAATACCGGACAGGAGTGTGCTAGATTTTTCCTCTGTGTGGCTTGTCTAAAGCTAATTTTGATGGTGTGGAAAAGGGAAACCCAGGGATGGTTGGAAGTGGAGGTGTGATTAGGGATTCTAATGGTAATATTTTAGCGGCGGTGGATATTCCCATTTGATCTCAAAATAATCACGTGGCTGGAGCTATTGGAGCCTTTCATGTGATTAACTTGGTTGTTAGCAGGAATATTAAATACTTATGGCTCGAAGGAGACTCAAAAAACATTATTGATTGCCTCCTAGGGAAGTCCCCTCTATCATGGTCTATCAAGAGTTGGATAGAAGAGGCTAAGTCCCTCTTAGCTAATTTTGATAA
Organism: Sequoia sempervirens; assembly: GCA_007258455.2. NCBI lineage: Eukaryota > Viridiplantae > Streptophyta > Pinopsida > Cupressales > Cupressaceae > Sequoia > Sequoia sempervirens. The sequence continues at coordinate 331,143,113 of VDFB02000015.1, read as the reverse complement.
AGTTAAAATTACTCATACGTTTAGGGAAGCAAACAACATGGCTGATTTCTTTGCTAATGAAGGGGTTAAACAATTAGAGCTGGTCATGTGGTAGAACCTTTGTGATCTTGGCACTGACATCAAGGCTTTAATTAATTATGATGTCACACATGGGAAAGCAACAATTTATTTTGATGAAGAAAGTGAATAGGGCCAAGTACTTCAACATCATTAGATTTGATGGGGCTGATTTTAATTTCTTAACTGGCAATAAGAGGCAGCACATTTTGTGCATTCTCTAGTTTGGCTGCGGCATTTCATTTTAGACTTTTTTCTCTGGTAGTGAGGTTTTTGTGACAATGGGAGGAGACAAGAAAAGGGTGGAGCCAAAAACCTACGAAATGCATAAGAGGAATCCAAAGGTATGGGAAAAAAATGAACATGGTGGGCTACTCCCATTCATTGAGAAACTTCATGGGCCCAATTTGAAGGCTACCAAGTACTTTGAGAAAAATTGGAAGAATGGGGAAATATTTATGTTTGGTAGGCAGGTCAAGGTGGATGAAAACCTCATTGGAGAGGTGACTGGCATGTCTACTGAGGGAATGAAATTCTTTTGTGATAGAAGGTTCTCTGATGAAGCGGTTATCAGATTCCCCAGGAAAGACAAAGAAAAGACCAAGCTGATAAAAGTCTCCAACAACTACTTTGAAGAGGATACGATTAAATTGCTATGGAGGAAGGTGCTCAGAATCATCATGGAATACATTACTTTGGACGGTAGATTCACCAGGGTTTATGGCTACCACTTCGCCTTGCTCAACCATTTCTATCACAAGGTAAGGGTTTCTTTACCTTATTATTTGTACTATTCCATGAGAAATAGCTTGGAGGATCATAAGAAGGATCTTAATTAAGAAGTACCCTATTCTGCATTCTGGCCTTATTAGGCTCATTTATGAACACTTTCAAAACATGTCGGCCTTATCCAACCCTATCCTGGCTTCACCCTTAGATGATGAGGATACAAAGGATAATGTTTCGAAGGATGGTAAGAAGCTTGACCCTGAGTGGAATGTTGAAAGTCCCCTAACCCCAAATTATGGTAAGAAAGCCCGACAGGGTAATCCCTTGCCCAAGAATCCTAGTGTTGTAAAAAACCCCAGCTGCTCTGTTCTAAAAGCTAAAAACCCCAACCGCTTTGGTCAGAGTGTCAAGCCCACCCAAAAAGAGTCCCCTACTAATAAACTAGTCTCTTACTTTGAGGATTCCCAAGAGGAATTTTTGGAGGCCCCTAACGCAAGCCAAAACTCTTACTCGTCCTTCCCTGCTTTGGACAGAGAAAATAGGCCAAAATTACCTAGAGACCTAAACCCTGAGGACCACTATTTTAAACTGGACCATGAGTTTCCTGGGGATATACTGGCTATTGCCAAGAATAGTGTTGTGGATTACTTCAAAATAATTAAATGTGCCTTCCATGAAATTAAAGACCTTAATCTCAGAAATAGACCCCTTAATGGAAAGTTGGAGGATTTGGAAGGTAAAGTTAGCTCCCTTATTATTGCGGAGTGTGGGAGGAAGGAGGATAGAATGAGAATGGAGGTCGAGGATAATGAAGGTAAATTCAAACGTTTGGAAGATGAAATAGGTAAAATGAAAAATACAATGAAAACTATTATGGAGCATAATCACAGAATGGTGAAACATAATTCCATCATTATTAGTGCAATGTCTGAGATACTAGAGAATTCTCAACAGGGTTCTCTAGTTGTGGATCTAGTTGCGGATAAGGACAAAAATAGTACTGATGATGCTAGTATTTCTAAGCAGATGAGAGCCAGTATGAAGAGGAAGATTCCTCGTATGCCCTAGATGGTTCAAGTCCTAAAGAAGGGCACTCAGGAAATGAACATTCTAGAAGCTAAGGCTATTGAAGCTCTAAAGTTCTTAGGTTAATTGGGGGTTTCTTGCTGGTTTTTTTGTTTGAGTTTTTTTGGTGGCCCTTTTTGGCCTTGGGTTGGTGGTTGTTGTGTTTCTTAGGCTTTATTTTGATGCATCCTTTTTGTCTTTGGTGACTTTAATGCTTATTCCTATTTTTTGTAAACTCTGTAGTTTCGGGTCCCTGTAAAACCCATTTTTTCCTTTATCAAAAACATTTTATAATATCTTGTGTACCTATAAATAATAATATCAAACTACTCTCATACCATTAATATATAGGAAAAATGAGGTCAAAACCATAAATGGTTTTAGAAAAATAATGGATACCAAAAACCCTGTTATCATTCAAAAAAATTCACACTCACCTTCAAGAGCATCTTTCAAGATTAGTAAATCCAATAAGTAAGTGACTTCACATGGACTCAATTAATGAATCTTCAAATAGAAAATGTAACCACAATGGAATCATTGAACCACAACTCCTTGAAGAATAACATCCTCAAGTTTAGAACTTTATTTTGGTTTTCACTAATTCATGTGGCTCCCATCCATTATAAGAAGATTTTCCACTCCTTCCTCTAGCACCTAGAATTGGAAATATATCTTAAATTAGTCCAAAGGAAAATATAACTACCACCATAATGCTCCACCTCCCTCATGAATGCATATGACAACTAATACCAAGATCATAAGAGAATCTAAATTATAAATTATTTCTTCAATTTAACCTAAAGCATCCAACATACCTTCCAATATTGTTGGAGACATAAAATATACATAAGATTTATAAAGATAATGATATCTTAATCCTAACATTCTCCCATTTTAAATAATACAATACAAATAAATCCATATGAAATTGTACAGGAGTGAGAAATTAACTACTTCAAAGAAAAATATTCTTTGAAAGTCAATTTGAATATCTATATAGTAGGATAAATTGATAGCTTAAGCTTCACTGAAGTCTACTTTGATTACCCTTTTTATATAAAGTTTACACTAAATAGAAAATTATAAATTACAAGCCCAAATTCTTGATTACAACAAACTCATGAAAATATATTTTCACAAAGGAAGTATTACAACTTTTAGTTAATAGAAATTTATAAAATACTAATCATTGAGAAATTGGATTTGTTTGTTTGAAGTCTCTACCTTAGAAACCAACACACTATACAAATTTATTTGCATCACATTATCATCCAACCTAAATGTATTATTAAAATTAAGTTATTAGGTATAGATATACTTCCTATATACACAAAATATAAGACACAATTTTAAAGTTCACAAATCTTAGATAACATGAATAATAGTGAAACTAACTACTTCAATATTTAAATAACAAAGAAACTAAAATTCAAAAGGATAGGTTGGAGAGGATATAACTATATGAAAATTATTATCCAATAAAGATCTACAAACAAGAAAGGAAAAGAAAATTGTTGTGTCGCTATTAAGAGACTTGCCTCATTCAAACCCCCATTTTGGTATTTCTACCTCAACAATACCCTAGATTTTTAATAATATTTGAAATGAAAAAGAATAATACTTCAAATTTAAAAATGAGAGTAAGTGAAATAAATGGAAAATCCTAAACACACTATGCTAACACATAGAAAATGGTAAATAACAATGAGAAATACAAAGAAGGAGAAAGGGAACAATATTAGAAGAAGAAAATCACTTGGAATCCTTTGGAAGACTTTGAAAACCTCCAAAGTGACTATTGTTTCTTTGTTTCTATTTATTTTTACAATCCCATGAAGCTACCATTCAAAAATATTGAAGAAAATTACATGTAAAGACCTAGTATAGCTATATAGTTTGCTAGTTTTTTGTTGAGAATGAAAGAGCTTCTTGAAAGAGTGAATAATGAAAAATAGAAATGAAAAAAATCCTACTTGGAAGTCAAAATCAGAATTTTTATGTTAAAACACATTTCAAACTTGCATGCAAAATCATTACTTTCCCGATTATTAGTAAGACTAGGGGAAAGTGATGTTAGAGTTATCATGTATTAGATAATATTAATTAATCTTTAATTAATTATTATTCTAATTCTCATGCACTTAAGCTAAACTTAGGATTGCTTTATTAGTTAACTCAATTCTTTATTTATGTTAATTAGAGATCTAATATTAGATTGAAATTTTGTCTCATCACACAGGATGTTGACACTTGTCATGGTCTAATCCCTTTATCATTAGGGTTTCTCTTATTAAGTATTCTCTCTCTTGTATTATTCATTTTACAAGTATTTTCATTTTAAGGAATAGAAAATCTTTGTTTTGCATAGCTCTTGCATGGAAGGTTTTTTGTTCATTGTTTGATCTTGTATCTCATGTTATTCACAAATCTAACATGGTATCAGAGCAAGGATTTAGTGAACATTTTCTCCATTTCTAAGTTTTTCTCATCTAGGGTTACAAGATCAAATTTGGAATTTTTAGTAGTTTTTTTTGCAATTTTTGGAGGTGGGGAAATTTTAGGAGCACTTTGGTGCGAAACGAAACTCATCATCACGTTTGGGAGGCTGATTTGATGAATTTTGACTATAAATTTTCTCAACTTTAGCATCAAAGGTTTTTGAGGAAAACAAGTTTCAATAGGGCTCTATACAACCTTATTAGACTATACCGTACGACAATTTCAAAAAAATATAAAAATAATTTTTTAAATAAAACACTTAGTGTTTTATTTAGTGCATCATCGGTGCTCAGCCAATGGGATGCTATGAGCAACCACCAACCGAAGCTCGGTGCCACTGATGCCAACTCTGCCACCATTCATATTGCCCCCTGTCAGCTTTGCTTGTGGTCACCTCTATGACCTGTATACTTTCGCTCAGCCTCACAGTATGGAGAAACTCCTAAGGTGAAATATTTTAGAGTGTTTGGAAGCAAATGTTATATCAATAGGGATGAAGAAAACCTAGGAAATTTTGATGCAAGATCAAATGAAGGAATTTTCCTTGGATATTCTACAAAGACCAAGGCATACAGGTGCTACAAAAAAGGCTAAAGTAGATAGTTGAAAGTGCAAGTGTTGAAGTGGATGAAGAATCACATTAGAGCTCAGTGTTGATGGAAGGATATGAATCTAATGAACCCCCGATTATAGATAAGAAGAAAAAGAAGAAGAGAAAGAAAATGAGATGCTAGTGGAAGAGGAAGAAGCTCTAAGAAAGAATCATAAGACTCCTAAGTATGCACAAAAGAATCATTTTGAGGATCAAATAATTGGAGACAAAAGCAAAAGTGTGTTGAAAAGAAGAAAAACTTCTATGGATAAGGAATAGGTAAACTTTGGTTTACTTTTTGAAGTAGAAACTTAAAAAGTTATTAAAGCATGCATGATGAAAATTAGATCAAAGCTATGGAAGAAGAGTTGAGGAAAATTGAGAAGCATCAAACATGGGAACTGGCCCCAAGACTAGAAAACAAGAATGTGATAGGAACTTAATGGGTTTTCAGGAATAAATTGAATGAGAATTGGGAAGTTATTAGAAAAAAGGCTAGGCTTCTATGTAAAGGCTCCTCACAAGTGGAAGGAATATATTTTGAAGATAATTTTGCTCCAATAGCAAGAATGGAGGCTATAGGATGTTTTTGGCTTTTACAGCACATAAAGACTTCAAGGTATATCAGATGGATGTAAAGTATACATTCTTGAATGGTGAATGAAAAGAAGAGGTGTACATTAAAAAATCTAAAGTTTTTTAGTTATCATAAGATCTTGATATGTTCTACAGGTTGAAAAGGCATTATATTGGCTCAAACTTTATCCTAGAGCCTAGTATGCAAGATTGGGCAGGTTCTTATTGCAGCAAGGATTCAAAAAGGGTACTGTAGATAGCAACCTTTACTTCAAAGTTTAAATATATATAAAATCCTGATTGTGGTTGTGTATGTTGGGCATAATCTTTGTAGGAAATGAGGTAATGTGTAAAATATTTGAAGATCAGTTTTAAAATAAGTTTGAAATGTCAATGTTTGGGGAGATGAATTTCTTCCTTAGGCTACAAATCAGTCAATCAAAAAAAGGTATATTCATTCACAATCAAAATATGTTAAGGAAATGTTAAAGAATTTTTGAATGGAGGACTCTAAACTAGTATCTACTTCCATGGTTACTAGTTGTAAGTTGAGCAAAAATGAGGAATCTCCTAAGACAGATTAGACCAAGTATAGATCCATGATTGGTGGTTTGCTATATCTAATTGCAACTAGACCTAATATTATTCATGTAGTATTTCTTGTGGCAAGATTTCAAGAAGATCCTAGAGAATCACATGTGGCATCAATCAAAAGGATATTTAGATATTTGAAGGGCACTCTGAACTACATGGTCTATGGTATTCTAAGGATACTAATTTCTCTTTGAGTACTTATACAAATGAAGATTGGAAAAGTTTTGTGGATGATAGAAGAAGTACAAGTGGAGTTATTTTTTCCTTGGAGACAAACTAGTTTCTTGGTTAAGTAAGAAACATGATGTCATTATCTACTGCAGAGGTAGAATATATTGCTGCAACATCTTGCTACACAGGTGTTGTGGATGAAGTAGACATTGAAAGATGTTAGTGTATCATATGATGAACCTATTTATATCTTGTGTGATAATACAAGTGTTATCAACATTTCAAAATATCTAATAATGCATTCAAGGATAAAGCATATCTCTACCCAGTATCACTTTCTAAGAGAGAAATTTGTTGAGAAGGAAGTAAAGTTTGAGTATGTTCCTAAAAAGGATCAAGCATAAAATATTTTCACATTTAGGATCTTCCAAAAGATATATTTAAGTATTTCAGAAAAAATCTAGGGGTTATTTCCCCCTTTTTTCAATTAGATGCATAAGATGATGCATCTATTAAGCGGTACAATTCAAGATTAATTCTTTGTCCTAGAATGATGAAGGCTACCTCTCAAGGGGAGCAAGTAGTGGTGTCTTTGGTTGATGCAGTCAGGGGGAGCATATCTTGTGCCTACAAGTGAGTGAGAGAGAGAGCAGTGAATTATGCGGGTGTTGCCCTTTTCCATTGATGTCAAAGGGGGGAGAAAAGTTTGAAAAACAATGGAAAACAAATGTTGGGAGAGAAAATTATGAAAAAATAATGAAAGGAATGACCAAGTAAGGGAGGAAGTTCCTTGAGTGTTGGAGATTAGAGTTTCTTTTGTTGTTGATGGTTTTTCAACAAGTGTTGCCATCAATTACAAAGGGGGAGATTGTTGCACTATGTTGTGTTGTGCCCTTTTCACACACATGCCCCACCAGAGGCGAGGACCCTCTTTCCTTTCTTTTTCTCTTTTGTTTTTCGTTAGGTTTTTCTTTTCCCCTTAAGGGATAGGTCCTTGAAATTTTGGTTCACTTCACCTTTTGAGTTTTGATACTTTGGGTGAGTTTGTTTTGCAACAATTAACTTCATATTTAACACTTGAAATTATTAGGCTCCTTGGGCACCAAATTTTCTAAGCATGGATGAGTTTTGGGAATTGCTTGTAGTCCCAAAATCCTCAAGGTTTTGTTTTCGCAAAATCCAGGGGTGTCTAGATTACCCGAGTTTTCCTTTTCACTGAATCTGTGCTCGATTGAAATTCATGTAGTCTTCATTTTACAAAATCTAGCATATGGTGAATTCTTCGAAATCCTTGTTTTTAGAGAATCCTTGACCCTTCAGATTCCTTGAGATTTTTTGAAATGTCTTGTGATTCATTTATTTCTATCTACGAATGAGCAAGTGGTCATTAATGCTCATGTGGATGATCAATTTATAATTCTATTTGAATTCTTTTTACATTATTATGCATTTGACATCTTGAGTATCTCATCCTTGAAGAGCATTTGGAGTGATTGTGCGAGTTGGAGATTAGGGTTTTATGGATTGTGCATGTGGATTTTGACCTAGGGTTTGCTGAGTCCAATTGGTATACTTCATTTTTGGTTTCCAAATCACAAAGTAGGGTTTTGAACCCATCTATTTATTTTTCTAATGGATTTAAACTTTGAATTAAGTAGGTGTTTCCCCTTGGATTGTGATTCAAGTTACATTTGTATTGATGATTGAGTTCATGAACTTTAAATCTATTCTTGTATATATTTTCCCTTGATTTCTGAATGATTTTTTTTATTCGATTTTGGTTCAACTCGATTTATGTTTCGAAATTGATTCTATTGGATTTTTTATGAGAATTCAAAATTTAAAATTTGAAGTTAGGGCATCATTGGATTGACTTAGGGATTATGGTTTTGACTGTTGATCTATTACACTGGTTGATTTTGATATTGAATGGCATAGATCACAACATCTTTAAATTGTGTTTAAAGTTTTATCATTTATCAATTTTTTTGCTATTATATGGATTTGAGATTGATGGGTGCGTTGAGTGTGAAGACCTAGTTTGCTCATGTTTTATGACTAGAAATACGGGATGGTTATGATCACATTTGCAATGCATTTTAGTTCATTGATTCAAATATATTATGATTTGATGGTTGCATTTGGTGAGTTAATTTATGGTCTGGCGATAATCTTAACCCGACTTGGAATTCTTGCTTGATCTTTAAAAGTTGGAGAACTTGATATGTATTTCTTCGCCAAATCCATGCGTGTTAGGATTTCCTAAGCCTTGTGTTTTTTGCATAGTCCCTTGAACTTCAGATTCTTTGAGCTATGCATGTTCACTAAAAATTTTAGTGCTCGGATTCCCTGGGGTGTTGTCTTTCACAAATTCCATGGGCCTTAGGAAAGTCCAATGATTTCATGGAATCCACCTACCTTTAAATTTCCTAAAAGTTGTTCCTTTGTTGATTTTGTGTCTTACTAGATTTCCCGAGTAGTGGGTTTTTGTTGATGCAACTCGTCTTCCTAGATTTCCCGAGGTATCATGATGATCATTCTAGGAAGTCCCTTAATATCATTTAGGGTTTGACTTGTGCTTATAAGGTTTGAGTCTTGGATTTCAAGCGCATTTAAGTCATAAGGAGGGGTTGCATATTGTTTGATAATTATTTTCCCATGTGTTCTTGTGTTTCGTAGAATCCTTGAGGGATCAGATTCCCCAAAAATCTGCCAAGGGTCAAAATCCCTAAAAGGCCTAAAAACCCGAAATGTGCTAAGAGTATGATTTTAAGGATTTATAACCTGATTTTCTGGATTTTAATAATGATTATAAATTATTATATATTTCATATGAAATGTTATGATTAATCTAATTATGAAGGAATGTAGTTATTAGTCTTTGCTTAGCATTTTGAGTAATTATGGTGTTTATTCTAATCAAATGCAGGCAGAGTCTAGCAACACTAAGAGTTCTAAGAGAAATTATACAAAAAACAATCAAGGAAGAGCCAACCACCAGAGTTGAGAAGATGAAGTACGATTTCAAAGGGAGACTTCCAAAATCTAAAATTTCTTCTCATTGGGAAAAGGTTGGAGATACAAACATGGGGCATGTAGATTATAAAGACTAAAAATAAAGGATGCATTATAATGCTCCCAACCCATTGGCTAGAAGATTAGTAAAGACAGGATTGGCTCAAGCAGCTAGATTTCCTCCTTCAACTTACAATGCCCAGAATTGATTATATAGTGCTCCAAGCATTTTGATTTAGAAAGAAGAGTAATAGTGGGTCCCCAAGGTAGAGTGTTGGCTAACTTAACAGAGGAATCAATAGCAAAGACATTCAACATTGCTCCACATCAAAAGTTGGTGAAAGTTAATATGGAGTTGGCAAAGAAGTTTTATGTTGATGACCCAAATGAGCCATTGGAGATAATCAATGTTAACTGGATTTATAAGCCCAAACCTCATTACTCTAAGTTGCCCAACCTATTACACAGAACTGGCTTTAAACTAGAGTATAATGACATGATCACTCTTCTCAGCAAAGTGATGGGTTTAGAGAAGGCTTCAATATTTGAAGATTGGATGTTCTATGTGATGGCACAAATTGAGAAAGGAATCAATTATCACTGGGTAGGCATGATTGGTGATAACTTAGAAAAATAATTGAGGGAAGTACAGGATACAAGAACCTTCACCATGAATTCCTATTTGGTATATATGCTTGCAAGGCATTATAGGCATAAAGGTTTGAGTTGTAAAGGTACCATTGGTCAAGACAAAGTGTATAATGTCTACCCTCAGCTCCATTTGAATACTTCTAACTATAGGAGGGTAAATGATGCTTTCACAATGTACATTATAAAAAAATTGTAGGATGCATTGCATATGAAGATCTTCAATGAAGCAATGGAGTTGATTAAGAAGTATGGCTATTGTTTTATCCAGTTTCCAAAATTCACATATATCTAAGTTCATGGCAGCCCCAAGGTACCTTATAAACTCCCAAGGTATCCAATAGATAAAGTTGTATTGTTGGAAGTAACATGACAGTTGGTGGCTTTTGGTTCAGTTTTGAAGGCTATGCATAAAGCTAGGGTTGGTGGAGATTTCCCCTTGACAGTTAATGGATGAGAGGCTTGCCCCATAATTCATAGTTCTCAACACTCAAAGGAAGAGATGGCACATATATATTTGAATGTCCAAATTCAAATAGAGACAATTTTGATCCTTATGGAGTAACACAAAAAATGGCCAATAGAGAATACATACATAAAGACAATATGGAGAACTATTGGGCCAACTATGGAGATGAATTTGAAGTGATTAAGAGAAAGTATCCTAGGCTTTCATTAAAGATGATAAGACTCCAAAGGGTAGTACAAGTGCCTGATCAAATTGAAGATAAGGAGGATCCAATACAATACCATGACTATATGCAATTTCAAAATAAACCTCTTCCTGCTATTGATTGGGTTGAGGATGAAGTTATGGAGTTAGATTAGATCAATTCCCAAGTGATCAAATACTCAAAGTAGTGGGAAAAGCATAAAATATTGAAGATGGAAGCTGATGAAATCAATCCTACCTATGAGTTAATGGGAGACTTAGAGTCTCAATCTTCAAAGGATGATTATGAGAAAAAAAAAGATGTTCTTGGTTCTCAAAGAGAGGAAGAATATTTTGAGGAAGAGCCTCTTACAATCAAGAGGAGAACAAGAGGTTAGGCCATGGCTATTGCTAAGGGTGAAGGGATTAAAAGGCAACCAATACCAAAGAAAAGAATGCCTACAAAATAAATTCCCTAGGGAACAACTGAGGCTCAGCCCTCTAAGAAAAAAAGATTAGTCAGAGGAGGAAATAAGGGTGCTTCTCCATCTAAAAGATAGAAGTCACAAGGAGCTAAGGAAGAAATTGATATTGAGAGTTCTAGGGACAAGACCCAGGTATATGTAAGGAAGAATTCTCCTTGAACAAGGGTTCCACCTTCTAATGTGGCAGATTTAGAAAAGGTGATTGAAGAATCAGATAAAGCTACAAGTGATCCACCATTTAAGAAGGGTGAAACTATAGAAGAAGTCACAAAAAACACTCCTCCCCAATCACCTCATCAACATGTTCACTCTGATAAAGAAGAGGGAGAGATCTACTAGAAAATGTTGCAGATGCCTTGAAAGAAAAAGAACAAGAGGAAGAGGAGTTAGAAAATCCAAAGGATGGAGACCCCAACAACCTTGGGGACTGATTAGAGTAGAATATTTATGAAACAAAAGATCCAGAAAAGAAGGAACCTGAAAAAGACAAAGGAGATGCCTTCTGAATCACCAAGGAAAGAAGAAGAAATACAACACTCTGACAAAGAAAAGTAAAAGGAAGATGAACAAGAAGAGTCAGAGAATGTTGAGGTGGATAAGACAGAAGACCTTTGAGGAAAAAATAGTCCTCATTCTGATACCAATTTAGAAGAACCAACTACTCCTGAATGTCTAAGAGAGAGCCTGAAACCAAAGCCAATGGTCATTGAAGAAATAACTCCTGATTGGGATAGCTTTCTTGTAGGCTTGGGAAAGACAAAAGAAAGAAAGAAAGAAAAAGTACTCTCTAGAATCATAAGATATGAAGTTAATAATAGGTTCCTCCATGTTGCCACTCTCATAGATGAGAAGCATAAGGATGAAGCTACTCCTTTAGATTACAAAGTGCAAACCATAAACTTAGGACCATCTACAAAAAAGAAAGAGGTTGAGGAGCTAAGAGATTATGAGATGCAATCCTAAAGAGATTAGAGAAGGAGACTCAAGTTTAAACTAGAAGAGTTGTAGAAATACATCTAGCATTTGGTTAAACCTTTGCAAGCCCAAGATAATGCAGGTACATCCACTTCATCCAACCTTTAATCAAAGGATGTCATTAATGAAGTGGAGAAGATGAAGGCCTTTGTGTTGACTACAAAAAAATGGATAAATGGGGTCTATCAAAAAGGTATTGTCTTAGTTGAGGAAGTTCTATAGGTGTATGAAAATACTTCTTCCTTCCAGGATATTGTATAGGAACTAGTAGTAGAATGTCAAGGCAAATATGATAAATCTATGACTAGGTTAATCAAAACCTTGGAAATTCCTAGAGAGGTATTGATAAAAGAAGATATTTTGGCTTTTGAGGACATGTATAAACCCAGGGTATGTATTGAAGAATTTAGATTCAAAAGGGAAGTCATGGAAAAAACCTTGGAAAAGATTCCTAAAATACAAAGTAAGTTGGAGGACATTCTAGGTTGTCGTATTCTATTTTCAGACATCATGACTGGTGATGGAACTTGCAAAGTTTTTATGTTCCATCTCAAGTCCTTGAACATTTCATTTTAATGTTGAGCTAACATCTGAGGGCTTAGGGTTTTGCTTTGTATCATTATTGAATGGTTCTTCTACTAGCTTAGAGTCCTTTCTTATAAAACCCTTGGCTCTAAATACTTTAAGAACAATCTATTTCACTGTTGACTTCCTATTGCCCATTGTCAATCACTTAGGAACATCTTATGTCATTCACTATTGCCGGGTAATCAGTCCCTCATGCCTAGGTCTAAATGTCTTAATTTTTATAGGGTTAAATAAAGGGCCTTTTTGGCCTTTACATCCTTTGCATTATTATGACTTAGGTGTCTTTGAGCCCTTTCTATCGTATCATCCTATAGGGTCTCCTTCATTAGAAGAACATATGTACAAGCACGTGTCTAAAGGTTTTCACTTAAGTCATGTCGACCTTTCATCCTTATCACTCATCGCTGATTACTTCAGAAGTACATGTTACGAATTGGCAATGAGCAATGAAGCTGTATATCTTTAATACCACTCATCGCGAATAGCTACTGGAGTTTTTAATTTGAATGCGCGATGAGCAATGTTCTTTGTATCATTGAGAGATCACTTATCACTAATGGATTTTTAGCGTTCAGTATTGTAACAGCGATAAGCAATGCCCCCCTGGCCTTATGTTCTTATTTTCATCGCTCATTGTGGATATGTTGTGAAATGATAAATTTCAATTAGCGATGAGCTATAGGATGTGTTTTCCTTGCATTGTGTATCACGGATATGTTTTGAGTGCAAAGTTCTACATTAGCAATATGTGATACTTATTGTCACTATGAAGATCTCTCATCACTAATTGCTCGCAAACTGTATGAGGAGAATTAGCAATGAGTGATGGCCTAATGTTTGTGTACTCTATCGCTCATCATGGATCCATTCCAAAGCTCAAGTTCCAAATTAGCGATGAGCGATAAGGTTCTTTGAAAGGTTTCTTTCACTAATTTGAAAAGATCTTATGTGCGATGTCTTTTGTACCATTGATTTTCATTATAGGTATACATTTCTCAATTAGGTATCTTCACTATATCTCCCATCGCTAATAGGATTCGAGGTGCAAAGTATGAACTAGCGATGTGAGATGGGAAATGAACGTGATCAAAGGATGTTCCATAGGTCCAAGGGTCGAGATTTCATCACATGAAATACTTACATCGCTGATGGAGCTAGTCAAGGATGAGGTATATCAGCAATAAGCAACAACCATTGCATGAGGAGGCGATGTGGAAAAATCCTAATGACATCGCATAAAGTAAAAAGGAAAGTAGCGGGATGGATGGAGAACCATTGATCTAGTTTTAAAACAAGATGATCCAATGGATTGATTTCATTGCGCTAACATTCTCATCACTGATTATACCCTAAAGTTTGGGCAAGGCCAATGATGAGCAATGAAATGTATAAGAACTATTTCCTTCAAAACGTTGGTCATATATACTTCGCTTATATTAATGGAGAAGCACGAATTAGGTTGGCAATGCATGTTGATTGTCAAATCACATATCATTAATTAGGATTAAGGGAGGCCATGGCAACATTTGAGTGGCATCACTATTTTCTAGGAACAAGTTGCTAATGGTCAAAAAATGATGCTCATGGTCACCATAGATGAATTTTTAAATGATTTAAGATTGATAGCCCAGATTCAAAGCCAAGCTGCTAAGTTATCAACTCGCTCGCATGAGGAGTTCTTGAATTAATTCTTGCATGCTTCAAAACTTCTATTTAATGCAGATCGTTCATTGTTCATCTTCACTGTCTTCCTAAGTTTGCAGTGAATGTGAGGTGTAGGATACTAAAGAGTGTGAATGTGTTAATTCTTCCCGAGTTGAATAGTGAATGCTCGTGTCTTGGGTAAGTTAATTTTCAAGTGGGCTCTCTGTTGGTTGTGCTTTAGTCTATTGGGATTCCCTTTTTTCGGGACTAGTTACAATTGTTTGGGTTTGTAGGTGTATTTCCCTGCAACTTTGATTTAGAATCTTTTGAATTATCAACTTTTGTTCATTTTGGAGATGGGAAGACAGGTGGGTATGTGCAGGATCATGATGGTGCCAAAAAGTGGCAATATGATGGTATGTGGCTAACGACTTTTTGTTTACCCAAAATTGATGAAATGAAAAGGGTTTTTAAAAAAAATTCTCAGCTTTCCACCAATATAAATTATGCTTTGTAACTTTGAATTTAATAAATTATTATTATTAATTTTCTATTTGAATTACAACTAAAGTCTTGATCAATAGGCTGATTGAAAAACATCTATAGCTTTCAAATGGTATCACATGTTTTGAATATGAAACATGTGTCACATTTTATGCTTCCTATACTATAGGATTAAAAAATGAAAAATTGAATTTCATGAAGTTTTGACCAAGTTAAGGTGGTCAAACATACAAGTTTTTATATTTTTAAAATTTGTAATAAAATTCATAATTAATTATTTACTTGGAAAAAATTACAAAAATATGCATCACATCGGGACATGAGTCCTCTAATTATATCTAAAATATTATAAAAAATACTATCATTTTATTGTGGTTAGGGTGGTCAGGACAAACACCTACTTCTTATTTTTTCCTTGAAATTTAATTACTATTGCATTGAAATTTAAATTTTTCAACAAATATATTTTTTTCTTTTTAAATAAGGCTAGTAGTTTAAAAAATACATTCAATTTTCTATAGATTCTATTCTTACATATTTTTGAAATAATATAGATAACTTATTCAAATTTTTACGTCAAGTTTCCTAACTCTGATTTTTCTTAAATTTTTGCCACTTAAGGGCCTGTTTTTTCCATGATGATCCTGCACATACCAGGGTGTGCCAATTCAGCTTATTAGGAGGTCTAGTCAATTGAATGTGTTTGAGTGCTATGAGGATATGTCTGTAACTAAGCAATCAAACCAACCTTCCCTTGAGGTTTCAAAGGGTACAAGGAGGGCTCAAGGGCATAAGAAGAAGGAAATTGTGTAGAGTACATACAAATTGAGAAGTAGAACCATTCTTGAAGAGATGGTCAAGATTAAAGGTAAGGAGCTGGGTTAGCCAACGAAAAAGGCTAGGAAAAAATAAAAGGGTCATAGAGCCTACCTAGGACAACATAATTCTCACATTGTTCTCTCTGATACTCCTTCAAATGTTGAAGGTGACATTGACTTGGGATATGGACAGTACCTTCATTCTCTAGTGCCATATGGTAGCTCTAATGATGAGGTGGTGATGGTTCCTCCAATTTCATTGAGGACAAGGAATATTCAAGCATCCTTTGATGCTAACGACTCTAAATAGGGTCTTTTCCATTCTTTTTTTTTTTATGACACCATGGTCTTTGCATAGGAGGTATTTTTTTTATGGGTCCGTGGTTTTGGTCTTTTACTCTTCCATGTTGATATGGAGGTCCTCTGGCTAATAAAAAATATTTTTTGTCTAAACATGAATGTGGCGACAACAACTAATATTGTGCTCATGTGTTTTGTCTTTTTTCCTCCTTTGTTCTCTAATGATTGCATGAAACCACCTAGGGAGTTCTTCAAGGATGCAGTTGAAATTAGGTTTTTGAAATGATATGAAATGAAATTGTAACTCAGCCAGATGCTTGTTGCTCCCCTGTTTATAAAGGGGATTTCATGGTTGAAGTAGGAGAGTTCCAAAATTTTGAGTCCAGAATAGGTTTTAAGGTGAATGCTATGCTCTTGAAGCAAATAGAATGTAAATAGATACATTAGTAAATATATCAGAAGCCAATCTAGGGAAAAAGTTATACTATATGAAGATATTAAATATAGTCTTACAAAGTAATATCAGTAATGAAGGAGAATATTAGTTCTAAAATGTTGCTCTCCTATGTATTTTTATTCCAAATTATGAATGAAGTTGTTAATTATAATTTCATTTGTCTTATGTCATTTGCACCGAATGAATGGGCTTGTTTTTGCTTCAGTTCAATGATTTGATTAAATTCTAAAATGAGACCATTAGTTTGTGGGAAAGGGATATAGGATTTGGTAATGAAGAAATATTTTAAAACACAATGAGTTAGATGCTACAAAGTGGCATGTTGATAGTCCATTAATTTATGAAGTTCAATTGTAATTGTATTACTAATTGATTGAAAGTTATGACTCCATTATTCCCTCAGATAGGGCATTGGTTGTTCTATTAGTTTATCTTATGGATGACTGATCTAGTAATGAATTCAGTCAAGGTTTTGAAATGGAAGTGAAATCTTAATATACTTTAATTTTCACTGCACCAACCTTCAAGTATTAGCGCATTCCCTGAAACAAATAGCAATTTCATAATAGGTATGCCAAGCCTTAGATGATATTGGTTTCTTAAGGAATACATCTATGAGGAAATTCTCTTGATCAAGTTGAGATATTATGAGCATAAGTAGGAATACCCAACTGGGTCTCACAGAGCCTAAAGAGAAGAATTGAGGTTCTAAATGCTTCACTTAAGTGTTGGCTAATCCCCAACCTTGATGATAATTGAGTTCTAGAAGATTCATAGGTAAGGATTGAGATTAAGTTTGGTTCGTAAAAAATAACCAACATAAATGTCGACTTCGAAGGGGACTACTTGGGAAATAGTTGCAGTACATGTGTTTTCCTTGATAGATTCATAGACTTGTTTTTAATACAAAGTTCTCACTGACAATGAGTAGTGACTCTGAAGAACTCTATACTAGTGACAGAATTGAAGAAAAAGGAATCTTAATGTAAAAACAACAGGTGGAAGCAACTTCATATGGTTAAAGTGTGATCCTCTACAAAGGAGGTGGTTTCTCTATGTAAAGAACCTGGACAAAGTGTGTTACCTGCTAATATATCCAGGTATTTTTCCTTGTTTTGACTTAAAAGAAGAAACAATTGTATATGAAAGCCATTTTAGAAAATAAGGAAGAAATATTTTATTCCTAATTCAGTGAGTAAAGCACTAAGGAAATGGAATAGTGATGTTTATGTTGCATACATCTGAGTTGAAATCTATAATATTTAAACAGAATGGAAGAAGTATGCTTATTTTTGTAGTATGTCTTTTAAAGGTGTTAAGACATAAAATACATTTGAGCTGGGCATTTATTATAGGGTTAATAGTTGAAGAGTAAGGTACAATAGAGATATAGCATTCCCCTATATTCTCTGGTAAAATACCAAATATAGAAATGCTAGTCATGCAATCCCTAGAATACTCTCAAAGGAAATTCTCTATTGAGAGATATAAGTCTTTAAGATTTGAAGGTATCAGAGGTTTCCCTAACAAAATTCTTGATGATATTAGGAAACAAGTACCAAAGTTTATAAGGAAAAAATATGAGTCAGCTTCCAAACACTTAAATGCATTCATTGTTGTGATGGGTGATTTTGAAATAAATCATGTGAGGATGTTGTCATGAAGTTGTTTGCTCAATCATTGAAAGAGGATTCCCAAGACTGGTACTCATATCTACCAAAATGTTCTATAGTTTCATGGAATTCTTTTATGATAGCATTTAGAACAATTTGGTGAAAGGATTAGTCCCAATGAGATAAAGAAGAGTTAGTTCCTTCTTTTAATCTCAAGATTCATGAATGCAGTAAATGATATTCCTGAGTATTTGAGACCTAGTGATGCAGAGTGTTTACTTACATATCTAGGTGCTTTTGACAAAAAAATGAGTTATTTGATAAGGGATAAAGAGCCTACAACATTGTAGCAGGCATATTGTATTGCTATGGACATAGAAAATTCTATTAAATACTCAATGATGAAAGGATATATGGCTGCAAGTGTTTGTTATACTAGTACACATTCTAAAGATGAAGTAAATAGGAAAGAAAAGGATGATCAATCTAATGGCAATATTGATGTTTCATTTTGTTCATTCTCACAACATATTGATCTTGAACAAAGTCAAGATAGTTTTTAGGAGTGTTCGGAAAATAATGACCAGGAATTGATAATTCAAAGATTTTCTAGTATAAAGAGGAATGAAGAGTTATCACCATACGAATTACTAGCAAGGTTCCTAGATTCTTTGTTAGAAATCCCTAAGAGGTTGAGACCTAAGGATGCAGTTTGCATTGACTTTTTTTGTGACATATATGAGACAAGGCTTAGTACCTTGCCTAAGGAGTTAAAGCCTCAAAATTTTGATCAAATAATTGATTGGATCAAAATTACTGAGGAAGAAAAGTATGACTATGAACAAATAGTGATGTTTCAAAATGGCAAGAATGCTAGCCTTACTAACAAAGATCAAAGGTTCACTCAAGGGATAAGTGGGGATGTATCTGAGGATAAATGTATACATAACAGTACAAATGATGATATTGTCATATTTACAGAAACTGATGATGTATATTATTTGAGGTTGCTAATTAGGGTAATGAAGGTGAAAATTTTAATTACTCTCATAAGGAATAAAAACTTCTATGTGAGGAAAAATTGAAAGTACCTTTATTGCTCCAAGAATTTAACTGTGTCAACCCTCATGAAACTCTTCATTTACCAGTAGATAGACATATTTCAAATGACCAACTCTTGCAAAGTACTCTAACTATTTTAGAATCAGAATTTCCTGATGATATGATTGGTTTTAAATCTGAAGACAAGAGTGCTTATCTTCAAAATCTGGAACCTGATTTTAATGATGAGATGGGTACAGGTAGTTAGTGGGGTTGGATTTTTTATTGTTTACATGAAGTAGAAATAGGATGTGTAGATCTTGATACAGAGATAGACATGGTTGTTTTTTATCAAAGTTCTGCTCGAGAAGGAAATGAAAAAATCTAGTTGGAAGAACATAAGTTATGTCATCATGAATCAATAGAAATATCATTTGAAAACATAGTTCAAAACCCCACTTCTAATCATACCAATTCTGAGTTAGTTTATCCATCTTTTGAAAAAAAATGTTTCCTATTGAAAGATGATGACTGGGAAGAAGAATCAAATTATGACATTGGTTTTGAAACATAAATCATTTCTGATATCTGGAATTATATAAATGATGCCTTTTACAAGAATGATTTTGTTTTAAGAAAGAGTGAAAGTTCCCTGGACTATGAGAAATTGATCTTTCAAGAAAATGAGGTATTGGGCAACATAATTGATTTATATTGTCCTGAGGCATATGAACACCAACTTGAAAAGGAGCTTGTGTATCATTGTTTTTGTTTACTGCACAAGATGGGTGCGATGTTGATCCAAATGAATCTGATATCAGTCAGGTAGACTATGAATGTTTCACTTTTCCAAACTAATTAAGTGAGCACTCGATGAAAAATAATGATAAGTTGAATCAAGTGGAATACTACACTAATCATGTATTCCAGTTAACACCTAGTTACAACACCCAGAGGGACATAAATGAGAGAGATAAGTGCAAGATCAGGTACAAGCCTCTAATTGTTGAACATAGTAGTTGTAGCATGATTAGCTGGTGGACTCTTCATGGTAATTTTTTTTAGCTTGGGTATGGTACAAATGGTGGAAAACAGGGTTTTTGACAGAGGTAAACACCAATTTTAAGATTGATCTGGCCCTATATGTTATATAAATACTATACATATGTTGCTTGGTTTTTTGTTCTCTTTCTTTTTCCTTGGTTTTTGTTTTATGTTCTTGGTCTACATCACCTGAGATTTTGGATTCTTGCTTTGTTCACTGAGAAACAGACGTCCCCAACTGGAGCCACCGATGGAACCTACAAAATTTTTTATGTTCCATCTCAAGTCCTTATTTCTTTTGAATGTTGAGCTGACATTTGAGGGCTTAGGGTTCTACTTTGTATCATTATTGAAGGTTTCTTGTACTGGCTTGGAGTCCTTTCTTATAAAACCCTTGGCTCAGAATACTTGAAGAACAATCTATTTCACTATTGACTTCCTATTGCCCGTTGTTGTTCACTTAGGGACATCTTATGTCATTCACTGTCCTTGGGTAACCAGTCCCTCATGCCTAGGTCTAAATTTCTTAACTTGTGTAGGGTTAAATAAAGGGCCTTTTTGGCCTTTACATCCTTTGCATTATTATGACTTAGGCGTCTTTGAGCCCTTTCTATGATATCATCCTAAAGGGTCCCCTTCATTAGAACAACATACGAGCATGTGTCTAAAATTTTTCACTTAAGTCCTATCGGCCTTTCATCCTTATCGCTTATCACTAATTACTTTAGAAGTGCATGTTTCAAATTGGCGATGAGCAATGAAGCAGTATATCTTTGATATCGCTCATCGCAAATAGTTGTTGAAGTTCTTAATTTAAATGTGTGATGAGTGATGTTCTTTGTATCATCAAGGAATCTCTTATCACTAATGGATTTTTAGCCTTCAGTATTGTAATAGCGATAAACGATGCCCCCTGGCCTTATGTTCTTATTTTCATTGCTCATCGTAGATATGTTGTGAAATGATAAATTTCAACTAGTGATGAGCAATAGGATGGGTTTTCCTTGAATCGTGTATCATGGATGTGTTTTAAGTGCAAAGTTCTACATTAGTGATGGGTATGTGCAGGATCATCATGGAAAAAACAGGCCCTTAAGTGGCATAAAAATCAGAAAAATAAAAGTTAGGCAACTTGATGTAAAAATTTGAATAAGTTATCTATATTATTTCAAAAATATGTAAGAATAGAATCTGTAGCAAATTGAATGTAGTTTCTAAACTACTAGGTTTTTAAATCTATTTGGTGAAAATTTGAAATTTCAATGCGTGAGTACTTAAATTTCAAGGAAAAATAAGAAGTAGGTGTCTGTCTGACCACCCTAACCACAATAAAATAATACTATTTTTTTATAAAATTTTAGATATAAGTAGAGGACTCATGTCCCGATGTGATGCATATTTTTTTGTAATTTTTTTCCAAGTAAACAATTAATTATGAATTTTTTATTATGACTTTTAAAAAATATAAAAAAATCATATGTTTGACCACCTTAACTTGGTCAAAACTTTATGAAATTTATTTTTTCTTTTTTTAATCCTATAGTATGTGAAGCATAGAATGTGATGCATGATTTGGATTCAAAAAATGTGATACCGTTTGAAAGCTATAGATGTTTTTCAATCAATCTATCAATTAGGACTTTAGTCATTATTTGAATAGAAAATGAGTAATAATTATTATTAAATTCAAAGTAAAGCATAATTTATATTGGTGGAAAGCTGATAATATCCTTTAAAAACCCTTTTCATTTCATCAATTTTGGATAGAAAAAAAGTCACCAGCCACATATGCATCATATTGCCACTTTTTAGCCCATCATGATCCTGCACATACCCTGATAAGCAATACGTATTGTCACTATGAATATCTCTCATCACTAATTTCTCACAAACTATATGAGGAGAATTAGCAATGAGTGATGGCCTGATTTTTTTGTACTTTACACTCATCACGAATCAATTCCAAAGCTCAAGTTCCAAAGCAATGATGATCGATAAGATTCTCTAAAAGGTTTCTTTCGCTAATTTGAAAAGATCTTATGTGCGATGTCTTTTGTACTATTTATTTTCATTGTAGGTGTACGTATACCATTGATTTTCTTTTGCTAATAGGATCTGAGGTGCAAAGTATGAATTAGTGATGTGCGATGGGAAATGAATGTGATCAAAGGATGCCATAGATCCAAGGATCGATATTTCATCACGTGAAATACTTACATCGTTGATGGAGCTAGTCAAGGATGAGGTATATCAACCATAAGCGACAACCATTGCATGAAGAGGCAACGTAGAAAGATCATGAGGACATTGCATAAAGAAAAAAGGAAAGTAGCAGGATGGATGGAGAACTGTTGATCTGGTTTTAAAACAAGATGATCCAACGGATTGATTTCATTGCAATAACATTCTCATCACTAATTATACCCTAAAGTTTGGGAAAGTCCAACAATGAGCAATGAAGTTTATAAGGAACAGTTTCCTTCAAAATGTTGCTCATATATACTTCACCAATATTAATGGAGAAGCACAAATTAGGCAACTAGCGATACATGTTGATTGTCATATCGTGTATCATTAATCAGGATTAAGGGATAACATGGAAACATTTGAGGTGGCATCACTATTTTCTAGGAACAAGTTGCTAATGGTCAAAAAATGATGCTCATGGTCACCATAGTTGAAGTTTTAAATTCTTTAAGATTGAAAGCTCGGATTCAAAGCTGAGCTGCTAAGTTATCAACTCGCTCGCTCGAGGATTTTTTGAATCATTAATTCTTGCATTCTTCAAAACTTCTATTTAATGCAAATCGTTCATTTTTCATCTTCACCATCTTTCTAAGTCTGTAGTGAATGTGAGGTGTAGGATATTGAAGAGTGTGAATGTGTTAATTCTTCCCTAGTTGAATAGTGAATGATTGTCTTGGGTAACTTAATTTTCAAGTGGGCTCTTTGTTGGTTGTGATCTAGTATATTGGGATTCCCTTTTTCTAGGACTGGTTGCAATTGTTTGGGTTTGTAGGTGTATTTCCCTACAACTTTGATTTAGAATCTTTTGAATTATCAACTTTTGTTCATTTTGGAGATGGGAAAGAAAGGTGTGCCAATTCAGCATGTTAGGAGGTCTAGTCAGTTGAATGTGTTCGAGTGCTATGAGGATATGTCTATAACTGAGCAATCAAACTAGCCTTCCCCTAAGGTTTCAAAGGGTAAGAGGAGGGCTTGAGATCATAAGAAGAATGAAATTGTGCAGAATACATACAAATTGAGAAGCGGGACCATTCCTGAAGAGATGGTCAAGATTAAAGGCAAGGAGTTGGATCAACCAACAAAAAAGGCCAAAAAAAAGACAAGGGTCATAGAGCCTGCCTGGGAAAACATAATTCTCCCATTGTGCTCTCTGATACTCCTTTGGATGCTGAAGGTGACAATGACTCAAGATATGGCAAGTACCTTCATTCTCTTGTGCCATATGGTAGCTCTAATGATGACGCAGTGATGGTTCCTCCAATTTCATCAAGGACAAGGAGTAGTCGAGCATCCTCTGATGTTGACGACTCTGAATAGGGTCTTATCCTTCTTCTTTTTTTATGACACCATGGTCTTTGCATAGGAAGTATTTGTTTCGATGGGTCTGTGGGTTTGGTCTTTTACTCTTCCATACTGATATGGAGGTTCTTTTGCTAATACAAAATCTTTTTTGGTCAAACATGAATGTGGTGACAACAACTAATATTCTAAACATGTGTTTTTTCTTTTGTCCTCCTCTGTTCTCTAATGATTCCATGAAATTTCCTAGGGAGTTCTTCGAGGATGCAGTTGAAATTAGGTTTTTCAAATGATATGAAATGAAATGATGAAATCGTAACTTAGTTAGATGCTTGTTGCTCCCCTATTTATAAAGGGGATTTCATGACTGGAGTAGGAGAGTTCTAAAATTTTGAGTCTAGAATAGGTCAAGGTGAATGCTACGCTATTGGAGAAAGTAGAATGTAAATAGATACATTATTAAATATATCAGAATCCAATCTAGGGTGAAAGTTATACTATACGAAGATCTTAAATATAGTTTTACAAAGTAATATCAGTAATGAAGGAGAATATTAGTTCTAAAATGTTGCTCTCATGTGTATTTTTCTTCCAAATTATGAATGAATTTGTTAATTATAACTTCATTTTTCTTCTGTCATTTGCACCAAATGAATGGGCTTTTTTTTTCTTCAGTTCAATGAGTTCATCTTAAATGCTAAAATGAGGCCATTATTTTGTGGGAAAGGGATATAGGATTTGGTAAGGAAGCAATATTTTAAAACGCAGTGAGTTAGATGCTACAAAGTGGCATGCTAATAGTCCATTAATTTTTGATGTTCAATCGTAATTGTATTACTGATTGATTGCAAGTTATGACTCCATTATTCCCTTAGATAGGGCACTGGTTGCTTTATTAGTTTATCTTATGGCTGACTGAGCTAGTAATGAATTCGGTTGGGGATTTGAAATGGAAGTGAATTCTTAATATACTTTGATTTGCACTGCACCAACCTTCAAGTATTAGCGTATTCCCTAAAACAAATAGCAATTTCATAATAGGTCTGCCAAGCCTTAGATGATATCAGTTTCTTGAGGAATACATCTGTGAGGAAATGATCTTGATCAAGTTGAGATATTATGAGCATAAGTAGGACTACCCTCCTAGGTATCACAGAGCCTGAAGAGAAGAAGTGAGGTTCTAAATGCTTCACTTAAGTGTTGGCCAATCCTCAACCTTGTTGATAATTGAGTTCTAGCATATTCATAGGTAAGGACTATGATTAAGTTTGGCTCTTAAAGTATAACCAAAAATTGGAAGGAAGAATCACTTGAAGCAGAGGTGGAGGTAGGTTTATGTACAGGTTGAGGATGGAGCAATTACAGAGAATCACCTAGAGGACGTCGCCATGTACATTACTATTTTGTATAAATATCAAAAGTATAAGATTGACTAGAATAAAACCTTGGAGAAATGTGAAGATGAAGTAAAATCAATAAAATTAAGGTTAAGGTTTATCCCTATTCCTAGTCAAGCCGACCTCGAGAAAGTGTTTCATAAGGTTTAGGAATTCTCTAGAAAGTAACAAATCGATAAGGAGGCCAACTAGGAGTAGTTACCTTGAGCTTAGTGCATACTATAATAACTAGCTGGAGTTTCAAGTCGGACACACCTAGAAATTTGTGTCAAATGGCCTTTTATTTGAATTTGATGTATTAATTGAAGGCCAACTTTAAATATTTTGTTGTAAAATTAAATGGGCAAGGAAAATAGCCAAGGATGACCTATTTTGGCCAACCTATATTGTATGCCCTATTTTAATTTTCTTCTAGTTTGACATGTTTGATAAACTCTATAATATGAGGTCTTTCATCATTGTAAAGATTGATTCTAAAATTGTTGCTATTTTGGTGAAATGAATACAAGAGAAGACATTGACTTGGTGCTCTTTTCTATATTATTTCATCTGTGTGCATGGTTCTTATGTTTCAAAAGTTTTTTTAAGTGATTAGTTTTTAAATCTAGTTCATTTCTTTCATGTTGATGATAAATTACTTGAGGTGTTTGAGGAATCTTCAGTTCATACTTTTGGTAGCTTGTTGATTGTAAGTTACTATGTAAAGTTAGCCTAGGCCTACTCAAGTATTGTAATAGTTCAATTGTGAGTGTTTATGCATTTCATGCTATTTTTGGTAAATGTTTGAATGCTTCACAGTCTGAAAATCTTTCATACCATTGGAGATTGCACTATTTTTGTTATACTGTAGATCTAATCCTAGTTAAGTAGGAATTGGTTATTGAAGATTGGTCCACCTTGAATGTTGTATTGTTTCCATGATTGCACTTAGGATTTAGATTAGAAATCTCTCTAAACCCTCGTCTTTTGATATTTCTTTGAGATTACTATTAGAGTAGGAATTTAAAAGCATCACTGAATTTTCATATTTTTCAAAGCATAATTTCTAGACCATAAATCTGGGAAAACTGTAGGGTTCATTTGCATTTCATATAGATTGCAAAACCGTCATTGTTGACTTAGGATTTCAGCTTTTTTTTTTACCATAATTCCCTTTGTGAATACCACCAAATCACATTTTCACTGAGTTGTTTGCGTATTGTCAAGAACTGACATTAGAGACCTTGGGGTTTTTTCTTGAAGTTTAATGTTAGAAATCACCTTTCAAGAGAGATAGGATACTTGTAATGTGTTTGTGTTTTCGTGGTGCTAAAACCACCATCAACATGTTGTCATTAGTGTTGTCATTGATGTCAACCTCTAGTGTGGATATGATGAGAAGGTGTTTGTGGTGTTGAGCAGGTGTTGCAGATGGAGTAGGTTCACTTGATTTCCAAGTGACTTTGAGAAAATTTGTAGAAAGAGTGTACAAGGTGATAGAAATGTATTTTGTATTATTCTTCACATTTCTTCATTCTTGAAGATGTGCTTGTATGGTTTGAACATGATGTTTGAAAGCCATTGAAGGTGTTATATCCAGAGTTTCAATTTTTGGATCATGTAGCAGTAGAAGATGTGGTTGAAAATGTCTACCCTGTGAAGAAGGATATCTTGGAGAAATGGAATTGCTCCACATTTCTCTATGTTGTAGTTTCTTGTCTTAGAAATTTGGGAATGTGAACTCATATTTCTTGTATATATCTTCCATTGGATGGTTTGGCGTTTAGTTGTTCTGTAAGGTTGGTTCTTGAGTTGTATCTTAGTGGTAGTTTGACTGGTTGCACATGATGATAGAATTTTTAATTTTATGTGTTTGTGCGAGTGATTTTGAATATTTTATTGATGATGGAATATTCAAAGATGTTTACTAATGTTGCAATGTGGTCGACAAGTTGTTTTCAGACTTGGTGACTTAGTGTGAATTTGATTGCTTGATAGTGTTAATGTAGTTTGGGAAACTTGGTGTGTTAGTCTTATTTGTGGATGTGCTTTGTAGTTTGTGGAAGCATGGTGTAGCGTTTCGATGTAGATCTGGCTCCTTGTTAACCCTTGGTGTGGTCTACCTTCACATATTTCCACTGCAAAAGTGTTTGGTGCCAACTTATTTGGTGGTTGCATGTTTGAGGTGCATACATTTCATTGAGGCCAACCTAGAGAAGGTTATTCATGGTTGTAGAAGATATATGTATGCAAGGTCAATTGTTGGAGAATTGTATGATGTTAAGAGTGGTGTTAAATTATGTATATGTGATTGTGTGTTGATATCAAAGTGTGATAATGAATTCCTATGACTACTGAAAGCAGTGAGCAAAATGTTTCTATATGCTTGAAGTTGTTGGAGGCAATGACATGAAGGTTGTAGATGGTTGTGGTAAATTATCCTATTTCTTTGAGGTAGTGAACCAACTTGTAATAGTTTCTTTTAATTCTCTTGTAATTTGGAATAAGTGACCTTCCTTGACAATGAGCCTTTCTTTCTTGTGGATAGTGAGTCCTTTGGGAAGTGAGCCCTTCTAGTAGTAAGCCTTTTGTAATTGGTATCGATATCCATATAGTGAGCTAATCCTCACCGTGGCTTTTCCCTTATTGGGTTTTCCACATAAAATCTAGTTCTATTGTGTATGGTTGTGGATGTGTTGATGTTTCATTTGTTTACATTCATACTAATGCTTATTAAGGGTTTGAAGGTTTTAATGTACAATTGATTCAGCCCCCTCTCAATTTTCTTGTGTGTCTAACACTCAATACTCCTCATCATCGATGGGATTCTATAGGGAAATGTGTACAGATGGGAGGTCAACCTCAATTAGGAAAGTGGATATATGGGCTCTAATAGTGAATGTAAGGGGGATGGCTTCAAACTACTTCATAAAATACTCAATAGTGGTGATGATGAACTTATGAAATTTAAAGGATGGAGGGAGGGTGGATTTTTCCAAATATTTTTAGGCCTCATTTATAGAAAGGTCATTGTGTGGTGATGGGTTGCAAATACTATATAGGTGCATGAATGATATCTCCAAGTTGTTGATATGATCGGAACTACTTAACATATTGACAAGAATAATGCTTCATAATAGGAAAATAATACCCTATTTTAAGAAGCTTCTTAGCCAATACTATTACACTAGTATTTTCTCCACAAATACCATCATTTACCTCTTGGATTGTAAGGTTATCAAATCTATAGGTTGCCTAAACATATTCATAAAGATCATGAGGTGTGCTAGAAGAAGGGTTCACATTGGTTGTAGCTTGGATTAGGTGTTAGGGTTTGATCAAGTAGGTAGGTATAGATGTCATGGTACCATGGTGATTTAGAATCATCAATATCATAAATAAGCTAAAAAATTTGGGACATCATATGTAGGAATGAGAAGTTGTTCCATTTGGAATTCACATCACTAGTTATTGCATGCAACATGTCGATTAGGAATCCAATAGTGGTCATGATATATGCTACTTTGTTATTGAGGTTCAAGGGAATTTTAAAGTTGTACACCATTAATTTGTAAGGAAGAAGTTTGTCATCCCTTGTTTGATATTAGTTGTTAAATTGTTTGATTATAAGTTGGCACTTTCCATAGACCTATATCTAAGTCATGTTCCATTGGATAACTATCATGATCCTTGTAATGAGAGACTCATATTTTAAAATGTTTTTAATGCAAGGAATACTCATTCTAAAAGCCTTCGGTATAAAATCTCCTTATGGTTTAATAAAGAGGATGGGCGGGTGCATGGAGATGGGTAGCCAATTTGTGGCCACTTTCAAAAAAAAGTTTTGAAAAGTCATAATGCGAGTGCACTATAACAAGCTCGCATTATGGCTTGGTGGGTCAAACCTGAGGCTTGGCCACAATGAGCCCATAACGTGAGAGCATTATAAGCGCTCGCATTACGACATGTTAAAAGAAAGAAAAAAAGTGAAACTCATTCATTCTTCATTTCGACTGTGGTTTTTGTTGTGCCCACGGCCAAAACCCCCATTTTTTGCACTTGCATTCTAGGAGGCATTGTGCAAAAATCTTCACCAATGGTTGTTATTTCTTTGCAAGGATGGTGCCATGATGACAAGGAGGTGTGAGAGGTAAGGATTGTTTTCTTTTTGTTTTTGATTTGTTGGTTTTAGGTTGCATTTGATTTTTTTTTTGAATTCGTAGGAGATGCAAATCAACTTGAAAACCCTCAAATCCTCAACAATAATAGCAACCAAATCCTCAAGAACAAAATCAGCCACAACAACAACCTCCTCCACCAATCACTCAACACCCTCCTAGAACTCAACAAAATTTAATGAGTGAAATTAAGAACAACAAAAAGAAAATTGAGGATTTAATCAGTAGGTTGAGTGATCCAAATGGTTCAACCATAGAAAGAATGACCCTAGCAAGTTCATTGAAAGATATTTTAAAAAATGTAGATTCAATTAGCAAACAAATAATTGGATGGCAAGATAGGAGGAAAGTGGCTAGGGCTTATTATGTAGATAAACTATCATATAAAGATGTTAATGATTTAAAAATTACAAAAGGTGATTTTTTCTCATTATTCACTGACCCGTGTACAAATCAAAATCTTACCCTCAATGCGAAGAGGTTTCCAATTCATTGGTGCCACCACCAACAGATTAGGAACTTTTTTTATGATAGGTGGTACATGGTCTTTGATTACCCATCGTGCAACAATTGTGAAGTCCCGCAATATTTCCTTAGGAAACTATACAGTGAGTTCATATTGAACAAAATCCCAAATTATTTTGATATGAGGGACTTCCAAGGGAGAGGTGGGGGTTCGACTTAGGATAGACATGGTGCACAATCAGATCCTATGCGGCAAGGGAAACTAGCTCTCGCTAGGTTGCCTCGTGAGCACATTGTTATGCCTTCCATTGCGAAGGAGAGTGCCGACATAAAGACATTGCAGGAAATCAACACTTTGACCCAGAGTGTCATCCATCATACTAGCCCTATTCTATAGCACCATCTAGGGGAGTCTTCAAGTGGTGGCCTTCGAACCCATGTGTGTCAATATTGCAGGGTGACTTGTTTATATGACCCCACTGACACTTAGGAGGCTACTACATAGGATCCATCTGTAGCTATGGAGATGGAGAGGGTAGCTGAAATTTTGCATGAGGTGTATGGCATTGATAGTCAGGTCAAATTTAGCATGTTTATTGAATTTAATTTATTAAATTTTGATTTTGAAATGCAAGATTAACTAATTTAGTTTTATGATTTTAATAAAATTCCAGGGTCACAGTGTTGAGACTAGATACACTGGCCCTCCACCTACTTATTTCTGCAGTACACCTATCAATGGGGTATGTAACTAGTAAAAAATTATAAATTTATTACATGTTAATAGCATTGTTTTACGAATGGTATTTTAATATGTGATTTTGGATGTTGAACAGGCTAATATTAGTGGTTTCAAGGCAACACCTCCCAGTGCCAGTGGATTTACTCAAACTTACACGCAAGTAATAGAATAAAGAGTTTAACTAATGAATTATACTTAATATATTTGTGTAGTTTATATTCATAACGTTGATTGCATTGCATTGCACATCATTCAAACTCAAAGCATTACTTCACATTCCATAACTAATAACTAGATGTTGATAGATGACAAAATTTCAACTACAATATAGTTGTTTAAAAATTCAACATAAGCAGTGATGCAATTACTTCACATAGCATAAGTAATAAGTCTAGGAGCAGCTTCCAATTGCATTTTCTTTTCATGGCATTCCATGAGACCACTTTTTACTTCTTAGCATCTTTTCAAACAGTTCATTGCCTTGTCTATGCTATGGATGCTTGGAAGGAATATATGAAAGAATAATAGTAAGTAATAAAATAGACAAGGCAATGAGTTTTCTGAAAAAATGCCTCAAAGAAATGCGGTCTCATGGTGATGTCCATCACCATGAGACCCAATTTATTTGAGGCACTTTTTCAAACAGCTCACCGCCTTTTCTATGCTACCACATTTTCCATACATGTCTACCAAAGCATTTTATCAAACAGTTCATTTCCTCACTACTATGGCTAAAAGCTTAAAAAAGGTGCTTTCCAACAAAATGATGCAATGTAGGGAAAT
Source organism: Sequoia sempervirens (assembly GCA_007258455.2). Lineage (NCBI taxonomy): Eukaryota > Viridiplantae > Streptophyta > Pinopsida > Cupressales > Cupressaceae > Sequoia > Sequoia sempervirens. The sequence goes on along the minus strand of VDFB02000015.1, from coordinate 331,111,953 downwards.
AAAATAACTTAACTTTATCATTCAAAAGTATTCAATCCACTTTGCAACTCAAAAACTCAATTCTTTCTTTATTTTCAAACTTCTACCTAGTCTTCCTACTAGGTCAGCCAACCCACTTTTCCTGTCAAAACTTTCAATTTTCTCAAACAACCTTGTCAACAAATCCCCAAATCAGGCACCCATCATGGCCTACTTTCACATATCAGAAACTCAATACCAACTCCTTTGGATCAGTGACATTTTATTAGTTTTCTCCTTCAATCTCTCCAACAACAACTTACATCGATGGATCATATCTTTTTTAAACATTTCCCAAACTTTCCAAATTCCTACAATGACTCAATAACCTCTACAACTACTTTTACCCTTGGAATTCCATGCCTTTACACCTTTTTTGCATTTTTACAATATTTGAAATTGACAACTTTGTCAATATTTTGTAATTTTGCACTTTATGCCTAAATTAACTAACTAAGACTATTGCAACCTCCAAAATGGATATTGAATCCTTATTACATCATCAAAACACCTTAACCAATTCAAACTCCTAAATTTTCCTCATGGAGGCATGTGCTTGCAAAGGTACACCTGCACGACAAACTATGGATGCTTGGAAAAAATCTATCAAAGCATAATAGTAAGCAATAGCATAGACAAGGCAGTTAGTAGTTTGAAAAAATTCCTCGAAGAAATGCGATCTCATGGTCATGGAATTCCATTCCATCACCATGAGACCGCATTTCTTCGAGGCATTTCTTTAAATAGCTCACCACCTTTTCTATGATACCACATTTTCCATACATGTGTACAAAAGCATTTTATCAAACTACTCACTTTCTTGTAACTATGGCTAAAAGCCTAAAATAAGTGCTTTCCAAAAAACTATTGATGCTTGGAAAAATATCTATCAAAGCACAATAGTAAGCAATTATATTATAGAGAAGGTAATGAACTTTCTGAAAAAATTCCTGAAAGAAATGCGGTCTTATGGTGATGGAATGCCATGACGTGCATTTGTTTGTAATGGCATTCCATCACCACAAGACCCCATTTCTTTGAGGCATTTTTTCAAATAGTTCACCACCTTCTCTATGCCACCACAGTTATCATACATGTCTACGAAAGCATTTGATCAAACAATTCATCGGCTTGCTGCTATGGGTAAAAGCCTAAAAACACATCCTTTCAAACAAGATATGGATAAGGCAAATAGTAAGCATGATAATAAAATATATATAGTTTAATAAGTACTCCAAATTTTGTTCATTATCTCATACATTATAAGTCATGAAATGGATCGCTATTGTAGTTTTTGTGATTGAATAATTTGTTGTTTAAGCCGAAACACCTCCGAATGTGATGAGGGCAATGGAGATTGGTGTTTCATCTACTATACAATCCTCGATGGCTCTAATAGGGGAGGTATGTGGAAAATTAGTAAATTTCAATTTACATTCGTTGTTATAGATGTTAGTTAGTCAAAAATCAAACCATTATTGATTCATTGTTTAATTTCTATTTGGATGGTTTATACAGGGCTTGAGCATGCCTGAGCATGGGTGTGTGAATATTTCCCTTGTGGAAAGAGATCATGAGATGGCGGTAAATGATTATTTTGTTAAATATATCATTTTTAATAATGTAATTTCTATATATTCATGTCTTTACTTCTTATTGTAATAGTTAAAACTTCACCATGAACTAAACACTAGGAGGAGCAGCAGGAGCACTCCTCGAGCACAACACAAATGAGTGACAGACCTATCACCATCCAATCAACAAGCAAAGGGAAAGAATTTATTTCTAGAGCATGGAGAGTAATGACTTTTGATTCCAGCGCCCTTTGTTGTATGCCTACATGGCAGTTTTGTACATATTTTGTATTGGATATATTTGGCATTGTATGCCTAAATGGCATTCTTGTAAGCCTATATGGCTACTTTGTACATATATTTTATACTTATATCAACATATATTGGTGTATGCCTACATGGCTATTTGGTTAATACAATTTTTTTATTGATGGTGTCCATATTTGCATTCTAAATTGATGGTTCAATAGATATGAGTTACGTGTATTCAAGTGTATAATTTACAACTTATGTGTATAATTTGTTACTTACATATGTTCCAATGTATACTTTGTGACTTACGTGTTTTCATGTGCATACCTTGTATTTGTGCATATATACTTTATATTAATTTGTGTATACTATGTATTCGTGTGTATACTTCAAGGCTTACGTGTTTTTGAGTACTTATGTTTCCCTTATTCACATGTACATGCTTGAATTTTTCATGTGTGCACTTATTAATTGGTTAGCCCTAGCATTGATCATTTTTTCCCTTCATGGTTTGTCTTGAATATTAATTGATTGATGCTAAACAACTTTATCTAAAAGCAAAAAACACATTTTCAATTAGTATTCCATGAAATGATTCATAAAAAGATTCCAATATGTTCTTGATGCATCACCATATAAACAAGTCAAAAGATTTATATGTCAACTTTTTGCAATATTTTTTCTTGTATACGAAATGGACTCAAGAGAAAGCAAGTTATAATTTATAATACAAATAAGAAATGGACTCAACGTTGTCCTAGACACCCAAATAGGTCTATTTAACAAAGCAACATGCTCTCAATCACTCTTCCAATTGCAAAACACCATTGGGCAACATTTACCAGTCTGCAAATCCAAAAAATCCACATTTTTTAGGGCGTGATTGGCCCTCTAACCCCACTATCCTCTAAACCCTCACTTTTCTCAAATTTCACTAGGGTATGTTGAAAACCCCATATCCATACATCATACAACCTCAAAACCTCTTCCACCACTCTTCATTCTATCTGAACAAACTTAATTGACCACCAAATTATGCTGCCCCTTGACTTTACCCATTTTTACTCCCTCAAACCTCTCTTTTTCATTCAAAACCCCTCTATTCCCAATTACAGAATCATGCCATAACATACTTTTGACCTCCCTTGTCCTTGCAGACCATTTGAACACATCAAAATCCACAACCTATTCTAACTTATTCTCAAGAAATTTCTTCTTTTCACCTTGTTTAGCCTTACTTTTAAGGCCAAAATTCAGAATTTAGAATAGGGGCAGCGTTAGTAATCTCTTCCAATGCCTTTACCAATGCTATTTTCTTATTTGTACTTACATAATTGACTCAAATGACCCCACACTAACTCAAAACTAAAAGCAAGATTACAAAATGGCCTATCATGGCCTTATTTGACATTATAATGACTAAAAGCACTGAACTAGACCTTCTTCATCAAATGGAGGAACAAGGTGCTCTGCAGTAATAAACATACACTTTTTCTTTGGAATACTCAGACTTCTCAACTATCGTGTGTATGTTTCTCTTTTCCATTATTTTGCATGCCATCATAAGGGATCAAGCTGGTTGAACGTGGCTCGGATCAATTCTGCGTGTTTGGGTGTGAAAGAGAACCATGCCTAGCGTAAACCTACCTATCGGGATGTGTTGGAGTAGTTATTTTGGTCACACGAATTGCAAAACGAAAGTTTCACCACTTTGCAACTTTAGATTGCTTCCATTTGACACTTTTCCATCAAGTGAAAAATTGACACCATGGGAAAATGACTCTGAGATAACAAAAACTGAGAGAGGTTATTATAGAGGGGCCCAACACAATCATGTAGGCTCAGATGAAGAGTTCGTAAGCATCGTGGTTTCTGAGTAATAGCCCATCAAAGTTTGCTTCCCTTTTGCACTTTGGACCCTTAAGGGATCAATCTAGTTGAACATAGCTCAGAGCAATTTTGTGTGTTTGGGTGTGAAAGAGGACCATTCCTAGCGTAAACATATCTATATAGACATGTTGGAATAATCTGTTTGGTCACATGAGTTGCAGAACGAAAGTTGCACCACTTTGCAACTTTGCACTACTTGCATTTGACACTTTTTCCATCAAGTGAAAATCCACTGCCACGAGAAAAGCACTATGAGATTGTCAAAAATGAGAGAGGTTTTTGTAGAGGGGCCCAGCATGATTCTATATGACTAGACAAGAAGTTTCTAAGTAGCATGGTATCCAAGTAACAACATGTTGAAGTTTGCATCCATTTTGCACTTTGGACTCTTAAGGGATAGATTCGGTTGAATGTAGCTCAGATCGATTCCGCACGTTTGGGTTCAAAATAGGACCATGCCTAGCATAAACATACCTATTCATACATGTTGGAATAGTCTATTTGGTCACACGAATTGCAGAATGAAAGTTGCACCACTTTGCAACTTTGCACTACTTACGTTTGACACTTTTTCCATCAAGTGAAAATTTGCCGCCACAGGAAAATGACTCCGAGATAGCCAAAATCGAGAGAGGTTTCTGTAGAGGGGTCCAACGTGATCCTGTAGGATTAGACAAGAAGTTTCTAAGAATCACGGTATCTAAGTAACAACCTGCTAAAGTTTGTAGCCATTTTGCACTTTGGACCCTAAAGGGATCGATCTAGTTGAACATAGCTTGGAGCTATTCCGCATGTTTGGGTGTGAAATAGAACCATTGCTAGTGTAAACATACCTATTCTAATGCATTAGAATAATCTGTTTGATCACACGAGTTGCAGAACGAAAGTTACACCACTTTGCAACTTTGCACTGCTTGCATTTGACACTTTTTCCATCAAGTGAAAATCTACCGCCACTGGAAAACCACTCCGAGATAGTCAAAACCAAGATTTTTTTGTAGAGGGGCCCAACACAATACTATAGGATCAGACGAGAAGTTTCTAAGCATCACAATATCCAAGTTACAACATGTTGAAGTTTGTAGCCATTTTGCACTTTGGACTCTAAAGGGATCAATCTGGTTGAACATAGCTCAAAGTGATTCTACATGTTTAGGTACAAAAGAGGGCCATGCCTAGAGTAAACATACCTATTCAAACATGTTGGAATAGTCCATTTGGTCACACGAGTTGTAGAACGAAAGTTGCATCACTTTGTAACTTTGCACTGCTTGCATTTGACACTTTTTCCATCAAGTGAAAATCCGCCGCTATCTGAAAACCACTCTGAGATAGCCAAAACTGAGAGAATTTTTTGTAGAGGGGCCCAACACAATCTTGTAGGATCATACGAAAAGTTTCTAAGCATCATGATATCCAAGTAATAGCATGCTAAAGTTTGCAGCCATTTCGCACTTTGGACTCTTAAGGGATTGATCTAGTTGAATGTAGCTCAGAGTGATTCTGCATGTTTAGGTGTGAAAGAGGACCAAGCCTAGCATAAAAATACCTATTTGGACACATTGGAACATTCCGTTTGGTTACACAAGTTGCAGAACGAAAGTTGCACCACTTTGCAACTTTGTACTGCTTGCATTTGACACATTTTCTATCAAGTGAAAATCCTCCACCACGGGAAAACCACTCCGATATAGCCAAAACTGAGAGAGGTTTTTGTAGAGGGTCCAACGCGATCCTATAAGATTAGATGAGAAGTTTCTAAGCATCACGGTATCTGAGTAACAACATGCTGAAGTTTGCAGCCATTTTGCACATTGGACTCTTAAGAGATCGATCCAGTGGAACATAGCTTGGAGCGATTTCGCATGTTTGGCTACGAAAGAGGACCATGTCTAGCGTAAAAATACCTATTTGGATGCGTTGGAATAGTCCGCTTGGTCACACAAGTTGCAGAACAAAAGTTGCACTACTTTGCAACTTTGCACTGCTTGCATTTGACTCTTTTTCCATCAAATGAAAATTCGTCGCCATGGGAAAACCACTCCTAGATAACGAAAACCAAGAATTTTTTTTGTAGAGGGGCCCAACGTGATCCTGTAGGATTAGACGAGAAGTTTCTAAGCATCACGGTATCTGAGTAATAGCATGCTAAAATTTGTAGCCATTTTGCACTTTGGACTCGTAAGGGATCGATTTGGTTGAACGTAGCTCAGAGCGATTCCGCGTGTTTGGGTGTGAAAGAGGACCATTCCTAGCGTAAAAATACCTACTTAGACATTTTGGAACAATCCTTTTGGTAACACAATTTACAGAACGAAAGTGGCAACACTATGCAACTTTGCATTGCTTGCATTGGACACTTTTTCCATCAAGTGAAAATCTGTCGCCATGGGAAAACCACTCCGAGATAGCCAAAACCGAGAGATTTTTTTGTAGAGGGGCCCAACACAATCTTTTAGGATCAAACGATAAGTTTCTAAGAATCACGGTATCCGAGTAATAGCATGCTAAAGTTTGCAGGCATTTAACACTTTGGACTCTTAAGGGATCGATCCGGTTGAATGTACCTCAGAGTGATTCTGCGTGTTTGGGTGTGAAAGAGGACCATGCCTAGTATAAAAATATATATTCAGACACATTGGAACAGTCCATTTGGTCACATGAGTTGCAGAACAAAAGTTGTACCACTTTGCAACTTTGCACTGCTTGCATTTGACACTTTTTCCATCAAGTGAAAACTGGACACCACGGGAAAAGCACTCCGAGAGAGCAAAAATCGAGAGAAGTTTTTGTAGAGGGGGCCCAACATGATCTTATAGGCTTAGATGGAGATTTCGTAAGCGCCATGGTTTCTGAGTAATACCCTGTCAAAGATTGCTACCCTTTTGCACTTTGGACCCTTAAGGGATTGAGTCGGTTGAACGTAGTTCAGAGTGATTTTGCATGTTTGAGTGTAAAAGAGGACCATTCCTAGCATAAATGTACCATTTCTAACATAAATGTACCATGTACTTAGAATAATATCAATAAAATTCCTTGTTTCCTTGCATTTTTCTATATTTTTACCAGAAATCTGATGTTTCCTTGAACTGTACAGTTTCGTATAGGGTGATTATGTTCTCTTTTTCAATCTGTTTGTATTTCCATAGACCCAATACATATTTAGAAACCCATTTTTATGTTAGGGTTCTTATTTGGTGAAATGGAATAAGTTTTATGGGGTTTTTTTGGTTGCCCCTATAGATTTTGATCTAAAAGGGCATGAAAAATGAGGTTTCACCCTAGGGGTTTGATAAATTATTGCATGTAGAGGTTGGGTGATTGTATTTTGAGTTTGTGTAGGTGATTTTAACAAGGTCTGAGGTGGTGGCATGTTTTGGCAAGGTTTCAAACAATTTCTTTCAATAAACCCTCCTCATATTAGCATAAAATAAGGGTTTTGTGGTTTGGCATGGTAGAGTGAGTTTCTCCTTAGACAAAATTGTGGATCTGAGGGTTTGGATACATGAGAATTACTTCCCCAACAAGTTCAGGGGGTTGTTGAATGTTTAAAGGTATGTTCCTTTGTAAATTAGGCCTAGTTAGCCTAATGAGGACAGCGAAGAAGGTCATTTTTGATGCACATGTTCCAAGATAGTCACTTTCTATAGAGGGTGTGTCTCCAACTATGGTATCTGAATCTATCTTACCATGATGCTTTCGCATTCGTGCCCTTTGTGCTACCAAATCTTGTTCTCTTTTTGAAAGTTGAGGTTCCTCCTTAGTTGGCTTGTTTTCTTCAATAGTATGCAATTTCTTCTTTTCACGACATGCCCTCAACCGTTCCCTCTCCTTTGCTTTGAAGGTTTCATACTCTTTGTCTGTTAGTTTATTCCTTCTTCTTTTCTTCGGCATGGTGGATAATTTTACCTATAGCATGGAAATGAGATGAATATTAGTTCCTAAAATATTTACCCATTCAAATAAATGAAATATATGTCATTCAAGGCTTCATAAAAAATACTTACAATCACCTTGTACAAGACTATTTCTAGCATAGACAAAGGTGGTGTAGGGGCATGCCATGATTACAATATAGGAAAAATTACATTGTTTTCCTTGTGTAAATGGGGTGTTAAAGAATAATTTTGATGAAATGTTGAAGGAACCTTCCATGTAATGGTTGTTTGAGCTTGAGCAAGGAATTTTTGAAGTGTTGTTGGTATTGGTGAGGTCTAGTAAACCCAGTTGTCAAAACTTTCAATAAACCCTAGGTTATTTGCATGAAAGTTGAGGGTTTGGTGGTACAGCATTTTAGAGGTCAAGGATCTGAGAAATAATGGTTGAATTTGTTGTTTTGTACAACATAATTAGTGACTGTTAGTTGAGATTTGGTGAAAACAAAGAGTTTTGGAGGTATCTCCTTTGTAAAAGAGGGCTATTTGGTGGCCTACAAGGTAGGGTAGCCTATTGGTTTTCAATATTGTTGCAAATAAACCTCTTCAAACCTTTTGGTATGTTGTGTTAGGAGTTGAAGTGTGTCTTAGATGATGTTTGTTAGGTCTTTGTATGACCTTCTCTAAAAGATATTGAGAAAAAGCAGTGTTGGAGGGCTACAAGCCTTTAGGTGTGTGTTTGGAATAAGTTGAGTGTATAGTGTTTAAGGGGCAGGTTTGTTGTTTCAGTCTGATCATTTGGAGTTGTTTGGGGTCTTCACCACCTAGGTTGCTACCACACTGCCCCTACCTTCTCAACCCTACCCTATTGGAAAGCTAGTGGAGCATTAGCAAGCTAGCTCACTCACTAGCTTGCCAATGTGGTAGGGTTGAGAAGGTAGGGGCAACGTATTCCTCATAGAAATAGGGTGCCACGATGATGCAAATGCAGTAGGGTTGAGAAGGTAGGGGAAGCGTATTCCTCATAGAAATGGGGTGCCACAGTGATACATCATTGTGGCACCCCATTTCTATGAGGAATACGCTGCCCCTACCTTCTCAACCCTACCGCATTGGCAAGCTAGTGGAGTGTTGGCAAGCTAACTCACTCACTAGCTTGCCAACGTGGAAGGGTTAAGGTAGGGGCAGCGTATGCCTCATAGAAATGGGGTGCCATGGTGATTTAATCACCATGACATGCCATTTCTATGAGGCATACGCTACCCCTACCGTGTCAACCATTTCTAAGACCAGACTGAACACACAGTTTTAAGGTTTGAAAGTCATTTAAAATGGTGTATTGAATCATTCCTCTCACTGTGGCCACTCTAACTCGAGTAATGGGTTTTCAACATCACTAAAAAGGTGTGGGAATGTTGAGTGTGTATAGGGGAGGTCAAGAGTTGAGTTGGGCATGAAGCCCTAGAGTGAAATTTGGTGTTTTCCATGTGAATTTGAGAGGTTTTGACATGCTAAAGTGAGTATTGTGTTAGGGAAGCATTGTTTCTTTTTTAATTGAGTTTTTTCAGGCCATTATAGACCTTCTTGAGGTGGTGGCATGTTTTGATAAGGTTGGGAAGTGTGTTTTCCAATAAGCCCTACGTTATTTTCCTTAAAAAAAGGGTTTTTGGTTTTGGCATCTTGGTGGATGAATTTTTGAGAATTAATTGTGAATTCTTTGGTTTGAATACATATAAATTTCTTCCCACATGTGTTTGGAGGTTTTGGTCAAGTTTCAAGATAAGTTTCTTTGCTAAAGTGTCCTAATTTGAGGCCTAGTTGGCATAGAAAGCCTGATTTGAGAAAGTTGTTACAAAGTAACCAATAGTGATTTGTTGGCATGTGATTGTGTACCCTGAAGGGTCCTTGAAATGGTTCAAGTATTGGTGTGAAATAATCTTATCAAGAATAAATACCCAATTGAATGAGTTGGCAATGGTACAAGGAAGAGTGCTGATTTGGTGAAAAGTGAAGAGTTTTGAGAATTGTGACTTGTGAATTACTGTTGTTGGTTGATTTTTTGTGTTCAGTTGTGTTGCAAGACCTCCCCTGGTTGCATCACAATTCAAATGCTTTGTCCATGCTTCCATTTTGATGACAACCTAAGGTTATAATGACAAACAAACAATGATCAACATGGAATATAATTCTTTGACAAAGTACCTCAATGAAAGCTTCAGAGAGTGGTATGCACTTCCATAATAAAGGATTGAGAAATGATGTTTTATTTTACTTCCTTAAAACGTATGTCATATATATGTGTATACAAAATTTGGAAGCATACACAAGGTAAGTCAATTGTTAAATAACAAAATTCCTCAAAGAGATGTGGTTTAAAAATGTAATTGGCAAGTGTATAGAATTGTGTAATTTAAAATATGCATTTACAACCTAAGGTTATATAATGAAAGACAAAAAATGATCAACATGGAATATGCAAAATAACAAAAATGAAATCAAACCATAATAGAATGAAAGAAAATGTGTAAAGACTTCACATACCTAAAAAATAGAGTTTCAAATGGAGGGGTTCAACCCAATTATGTAGCCTTATCTTCTTCTTTCTTCAAACTCCTCAACAATTTGACTTTTTCAAAAGCTTGTTCCCCTCCAAACTTCAATTGTATATCAGTTTTCAATGGAATTTAAACTTGAATTGATATTATATGTCTTTCAACATGAAAACTCTGCTATTTCATGCAAAGGTGGTAGAAAGATCATGAACAGGTGGTGGAATGTGAAAAACATGCATGCACACTTCACAACATCATCAAAAAGATAATTTTTGTCAGAACACACACAAAACCAAGAGAATATGCAGAATGTGGGCCTTGAGATCATGGTTATATTGAGTTTTTTTACTGTTTATAGTGCAACTATAATGTGAGCACATTATTTCTTCCTAAAATGGCCATATCTCTACTTCTTCAAAACGTGCTCACGTTATGAGAAAGTTGGTTTTTTAATAGATTTATTTTCTCTCTTTGTCTATACCCTAAATACCATGATTATATCTCTCTTCCCTCTACCCTTCTACCTTAATTATATCTCTCTCCCCTCTACCCTCTCCCCTTAACCCTTATACCCTCTATCTCTCTCACTCCCTCCCTCTCTCTCTCTCGATTCTCTCCCTTGTCTCTCAATCCCTATACCCTCTCCATCTCTCAACTCCCTATCTCTAACTCACTCACTCATTCAATCTCTC
>VDFB02000015.1:331034094-331101000 GCA_007258455.2 Sequoia sempervirens | reverse complement strand
AATATATAAAAATACATTCAATATGCATTTAACATAAAGAAAGACATAACACGAGCGCATTATACCGCGCTCGCATTATGTCTTGCTAGACATGCTCCCCACAAACAAGAAAAACAAATCAAAGCTGACATACAACACAAGCACGTTATAACATGCTTGCGCTATATCTTGCTTTAGGAATCCCCAAGCCTTGGGATTGGTAGTTGCCTTGGAATACCAACCTAAAGGCTTGGAGGGAATTCCTAACAACTAGAGATGTTTTTTTGCAATTCCTACAATATTTCACATAATCAAGTTCGTGCTCACTATCAGGATTGCACGTGGTTCAATATCAAACAAATCAAACATCTAGGTAATGTTAGATTCTCTCTTAGCTATCCAACAATGTAATTTTTTTCACTTTTTGACAATGTTAAGCTATTCATCCATAATTTATTTTGTTTGTATGTCTTTTTTTTTGGAAAAAAGCAGTGTTTGGTGGTTTTTTCGTTATAAATTAACCATTCATCGAAATTTCAAATAAATTACATTTTTAGAAACTAGACTCCATTCTACAATTTTTTTAAAAAAAAAATCAATTAGTTTCTAAAATTTGTAGGGGTAGCACAACCAAAATTATGTTTTCAGGAAGTGTCCTCTTCAAAAATTAGTAAAAAATAAAATATTCATTAAAAAATTATTAGAAAAATCATGCATCAACTACATACTATTAGCTAATTTCTGACCGTAGTGATTTTAAAAATACTAAAAAAAGTCCACCTATGAGGGTCGTACAAGATTTGCTATGTTATGTTTTTCTTACAAAAACAACGCAAATTTGTGTACATCCCTTGTTTGAACCCCTTAATCTCAACCATTTTCAAAATAAATTAGTAGTTTAGAAAGTAGACTTGGAGCAATTGAATCCTTCTTTTTGTTCCATCTCAAAATTTTGAGTGTAACTATCCTTAATTGCACGTCCAAGGTTAGTATTTCCTGATTTCAGAGAAAAGGTGGCCACTTAAGCCCCCTTTTTGGGAACCATCTTGGTGCACTTACCCGAGTGTTAGTGCCTAAACTATACTATGTGTAGGAGTCACTAAAATATAGTTTATATAGGATGTGGATTCACCAAGGGTGAAAATGAATTCATCTAGAAATTTGACAACTAGAGGATGATGATCTATCAATGGTGCTTTAGCCAACCAATCTACAAGAAATTATCATTTGATAACTTTTATGTGTAGATATTCTATGTCAAACTTACTAATAAGAATAAACCGCTTAGCCATTCATCTTGTGAGGGAGGCCATGGATAAGAGATTAAATTAAGTGGGTCAATATTTGATATGAGCTTAGTCAGATGGTTAATCATGTATAGTTTCATGGATTTTGGGAGCTAAAGACAACAAATAGATATGTGTACATAAAATTTTGAGCATACAAGAATAAGCTAAACAATATAACCTATCTTATTAAAAATGCATGCAACACTCAAGATAAAGAGAAGTGCTAGCAAACATTGATGAAAATCATAAAGTTTGGTGGTTGTGGTTAAGGTTGGTGGATGATGAGGTATGTGAGTGCATTTACCAATAACATAACATTTCATTGCCAGGTATGATTAAAATGGCTTAGGATGGCATCCTATTTATATATTTCATAGTTGCACGATATTAGATGGCCAAGATTAAAATGAGAGATAAAGGGATCAAATTGGTCAAGAGAAGAAAAATAATCTATAACATTATGAACCTACTCATAAAATATCTGCAAGAGTTAACATTTTCTATCAATTTTGACACACAAAAGAGTAAAAGCCTAACATAATGCAAATGAGAAAAGCATACCTCTCAAGTAGCTGCAATGAGGAAGCATACCTAGAGGTGTAATATAGTGGTATAAAAGTGTCTACGTTGTCCTACATCTAGAGGATCTTCATTTGCAATGCAACTCTCCAGATATATCCAGAATGATCAATGAGCAGAAGTCCAAACCCATGCCACTCTCACATGACATATTCCCTCGAGTTCTTCCTTATTATCATCAGTGGACCAAAACCTATGGTACACTTGTATTCTGCCTTTTTTTAAGCATCTGGTATTTCATTAATCATATTACTGGAATCCTGCTTAGCACCATTGATTGTTTTGCTTGGGTGTTGTTAGAACTTAGAATAGTGGCAGATAAAAGAAGAATAGTGAGCAATTAAGAAGAGGATAAAGGACTCTGAAGACCGTATTGATTAATAAACTTGTTACATGTGATATAGGTCAGGATTTTATTTTCTGGTTTGGGCCTCAAGCCAGATTGGTTGTTCCCCACCCAGAGCTTATTAAGGAGATATGTTCTACTAAATTTGGCAACTATACAAAGCCTCGGGGTAATCCCCTCGCAAGACAACTGGTTGGACAGGGACTTGTGGGGTTGACAGGTGAGAAATGGGCTCAGCACAGGAAAATCATCAATCCCGCTTTCCATATGGATCTCTTGAAGGTAAGGCACTGAATGTCTGTATTTATGTCCTAAATAAGGGAAAAAGTGATCTAATATATAAATTGATGATTCTATTTTTTTTAGAGAAATCCATCGAGTTCCTACTAATAAATAACATAGATGTAATCTTCTAAAAATTTCATGCGATTGATTAATGGACTAACACCCAATCATGAAGGATAAAACCCTCTTTCGAAGCATGCAGGGGCGGACGATTGGGCTTTTACTATTTGCAGAGCCAGGGTGGTTCCCCTGATAGGGTGTCCCTGTAAATTTTAAACAAGCAGAGAAAACATAAAACAGAAGAAAGAAATTGGAGACAAAATAAACAAACACAATATTTACATGGTTCACCAAAACTGACTACATCTACGGGAAAGCAGGGAATAATTTCTGTTAATCAATATCCAAATCTACATCTTAGTACATAGCCTGCACACATCCATTTATAGAGTCATATTCAACTATCAAGTAAAGAGTCAGGTGAATGCGAATGGTGATCTGACCGTTGGGCCCAGGTTATCTAGATCCCCTAGCATTCTATGGCTGATTAGTGCATAGAATTTGTCTCCATGGCCAAATTTGGCACTTGGGTACAAGCATTGGTGAGTGTTTGAGCCCTGAAGCTCATCACAGCTCAAGTTAAACATCTTTTAAGTAGTATGCAATCAGTTTTAAGAAGCTTCTAGTCTTGAACCTTAAGCCAATCTTTTAAGAAGCTTCTAGTCCTGAACCTCAAGACACTCTTAAGGATGTCTAGTGCAGGGTCATATTACTTAATGCCAGATATTCTTAAAAAACTGAATTGTGATCCAGTTTGTTTGTCTGTGATTAAGAATTAAGCTAGCGATACTTCCAATGAGGAAACCTAAATTAAGCGCCATGCCTCTGCTGCTCTGGGTTGACCTACCTTTAGTGAAAGATTATCTCTGAGTCAAAGATTATCTCCGAGTCAAAGATCGAGGTCATTTTGACAAAGCAGAATACTTTTCTGAAAGCATCTTAACAGAGGGAAGATTCTGTGTGGTGTTAAGTCCAAGGTTGCGCATGTTTCCAGCAGTCATAAAGAGATACATTGGAGACCATGGAATTACTTGCAAGTTTTTATCAATACTGACATTGAGAGAATTCTTTGCAAGTAGAAAAATAGTATCATGAACTAATTTTGTTTAATTTACTGGCCAGTGGAAATTAGACCTAGTTCTCTGAAATTGGAGAGCTCATTTAATAGCTTTTTTTTTCTCTTTTATTGATCTACAAATCTTTAAATAAATAACATATGTGGACATATGTATCTCTTACATGAAACATAATTCTATATCACAAATATGTTGGGGTGTGATTAAATATAATCTATATTTTTAACATTTAATAAATTTTATTTTATCACACAATTTAACTAAATGATAAGTTTTAAACCTTATCAATTTAACTTGTAACTACCAATCTTGCTTTGTGCTTGTCAATTTAGCCATAAGATTTAAACCTTATCTTGACTGGTAATTTTTGAATGCCAAATTTCTGTTCCAATCTGTAGAGTTTACTGTCATCTTATATATATTCCAAATACATGACTCCGAAAAGAAAAACCCTAATTCGATAGAAACTATGCAGATTATTTGATAAATTACTAAATGCTTCTCTATTTTAATATTTATATTCAAAATTTCATAGGAAGATATGTTCTGTCAATTAGAAACTTTCGTATTTTAATTATATTAGTTCTGTAATTACAGGGTATGATTCCAACAATTGTGAAAAGCAGTGCCAATATGTTGGATGAATGGAGTAAATTGATATTGTCAGGTGCATCTGAACTTGAAGTGCAAAAGGAGTTTCGTGACCTCACGGCAGATGTTATTGCCCGCACAGTGTTTGGTGGCAATTTTACAGAGGGAAGGCATATCTTTGATATGCAGGAAAAATAGATGAATCTTATATCTGAATTATTTCACAGTATTTATATTCCAGGTTTCAGGTAACAAACTAGAGTGTTATGACAGTACAATTGTCAATATTAAGTTGCCAAAGAATGCAATCAAAGTTTTCATTGGAGTGTGTTCATGTCTCTGTCCCTGTTATGTTTCTCTTGAAAAAGTCGTTGGAGAGATTTTCCAATATTTGTCTTACAGTTGGGAGTGCCACTTATTTTCCAACTGTATCTTCCCATCTCAAATGCCTTTGCCCTTCAATAATTATGTGCCTTTGGCAGTGTTTTTAAATTTAGGAATTTTTATCCTGTGAAGACATTTTTGTCAATAGGATAAATAGCTTGGTACGTTAAGAGGGTTTACTCATATTCTGAAGTATGCTGAATCTATAACTTCTTTTGGTTTCTTATATGGGTACCTAATGTCTGAAAATGACTCCTCTTAGCAGGTTTCTGCCTACTACAAAGAATAGGCAACTTTGGAATGTGGAGAAAGAAATAAGAAGATGTGTAAGACAGGTTATAGATGCCAGGGAAAAGACTATTGAAATAGGAAAAACAGGTAGCTATGGTGCCGATCTGCTTGGTATAATGATGTCTGAGAGCAAGAAGCAGGTGGGAGTCAATTTAAAAAGTAATGCAAGTCTGACTACAGAGGAAATCATTGATGAATGTAAGACTTTCTACTTTGCTGGTCATGAAACAACGTCAGTCCTCTTGACATGGACCATAGTATTGTTGGGCATACATCAAGATTGGCAAGAGCGAGGTCGTAGAGAGGTGGTGGAAGTGTGTGGGAGAAACAATTATCCAGATACAGACAGCTTAAGTCACCTCAAAATTGTAAGGACAATCTAACACAAACCGAAATTTCCATGTGAATTACATAAATTATTTTGAAACTAGTAAAATTAAAATAATAAACTTCAGTAAGTGTCGTTTGCTTCCGCTCTAAGAAACTGAATTTGACTAAAGCCTCTGTACTTTTCCCTGTACATGAGGTACTTGGTGAGTGCTGAAACATTAGAGAAACTTAGATTCAGTTATTGTAATTTAAATATATATAGGCAATAGAATTAAATCGCAGATATAGGGCCTATGTGAAATGATATT
The DNA here is from genome assembly GCA_007258455.2 of Sequoia sempervirens. Lineage (NCBI taxonomy): Eukaryota > Viridiplantae > Streptophyta > Pinopsida > Cupressales > Cupressaceae > Sequoia > Sequoia sempervirens. The sequence continues at coordinate 331,095,482 of VDFB02000015.1, read as the reverse complement.
AAAGAAGGTCAAACTATAACAGTTATTGTGGGTAAGCAGTTGGTCTAAGAAATGAAACAAAAAGCAGAGACATTATTCAAATTTTGTAATATTATTTTATCAAACTTTCTTCACAGAATGTAGTGGGAAGCAATATCCAATTTGGCAAAGTGATAATAATCATAGTTAAACTGTTAAACAAGAACTGGTATTTGAGTTCAAAAGTAATATTTTGGATGTCTCATAAAATATTGCATGAATGTTTTGTAGGTGGGAATGATTATAAATGAAGCCTTGAGACTTTATCCACCAACAACATTTCTACGGCGACAGGCATGTGAGCCAACGAAACTTGGAAGGCTCTCAATTCCTGCAGGCACTCAACTTGAGCTCCCGATCCTTGCAATCCACCCAACGATTTCAACCCAGGGCGATTTAGTGAAGGAATTGCAAAGGCTGCAAAGCATCCAATGGCGTTCATGCCCTTTGGTGCAGGTCCAACTATATGTGTGGGTCATAATTTTACCTTGTTGGAAGCAAAATTAGTTTTGACCATGATTCTGCAAAAAATCAGGTTATCTTCCACATGGACTAATATCTGAGAACAACACTACCTAGAAATTCCTCTATTTGTTGAGATTCAAATTTTCATTACAAATTTACTATAGCATAAAATCTACCACCAAGCCTCAATAGTGTAGATGTCGAAAAGTACCTCAAATCAGGAGTGTTGGGAATAAAATCTACCACCAACTAAACCAACTGATGTAGTTAATATGTGACTCCCAATTTTGTGAACTGATTGAACTAAAATATAGAATGTAGAAAACAAAAATCAGAATAAGACTTTTTATTATTCACATATAACTGAAACAGGGACACATGTTTTTATAGAAAGAGTAGGAGATTCCTAAAAGACTCGAGCCAAACTTCTCTAGATTAACCTACTAACCTATAGCTAATCTATTCCTAACAGCACTTAGTGTTAAATATTAAAAACAAGCAAAGAAATAAAACAGAAAAGAAAAGAGCAAAATAAGAGACACCAAATTATAGTGGTTCGGCAAAATGCCTACATCCACTCTCAAAGCAGGGGAATATCTTTATTCACTATATCTTCAATATTACATTACACAGCAGCAAACACAGCAATATATAATCTTTAACAGTCAATACTCTCCACACCACAATGTCTAGTAATAGACAACCACATAACCTCCAAAGGACACCTTGTGAGCATGCAATGGTCAATATAAAAATAGAGGAAGTAGTGGGAGTGAGGATTGGACTGCAATAATGAGATCATTACACCAACAATCTCTCACTTGAAGTCCAATCCGAGCTGCAAAAGCTGCCCAGACATAGCCCCTGCAATTTCCAATCTGATTATCAGTTTGAAAACAAGCCCACATTGCAGGGCTTCAACGTCTGTTCAAGGACAATCTTATAAATCGTTTCTAGGTTTGCCAATCAATCGCAACACCTTCCTTTTGCAAAATTTTGAACATTGTTTGCTTCCCTGTCTTCTCCTTTGTCAAGAACTGATCCAAATCAAATGGATCTGCTTCCTTTGTATTTTCAACAGTTGCATTTTCCTGTACCTCTTCTTGGGAGCTTCTCAATAAACGCAATAATATAGGGAATCCCTCTTTAAACCAGAAACTATGTAAACCAGGGGCATTACGCTCTGCAATTTGCAACTGTGTAATAGAAAGCGTCCATTCAAGCCATATAAGACTTTTATCAAACAATTCCCTAGCTTTAAGGTCGTTGTCAGGTTTAACATTTCTCACCACCTGATACAGACGAATTATTTCATCCTGTGCAGCAGCTAGCTCCTGGCGCAGACCTACTTGTGTAGTTGCAAGTCTCTTGTTCTCTGCAACAAGCCTTTGAATTTCTTCATGCTACGATTCAAGTTCCTCTGGCATATCAAAACTCCCCTGCACACTGCTTCCAAAACTCTGCCTCTGTATACCTCCCTGTGGCAGCGAACTCATACTCTTTCTGGATTCCAAATTCCATTCATTTAAATTCTGAAAATTATTCTGTAAATTAACTTCAATATTACTACCCTGTTCCTGCAGAGGTCCTCCAATTTGCTGTCCCAGTATACTGCCAATGCTCTGTTCAACATGACCACCAACTCCCACTAAATTACTGTCAAACAACTTTAAATGACCCAAAGGAGGCTGCACAGTGTCCATTGGAGGGTGTGTATCATGTTGGAAAGGCTGCGAATGGACTTTAAGAGGCAGCGATGGATCATTAAAAGGCTTTGTTTCACCTAAAGAGGGCGCAGAATTAACATCTGAAGGCTGGGGGTGAAGTAAATAAGGCAAGAAGTAACATTGAAAGGTTTGTTAAATGTGCGTTGGGCAGGAGAAGGCAGCGCATTGGATACTGAAGGGTGCATTTCAACTGGCAAAGGCTGCACTGAGGGTATGCCAGGCAGCGTGGGAACTTTTCCAGTGAAGCTATTCTCCAACAAGTTCTTCAGGACATCTTCTATGGAAGACTATCTTCCCATCCCGAGATTTTTGGAAGAGGAATCAAACCAGCTTTTCGAAGATTTTGCAATAATTCTAGATTTCATCCTTGAATAACCCAAAACAGAATAACCAACATTTTTGACAGAATCCCGTCTCCAAATCACAGCCACATTTTTAACAATATCAACAGCAGAATAATAAAACTCACCTCTAACAGGATTTGGCGTCGAATTTCCATGATCTAATTCTTCAATGACATCCATTCGTGCACTCTGGGATTGGATCTTATTATTTTCAGTAACCCCGCTCTCAGTAGAGGCTTCCGGCCACATCGTCGTATCAACCTCCAAGCCAGGAAACTTCGGGCTCTACTCAAGTCCGATGCTGATACCAGCACCGTCTTCTACTCCCAAGCGGCCCCGGCACCAACCCCTGACCTGTCTTTTCAGAGCACATCAAACCACAGAAGAGACTCTTGGACGCTTATGTCGGAGAATGAAAGATATGGCTTTTGCAAAATGAGCTTCATGCGCCTCAGAAAAATCACCCAAATGCCTCCCATGGACTCTTGCAGCCATTTCTTGCAGCGGCTTATTTGTCGTTTCATGCGATGGCTTATCTCTTTCTGCCGTTTCATGCGATGCATACTGCACCTGCCACAACTCCCTCTTGTTTCTGAGCCCCTACTCATCCTCAAGCTCGAGCGGAGCATTGGCTTCTTCAACCACGGTCATATAATCCTTAGTCTTCATGTTTACGGCGTCAAGGTCTGACATCGTTCTAGCTGCCAATGAATGTTTTGAAAACAATTTCTAGTGATTTTCTCATAAGAACGATGAGGCTTCTTAAAAATCTTACCATAGTTGCGATAAAAACTAACGTGCACCAGGTTTGCCACATAAGCTCTTCTACTTATGGCTCTACCTTCGCCTTTTCGTTGTTTCTCCCTTGCTGATATAAGAGATTCAAAGGCCTTAGTCTCAGCCTTTCCGAAGTCTTCAAATAGCTCTTCCACAACAGTTACCTTTGGCTCTTCCTCTGAGATTACGACAACATCTTCACAGACCTCCTCCTCCTCATCCGGGGTTTGAAGTGGAATTTTTGTCTGCACGTCTTCATCTTTTTCTTCATAAATGGTGATACCCAACTTGAACATCCTATGGATTCTGGAAGCAAAGGTAGTTGGATCATCGAGGCAGAAGCCAGAAGTGAGAGTAACCATTTCATAGAGCAACAATACCAGGTCCTTTACAGACTTGCCACTCTTATCTTCCTTTTCCCTCTTTTGCAATTCATCCATGAGAGCTTTTCGGTGTTGGGCATCACCTGTGCATTCAAGAAGTGCTCTAAACTTTTCTGGTTCAGATTCAACTCCAAACCCAACATCCTTCTCTTCAGCCGAATCCTTGTCATTTATCCAGCCATCCCACCAATGTACATGGCATTTCATTTTAGCTTTCACATCAACATCTATTGGTGATGTATCTTTTGTTTCCTTCAGCCTCTGTAGGCTCTCCGATTCTTCGAGCATGTCAAAATCCTCGCCTCCCAAATCCTGCGGAGGCCTTTCCCACACATACCTCGCCTGGGTAGTGCTCATGGAATCAGGATCAACAATAGGAGATTCATCTACTTCCATTGGCACAACTTCATCTAGCTCAATGTCACTGTCTGCAGTTGTCACTGCAACTCCCACTTCATCAAAACTCTCTTCATGGCCACATGACCAACGCATGAGAGCTCGAGCCCAATCATCCAAAGCTTCCATATCCATTTTCAGAAATTCTTCAAGATTTCCAAAACAGCTTTCTAACCAAAGTTTTGATACCAATTGTTAAATATTAAAAACGAGCAAAGAAATAAAACATAAAAGAAAAGAGAAAAATAAGAGACCAAATTATAGTGGTTCGAAAAAATGCCTACATCCACTCTCAAAGCAGGGGAATATCTTTATTCACTATCTCTTCAATATTACATTACACATCAGCAAACACAACAATATATAATCTTCAACAATCAATACTCTCCACACCACAATGTCTAATAATAGACAACCACATAACCTCCGAAGGACACCTCGTGAGCAAGCAATGGTCAATATAAAAATAGAGGAAGTAGTGGGAGTGAGGATTGGACTGCAATAATGAGACCATTACACCAACACTTAGACAGTTGTTCTATGTGTTGTCTTTTATTAAATAGAAATCCCAAAATGTACACAACCAAATCCCTAAATATGTGCCTACTAATTTTGCATATATAACATTCCCACATAGCTAACTATTTCTCAATCAGGTTGTAGTGCATTTAGTCCTTTTTGATAAAACTCAAACTTGTTTCTTGGTAGTGCCTTTGTCAATGCATTTGTTGCAGAGTACTCCTTTTGTACAATGTTCTTCTCAATTTGTTCACAAATGATATGATTCTGAATTCTTGTATACTTGTCTTTCCCATGATATTTTGAATGCTTCGTCATGGCATTACAAATTGGCTGTCACACTTCAACATTTTTGGTCGGGTTTGAACAATCCCAATGTCTTGCGATAATGTTCTAAACCATACGGATTCCTTTGTTGCTTGCTTGACATGTTGATATGTTCTTTGCTTCAACACTTTGGAATAGGAAATATTGGTTTTTTGTATTCTTTCTATTGCATTTATCTCCTCATCTATAACTTCACACCATTTTCTCTTATTTTATAGTTTCTTCAAAATACACTAGATCAGTATAAGAAAATGATGTAAAATTCAGACTTTCATCTAATTCATTATACCTTTCATTTTCATAAATCTCCCTCAATCTTCTTATCTTTCTTTGCATTAGGGTGAGAGTTGGATTTGAATTCTCACTACTAGAGTTTCTTGGCTATGAAGTATCTCTTTGAAGCAGATTGGTGGATATCAGAGCTACTATAGATAGTCTTTGGATCTGTTGTAGATAGTACTTAGAGATGAATGTTAGGCTTTGAATCCATTGTATGTGATCTCTAGAGCTATTTTTTGGGCTCCAGGTTTGCTTTTGGTGTTCTTCAAAGTTAGCTACTAGGCTCTGGATCTGCGATAGATGTACATTGCTAATCTTCATTCCCTTTCTTCACCATCCATGGGTACTGCTACTAAGATACCTAAGGAGGTGTTCACCATGCTAACCCCATGATTCATTTTCTATGAATTAAAGATCCATGCTAATTTCAAGTTGCTTTGTGATAGGGGTACACAATTTTTATTCCCTGGATTCTTCATTTAGCTTATGAAGATGCATTTTTCTCCTCTATTATTTAATTTCTGCTTTTTCTATTTTGGCACAAATGCATATGCCTTGCACCAAAAAACTTAAAGGTGCTCTAGACTCCATTTGTAATTTGTCCACTCTTTTTGCATAATCATGTAATGGATAGCCTTTTTGTGGGCATCTATTCAATAGGTATATTGTCGTTGCAAAAACGTCGTCTCAATATTCATATGGAAACCCCTTGGCTATCAACATGATTTTTTCCATCTCCATGATGGTTCTATTTTTTTCTCTGCTTCTTCATTTTGCAGGGGAGTATAGCTAATTGTAAACTATCTTTTAATACAGTGGCCATCAAGATCCAATTGTGTCCTGCACTGGAGGCTGGGTTGATCATTCCGATGAAGTCCAAGCCCCATTGCACGAATGACTCATCAACCACTATCGGATTGAGAGGCATTGCAGAATTCTTTCTTCTTCCTGTGAAGAACTGGCATTCCTTGCAAGCTTTGACCAAGGAGTAGGATTTTATGGGGGACCTATTGCGCTAAACTGAGTGACCTTCGAGTTTTTAAAGAAGTCGACTTTTTTTGTAATTGGGGTTTGTAAAGGGAAAATGAAGCAGATATAAAAATAAAAGATCTAACTAAGGCGATGCACCAAGATTTACATAAAAGGCACGATAAATCTATCTTTTGAATACGATCTAAGGGTCCGTACAACAATTTTCTATGTCCTAAAATGACAGAATTTAAAGATTAAAGCATAAACAATACATTCAATGACATAAAATAATTTTCACACCCATTCACTGAAAAGAAGAGTCAAAAGACATGATCTAAACCAACAAACTTGCATTAAAATTATAGAAGTTCTACAAATGAACCATTTAAAAACAATAATGGCATAGTATAAAGTTTATCAAATAGCATGAGAGAAACAGAAAGGCCGAACAATGACACAGTCTGAGTCTTTTTGCAATAATCTAAAACAGTAAAAGGCCTGGTGTCTTTCTAAAATCTCTGTGTTTCTTTCAATTCTCGAACTCGTAGAACCCTTTTTTCTGAAGAAAAAAGTAGCATATACAATGAGCATTTCCACCACTTGGAGAGTAGTAACAAAAAAGATTCAGTACCCATAGCAATGATGTAGCAGTAATGATTCCCTTCGACCATTGTAACAGAAAAAATTTGGGCCATAGCATATGGTCTCTTCCCAACCAGATGCATCCCCTGCAAATGATGACAGTGGTCTCGACATAGTCCCGTTCAGACAAGTGTAACCACCCAGCGAGGCAGTTAGAACGTGTGAAAGCATATCGCAGCCAACAATTCACTACATCCTTTGCTTTGAAGAAGTCCTCGCCAAAGAGACGCATGGCAGTATTTCGCAGCCTTTGGTTCATTTCTCCTTTTCACTGTTGAAGGCTTGCGCTAGGAAGACATGTGGAAGCGTGTTTTACCATTAGTGCCAACTATGGGGTCTGCCAAAGCATATTCGGATGAAGGCTACGTGGCGTGTGGACGGGGCCCGACTCAAAAGTGAAGGGAAGTAGCCTTTAAGTGTGCACGATGACGACGCGTGGAAACATGGCGGGGGACATTTGAAAAGCGAAGGGAAGAATCCCTTCGGAGAGTGTTGAGCAGATGCGTAGCGGAGCCGATGGTGTGCATAAAAAATGTGCCAATGATGTTCATTTAGGAATGGGCCAGTACTTAACAAAAAAAAAAACCCGAAGGGAGCTTGATGAATTTATATTCACAGTTTTTGGTGACTATTAGGGGCATTTCACTTGAGGAACGAGGAACCCAGAATTTTCTCTGGCTTGAAGACTAGATCTCACCTCCATTGGGCAACAACGTCAGAGTTTAGAAAGAGCAGTCTGCAGAGGCAGCTAGTCAGTCTTGAATGGTCTCGATATATCACGCAGGTTCTCTTGCGCTCCACTTAAATTGAGCATTTCCTTATAAGGCAGCATCATGGGTATACTGGCCCCAAACTCAAAAGTGAATAGCAACTGCGTAATCGGATGAACAATACCTTCAATATCTATCATGGTGGGAGGTTGGCTGAAGCTTTGGAAAGCGGTTGTGTCTTGCTACTTCTCTTTAATCTTTGCCACCATTTGCCCTACTAAAGCCACCAATTCATCTGCAAGGAACGAGGAAGGAAGGTCCATCTCAGTTAGATGGGAGAAACTTTCCCACATGTTATTCATAGTGTGGCCCAAGGTAGTTGCGCATGCGTTGGCTCGAAGGATGGTTGAGTGGCAATAGATGAATTTGTTCACCATTAAAGTAGCAGCCTTTGGATCCTCAATCCCTGCCACTACTAAGTCCTCATCTGAGACCTCGTATAGCCTATTTAGCAACCTTTTTGCCTCTGGAACCTTTTCTGTGATGAATTGTAGAAACTGCTCAATGGCTTCGTGGACCTCTCGGCTCAAGTTTGTTGCCTGTGACATGAATTGGAGTGTTGGTTGTAGCATCAGACAAAAAGACTTAATGTTTTCCTAGTATGAAACATACAACTACTGAGCTACTGGAATGAGGTTTGGCTGGGCAGCAGGGGCTTGGGGAGCACTCCTTAAAAGGGCGATCTCCACATTATTTCAATCGATATCTTGTGTCAGTTCTGCAATCCTCTGGTTTGCAAATGCAAGCTACTCCTGTATTTGACGTAGCTCTTTAGACCAATTTTCCTTGGCCGTGTTGTGGTTTGCCAACTTTGTATCAAGAGAAGACTTCGCTTCTTGAAGTTCTTTTTCTAATTGGGCCCTTTGGCCCTCAAAGTTCGTATCCTTCTCTTGTAAATTTTTCTCATATTGAGCTTGTTGATGTTCAAGCTCTTCATCTTTTTGCTTCATCTCCTACTCATATTGGATGCGCAGACGTTCAAACTCTTCACTCTTTTGTTGTAGATTCTACCCTGCCAGGGATAATTGGCCCTGATATTCTTGGTTTATTTTTCCTAGCCCGTTGATTAGGGCGGGGTCCACAGATTGGGACTTCGTGAGTTCCTCTTGGAGTTTATTACACTCCAACTCTGTTGCTTACGCTTTCTCTAATAAGTGTGCAACTTCTGCTTCTAGCGATTTCTCCCTTGTCTCTAGGAAATTGACCCTTTCCTTCACAAGCTTCAACTACTCTTCCTTTTTCTTTAGCTGACGGTCGGATCGGAGGAAGTCTATTGTCACAATCCATTGTATTTCCTTCATGAGCTCTACTTTGTCTTATGGTCGGGCTACATTCATATCAAGTCTCATAGCATACATGTAATCCTTCGATTGCATCTCACCTTGTGGTTTGACCACGTTCAGATACATGGTTTTAAAGTTCAACGTTCCCTGAGCTTCATTGTAAACTATATATACTTTTGCCTCTATTGGCTTCTTTTCATCCTTAGCCCTTTTCTTTTGCATTCTGAGAGCCCGCACTTGCTTAGTATTCTTACCTTGTGCTATGAATTGGCTTGTCGATTGAACTAGACCATCTGCGAATGGTGCACTGGGAGGTAGGGAAAAAAGGAACGTAAGTGTATCGGGCCTAGGTGTTTTCCTCTTTTTGAGATTGATAGTCTATAGGGAGAAAAAAGGAACTTGCCAAAGCTCGGTTTGCAAACCAGCAAAAGGACTCATTGGTTGTTGCGGTGATGGGGTAGTCATTGTAGATTCCATTTGCTAGGCAAAGTGGGTCATACCTAAGGTAATAGTAGCAATAGGGGTTCCAATGGCAGTTGGGCCTGCAAAAAGAGAGGTGAGAAGAGATTGGGCAGCGACGACTGGTGTAAGGGTTCACGGAGGCATCAAGATAAATGGCCCTATCTAGGCGAATTGGGAGAAACCTTCCACTACCATTATAGCAAAGGTGGAAAAAGAAGGGCCAACACTTGTAGTGAGGGGCACCGCGGAGATAACAAAGGATACTAAAAATTGAGAAGTAAGAAAAGAAAGAGCGAATGTTATCTACTGACTGGATGACGGCGGTTCTTGACTTATTGTTGGCTCCTCACTTACTTCGAGCTCCTGGCTCGCTGTGAGCACCTAGCTTGCGATGGGTTCTTGTGAACCTTCTCCGACAAGGGTTTCTATGTGTTTTCGTTTAGCGGGTGGGGGGTCCTCCACCTCTACAGTCTCTGATTGTTGTTGCTAGGAGACTCTTGTTGTTTTCAAGGCCCAAGTGAGTGTTTGCGAGGCCCTCAATATATTCAATCCTACATTTGAAACGACATAGGTGGACTTTCTCCTTTGTTGAGTGGAGGACATCGATGTCTCGGCTTCCTCCTTTGCCTATTCTTCGGACTCTTTGTCGAGGTCGTTGCCCTCGCTAGCTCTTGGGTCGGAATCCAGATGCTCATCATCCCACAACTTATCAAACTATTTATCTTCCTTCACGCTTCCATAAGGGGCATCAATTTATTTTGTCTCTTGGAAATACACCTAGAAGGCTCTAATTCTTTCCACACTCCATTCTTCTTCTTTTCTTAACTTATTGAACGAGGTGGTTCCCATCTTGTGTTTCTCATCAGAATCTGCCGCAACGAAGTAGAACCTATTCCATGGCGGCCTAATGTCCTCTACGGGAATGTGAATTAATTCAACCAATAATTCATCATCATCCTCCAATGGGTTGTGCCTCTTTTCCCAGTAAGGACGAGAACTGTGAGTTACTCTGATATACTCATATGGAAGATCATTGAAAGGGTTGTAATTCCATTTGTCACAAATCATTACCAACCCTAGATGAGCCAGCTTATCTTGCAATAGTGGGTGTGTCTACTTCTTGTTCATGACCACTGTCTTGAAGCTTATTAGACAGATGAAAAATTCCTTCTTCTTGGGTTTTCCTCCACAGAAGGTAACATCAATAATGCATGCCTGTCGGAACATTTCAAGGGCCAGCACTCAATTTGTTACTCATTTCGAAAGCCATAATGGTTCCTCGATGAAGCCCCGCATCTGAATGAATGTGAAATCCACTCCAAAGAACTAATCACATTTGGGAGTGAAGTTCTACATATGCCTTGTCTGCTCCTTAGTGAGTTGATTAATGCCATCCTCTCCTTACAAATCTTGCAATATCGAAGCTAAGAAATAATCTGAAAATGCATAATAGTCGTAAGTAGAAGAGAGAAGAGGAGTTCATACAGAAACTAGCTTCCTTCTGCCCCTTTCGTCAAAAATAGCCAACTACACACGCTTGGTGAAGAAATCAGGATTCTGATGCAAAAACATATGGGCAAGAAAAGAAAAAAACCTGAATTTTCATTGAGTCGGGTAGTCATTTATTTTCTTTATCATCTGCTCAACGAGGTATTCTGCAAAGTCATACCAAAAGAAAGAGCGTTGCTTGCGAAATTGGAATCTCGAGCCCAATTGAAATGCGTGCACATTCTTGTTAATGTCCAGACTGCAAACAAATGCCAACATTAAGAAGGCTTCTTGCAAGTTTGTGTTGAAAGCACCATGCTGTGCCGAGATCTTTGGTGGCTTATGGTGGTCTGCCTCAATCCTTTTGGTTTCTTTATTATAAAATTCCAAATCCTTATCCCTTCCCTTCCATATATTTTCCCCTTTTGTGGGAGTGAAGGGCTCTATTGTTTCCTTTTTGGTTTTATGTTCAGGGATGCACAACATATTCCAGACAGCTCCCAGGGTGATATTAACCTTCAGGGTTCGACCCTTGATAGTGTTGGTGCTCGGGTTGAAATGTGTGATGGTTGCATCGACTAATTCTAGGAAATAGTGCACATATGGGACCATATATTGTGGGAGTCCACTGAGCCATATTTTTTGTACTGTTGACATCTAGTCTTTGGATACCTTTATTCTTTCACAGGTTGCTTCCCTTAAAGACTAGGGGTTTTTTGCAAGGTCGGGATCATGAACATTATCCCAGTCCTCCTGGATTAAGACCTGGTTTCTATGGTTTTTGGGCTCCTCCAGTTCCTTTGTGTTCGTCCACATTGGCCTGTCTGGTATACCAAGCGTAGCATAAGAAATGGTGTCAAAGACATTGACGGTTGGCATTGCTCGCATAGATTTAAACAAGTTTCGCACTACCTCCCCTTGTGCGTACTCTTTCTGTGAACTTTTTGCCATTATAGCTTCTTTGTTGAAAGCTTCTGCTTAGCTTTGAATTTTCTGCAATTTCACCTCGGCTCTGGTTGTGCACTAAATTTTTTTTTTGCTCCGGTTAGCGTTTTTGAAAAAACTCTTTAAGTGTTTAAACACTTTGCATGCAACATTTAGCTATTTTTTCTCAAGGTGGTAGACAAGAGTTGTATTTTGCATTTAATTTGGCATGTACGGCCAACCTTTTGGCTTGTGTGAAATGAATTACTTGCCATTTTGAAATGACAAGAATTCATAATTGCAATTGGTAACCATGTTGTACAGCATGATTTCCTTGGAACTTGAGCCGGCGATTTGCTAGCAGCTTAAGCTTTCGTATGCGTTGGCAATTAATATCCCAAAAGGAATGATTAAGCCAAAGATGTGATCAGTGCTTGAAAAGATACGAGCTCGGCCTTGGATTTTGCAAAACACCTGGAGAATGACACCTCAGCATCTAGTCGTGCATAATATTGTCGGTTACTGCCACCAGCTTAAGCTAATTAATTAGCCCTCATTAGTTTTGCACACAACAAGCCATACTTAGCAAGTGCAACTGTGTGGGAAATTCGAGCAAGCCCTGGCACAACTTTCAAGTTGGTACTTGATTAGCGTCACGTTTATGGTAAGTAAACTACCATGCATTTCCTTGCTTTTTCTTATAGATAGGCACTTAGGCAGTAGTGAAATCACACTTAGCGTTTGAGAAAAATTTAGCAATAGGTAATTGGTTTAGCATTTAGCATTGGCAGTTGCAAAGTATTTTCATAGGCTAGGCTTAGGTAGTTTGCAAAAATAGTTCTAAGATAGTTGTAGTGCGCCTGTTAGCATGAATACCCCAATCAGGTTAGTTTCCCATAAATCTCAGATGGTTTTTTAGGTGAGATTTCAACTAGGTGCTTGAAAAGGATAATAAAGAATAAGCACTCACTGGCTATCATAGCCATGAAGTGGGTTTTGGGACGTGATTGCATTGAATACAAAGATAAGTACCGAGTTAACATTGATATTTTCTCACACTTTGTTGCCTCCATGCTTGATATTGATATTTCCAAACCACTAATTTTGCATCTGGTGAAAGAAATCTTTCCAAAGAAGTACCTGAATGGCCTTGGCGAGGTAGTGGCGAACAATGCATCCAGACTAGACTTTCCAATGACTAGCGACCTCAGGAGGTACATTGAAGATGCAGTCATACCGTGGTTGTCGTTCTTGAGTGGCCTTCACCTCCAGTCGCAGAATGAGCACCGTTTGAGGGTTGCCCGTGCCTATCACTTTCTCTTCTGCATATACAATGTGGTGTCGTTCTACGATATTAACTGGTACATGGACTTTAGGAACCTGGAATTCCCTCCGCTGCTGGCCATTTCTCCTGTGAATGATGTTGTTGCTACTAGTCACGTCGTGGATTGAAGACCTCTCTGTTTTTCTTTTTTCTCTTTAAGAACTTATACCAGTTAGTCTATTTTTGTATACATGCCTAAAAAAGGCTTTACCGTAGAATATACGAAAAAGAAAGCAAATATAGCTATATACTTTTTAGAAGCATGGCCCTTGAGCCATTTTGATAATGTAAATATTAAAGCATATACATATAATGAAAATATAGCTTTATATAATTAGCTTGTTTCATTCGCTTCTGGATTTTGCAATATGGGTTATTCTTTCTCTTTCAGCATGTATGTGTTTACTTCAATTCTGCATGTCGGTGTTTGATTTTCTTCTTCCCTTTGAGCTATGAATTTATTTTCTCTGTTCTTTGCAATAATGGGTCACTTGTTCTCCACTTTCGCACACCAAAGAAATAAATAAAAAGACCGGCCAACAAAAATAGCAAGGAAAGAAAGAAAAAGTGATACACATATTTACATTGGTAGGATAAGCAAGCTTAATTAAATAATTTTAGGTGAATTTCGTTGACCGGAATTCCCAGTGCCCATTGCTCCATATTTTCTAATTCAAATGCAGTGTTCCTTGCATTGAATTATTTTGAATGGGCCTTCCCAAAGGTTGTCAAACTTCTCGTGCTGACCTGGCTTCGCAGCCCTTTCATTAAACTTTAGCACTAAGTCTCCGCACTTCAGGCCTTGGTCAGACGCTTTCTTTTCAAACCACCGCTTAACCACCTGTTGGTGGTTAGTCATAGTTATTAAGGACTTTTCCCTTTTTTCTTGCACTTCCAGCAACTCGGCCAGCCAAACTTCCATGGCACCGTTTTGTTCCACCTCTAGAGATTTTAGCAATTGCAATGATGGAATCTCCATGGAGATAGGCAATAGCACCTCTTTTCCATATACTAGTTCATACAGCGAAGTCTTGAGGACTTGCTTAGGGGTTATGTGGTCTGCCCAGAGTGCTGCTCAGAGGTTTTTATGCCATTCCTTTTGGTGTTCCAAACCAATCCTTTTGAGGAGTCGGACCAGATTCTTGTTCTTTGACTCGACTAAGTCGTTCCTTTTCGGGTAGTAATTTGATGATGTTTTAAGAAATATGTCATGCGTAAGTGAAAATTGACATACCTTAGAGCCTAGGAAAGCTTTAGCATTTTTGGAGTTGATGGTTTTGGGTAGATCGAATCTCGTCACCAACTCCTCAAGGAAGTCTACTATCTCTGCCTCAGTCGCATTCTTCAGTGGTACGACTTTGGTCCACCTAGTGAAGTAGTCAGTGGCCATCAAGATCCACTTATGTCTTGCATTGGAGGTCGATTTGATCATTCTGATGAAGTCCAGGCCCCATTGCACAAATGGCTCATCTTGACCACTATCGGATTGAGAGGCATTGTAGAATTCTTTCTTCTTCCTATGAAGAACTGGTATTCCTTGCAAGCTTTGACCAAGGAGTAGGATTCTTTAAATAGCGTCGGCCAGAAGTATCCTACGCATATGATCTTGATGGTGGTGGTTTTTGTGGAGAAGTTCCCACTTGAGGTGCTACTATGGTAAGTGTCAAGGATCCTTTTTTCTTGCTCTATAGTGAAACATCGCAATAGGATGCCGTTGAAGTTCCTTTTGAATAGGATCCCTTTGATGAACATGTATTTGTTGTTTTGTAGTTGGTAGAATCTTCTCTTCTGAGAAGGAAGGCCCGGCGGATATTTTTCTATGTGCATAAATCTCACTCTATCTGCTAGCTAACAGCCTTCGGCTAGCTAACAGCCTTCGGACTCTGACTCATTCGTTAGAACTAGCTATGGTTGCTCTTCTTTGACGACCATTTCTTCATCGTGTGCCAAATATTTGTACAATCCTCTTCCTTGAACGGTCTTTGTAGGCTTGACCTCAATGTCGTATTCGAGGATCTTGGTAATCCATTTGGCTCTTTTCTTGGTGATTTCTCCTTCCATGATGTATTCATGCACACTGGAATGCACAACATAAACAATCACCTTATTGCAAGATATTAAGTGGTGGAACTTCTTGAGTCCCTTTACTATTGCAAACGTTTGCCTCTTGACAAAGTTTAGTTTATCTCATATTCCTTCAAGGTCTAGGAGTCAAATGCTATTAGGTGTTCCCCATTGCCCTCATCATCTTTTTGCATCAAGACAGTAGCGATACTTGACTTGCTATTGAATACATACATTATGAAGTCCTTTGATAAGTCTGGGTAGACCAACACAAGAGCAGATGAAATAGCATCCTTGACTTTCTCAAAGGCTTCTTTGGCTTCCTTTGTCTAGTTGAATGTTTGATCCTTTTTTAGCATCAGGGTGACTGCCCTAATTATTCCTACAAAATTAGAAATAAATTTGCTAACAAAATTTACCTTTCCTAAGAAAGATTAGATGCCTTTCTTGTTGATCGGAAGGGGAAACTCTTTGATTGCTTTCACCCGCTTGGGATCAATTGAAACTCCTTCTTTGGACACTACGTGTCCCAATCACTTGCCTTGCGGAACTCCGAAGACACATTTTTTTGGGTTCAGGGATACCCCAAACTCCTGGCATTTTTTTAAAACCATCTCAAGGTGGTCGAAATGATCATCCTTGGACTTGGAGAACATAGTCAAATCATCCAAATAAATTAGGATAATTTTGCTAATCAGCTCGCTAAAAGTGATATCCATTGTCGATTGGAAGGTGGTTCCTACATTTGAGAGGCTGAAAGGCATCTTAGCATATGCAAACATTCCCCACTTGGTAGTGAACGTCATTTTGTGTTGGTCCTCCTCTTTGACCCAGATCTAATTGTGATCGAAGAATCCATCTAGCAGGGAAAACATCTTCGATCCTGCCACTGTCTGTAGCATTGACTCCATAGAAGGTAGCAGGTAATGATCTTTTAGGGATACTTTGTTCAGGTCTCGAAAGTCCACACATAGGCGGATATCTCCGTTCTTCTTTCGGATAGGGACTAGGTTGGATACCCACGTGATATGCTTGATTAAGAAGACAATCCATGACTAGATTAGCTTTGTTAATTCTTGAGCATTTAGCGCTTCAATCTTGGGATTCACTAGCCTCTATTTTTGGCGGACCAGTTTCGCACCCTCTGCTAGCTCTATTGTGCGCTAGATGATATTAGGATCAGATCCCCTGAGGTCATCATATGACCTGGCCACCACTCCTTCATACTTTTCACAGAAGTCGATGAGCCTTTCTTTATCATGATGCAGGATGTCTTTCCTGACTTTAAGCTTTCTCCCATCTCCAACCTGAAGGTCCTCATAGGTCGCTTTTGTCTGCTACAAACTTTCTCTTGTCATTTCTTGCATCGTCACAATCGAAAAGGTTTTTGAGAGTGACCAATCCCTTCAAAAGCTTATTAGATTTCAGCTGAATGATTTGTTCTTCATAAGCCTCGATGATCTTTGGTTGGAGCTGGTTGGAAAATTCTCCTAACTATTGGATGAATGAAGAAATGTGTTCATCACTGTTGAACACTTGCCAACTTTGGTCACTGTCTAGAATGGCTAGTTAGACTATCACTCGTACAAAGTGTTTGTTATGAATGAGGTCGGAGGTAGGCTCAAACTAGGATCTGATTGCTGCCATGTGATCTACATCTGTATTTTATTCTTTGGGCACCATTTGAATGTTGAAGGCTTGAAAACCCTCAATCAGGTCCCAAACTCGGTATCTATAGGATCGCATGTAAACATTCTTGGCCACGGAAATTCCCAGGACTTGATTGACTATTAGTTCAAAATCTCCAAACACCATTAGTTGCTTGATACCCATTCACTCTGTCAGGCTTAAACCTTGCACCAGTCTTTCATATTCAAATTCATTGTTTGAACAAGCAAACTAGAAGCAAAAAGACCTCAGTGTCTTTTCATTGTGTGGAGATATTAAACATATCCCAACTCCTGTGCCTACCTTGCATCTTGCTCCATCAAAGTGCAACATCCATAGCTCTGAAGCTTGATCACCTTCAGGTTCTTTGACGACCTTCAGGAGTACTTGATCTTCATCATAGATAACATAGGTGCCCAACCTAGTAGCATGGTAATTGCCAAAAGGATCAGTATCTATATGTTTGCTCAAGAGAGTATATTCTTGATCGGTCTGATCTCCAGTCACTTTTTCATCTTCTAGCAGCTCAACACAGTACATTTCTTGCTTGGTGATAGAAGTATGAGCGGCCTCGAAGTTGATCATGGCTTCATCAGCCACATGTTCCAAATGTAGAGCTTCAGATTTTATCTTCATTTTTGCACCGCACTTGGTCTTGAGGGCCATGTGCAACCAATCTAGGGACAAGTATTTGCCTACCTTTGAAGTGAATTCTTGGGATAGACAAAGGACAAACATGGGGGAACATCTATAATCACAGTATCTTGCAACACTGTGATGCTAGGGTAGACGAATAGAGTCAAGGGAAGATCCTTGATGAGCCCGACAGTTTTGACTTTATTTCCATCGAGCTGCATAACCCCTCTTTTTAAAGGTTCATAGCTAAGTCCTAAAACTTTAGCTATTTTTTTCAGCATGACCGTGGTGCTAGTGCTAGAGTCTATCATGGCATTGTGCAACAGTTTATTCCCTACTATGAGAGTTAGGAAAAAGGGTTTAGGCTTTGGCTTATCTTTACCCTCGAAAGACATTGCCTCCATGTCATTGGTGAGAACTTTGGCAGGTGGTGATGGATAGACAGCTTTTCCTTTGAGCAACTGCTTAGTTGGCTTTGCGCTCACATCTTCCTAGAGAGCCTTCTGTAGTAATGTCTTTTGCTCCAGAATAGCTAATATATCCCAAAGAGACACATTAGTAGATGATTTTTTCAATTGTTCCACCACATTGAAGGGTGGCAAATTTGGAAGCTTTTGCTCCCTAGCTTTGGTTATAACAATTTCCTTCCACGGCGAACCTTGTGGTACCACTGCAGAGTTATCGAGTGTTCGATCGGAAGCACCTTTGGGCTGCAGACTGACTGATTGTAGGATGAATGGTTCATACATGAATCTCCTTTTCAAGCAAGTATTGTAATCAGACTGCACTTGCGACATTTTTGATGTGGATGCATCATTGGCAAACACCGCCTCTTCCTCTTCCATCCATGAGAAGAGCGCATGATCATGAGAAATGTTCATTTTTTGCTCCAGGGACATCCCTTGCATTTGCACGGTAAACATCACATTTTCCATTTGTGGAGAGGCATATGCATAACCTCTGTGGTTTGAAGTCACACCTTGGTTGCACTGCTCTGCTACCTTTTGTTGTAGATTACTGCACGGGCAATTTCGGGGCATATGTGCGTCGCTATAGGGGAAGCACCAGAGGTTGATATCATCCACTAAGTTATTTTTCCCTGCCATCATTTCTCGGCTCAAGCTTGGGTTGGCGCTCTGTAATGGAGAAGGCATTGGTACCATTCGATTATTTTTCTACGTCTGCGGATTTGTGCGAGCGACTCCTTCAAACTGATTTTGCTGGTAAGAAGATCTCTTGCCTTGATAATTCTGATAGGTTGGCTTTGGTGGCATGGACTGGTTCCACTTAGGGGTAGTTATGTCATTAACCATGGTCCGTAGTATCTCTTTGAACTCGTTCATCTCATCCTTCAAAGATCCTGATGTAGAAGCGACATTCTACAAGGCACTCAGATATGTGTACATAGATTGAGGAGGAGCCAACGCACCGGTAGATGCTACTTCCTTAACGAGAATGGGAATTTCTAGAAACATAGACATGATGGGATAGGGCAGAAACTTCCCAACCTCTATCAAGTTGTTCTTCGCATTGAAACCAATGTTGTAGGCGCCTAGTAGAGTGGTCCCGCCCAAAGACTGGATCATCATCGAGATGCCGATGTTGATAGATTTCAAGTAGAACATGAATTCCAGCTTGTCTGGTGGGCAGATAACAACTTGGATTCTTTGCCAGGTGATATGAAATCGAGCGTTGAAGTCGGTCATAGCTTCTTGCAGGGCCCACTTTATGGTAGATAGTTGATAATATAATGAGGATCGGTCTCCATTGTTCAAAAATCTTTCATAGAACAGATCTCTAATCTCATCCCAGGTACAAATAGTATTAGCTGGAAAAGTTCGGTACCAATCCAGTGCCCTGCCTTTGAAGGAAACTGCAAGCAACCTTAGTGCTACATTTTGAGTGGTGATTATGTGCACCATACATACATCTGCCACATCTTGTAGATGTTCAATAGGTGTTCTTGAGCTATCTCCAGTGAATTTAGGTATGGATTTTAAAGGAGATACTGGGATAGTGGTCTAAACAGCAGGTGCTACTGGTGCTACAAGGGGACTTCCGGTGTCCCACACCACATAATTTCTATTAGCGCCTAACAACATGGCTAGCGGAAGGGGTGGAGGAAGTGGAAAGTTTACTAATTGGGTCATGGCCTGTATTGTTCCTAGTGGTGGCACTAGTAAATAGAGGTTATTTGTTGTTTGAGACCTAGTAACAGACTGATGGCTCATACACCCTTTATAAAATTTGATTCATTTAAGCTCGGTCCCATCGGGCGTGCCAGAGAAAGAAAAACTGTTGATGCTAAAAATTGGCAAGGTAACAACCCTTTATGGGAAACTCAATTTATGGGGGACCTATTGCACTAAATTGAGTGACCTATAGGTTTTTAAAGAAGTCGACTTCTTCTGTAATTGGGGTTTGTAAAGGGAAAATGAAGCAGATATAAAAATAAAAGATCTAACTAAGGTGATGCGCCAAGATTTAGATAAAAGACACGATAAATCTATCTTTTGGATACGATCTAAGGGCCTGTTCAACAATTTGCTATGTCCTAGAATGATAGAATTTAAAGATTGAAGCATGAACAGTACATTCAATGACATAAAATAATTTTCACACCAATTCACTGAAAAGAAGAGTCAAAATACATGATCTAAACTAGCAAACTTGCATTAAAATTATACAAATTCTGCAAATGAACCTAATGGCACTCTCAAATTTGCAAAATTTGAGATACTTATA
The DNA here is from genome assembly GCA_007258455.2 of Sequoia sempervirens. NCBI lineage: Eukaryota > Viridiplantae > Streptophyta > Pinopsida > Cupressales > Cupressaceae > Sequoia > Sequoia sempervirens. Next base: position 331,075,269 of record VDFB02000015.1, on the reverse strand, counting down.
TCAAAAATTTTGCATCTGCACTTTTAGAAGTGCACATGACAAATCTGCCTAAATGACCTACTTTGGAGGGTCATAATTTGAAGCTCATTGATTTCTAAGCAAAATACCTTTGCAGACACACTCATGTGTCCTATGTGAACATGCATGTCAATTTTCAGCTTCCCACGATTTTTGTCAAGGTTTCAAAAAGTGACGATGGAGTTTTGTCACTGTTCAGTTGTTTGCAAACGTTCAGTTATGCAAAGTTGCCTCCCATTTGAGCTTGGATTTTGCAACTGATTGGCCGTCATGTCAGAATGATTCTTTTTTTGCATTCTCTATACAAAAATGAGCTCACATGTTAGTTTTCAAGGCCTTATGAGTTGAATTGCTATTTTTAGCAGATCAAAACCAAATGGAATTTCTTTAGCTTTGCATTTGCATTCTTGATAGCATTTCAAGGTGGTCAACTTTGACATCTAATAAATTTGGATGGATGATGTTTGCAGCTAATCCCTTTTGTACACATGTTCACTGTGCCAAAATGATCTACTGTGTCCAGTGGCAGCTCGACAGGAGTTGATTTGGTATTTTTCCAATGAGGTGATTCGATGAGTTTTAATTGGTTCAGAACAACTGATTGTTGCAGAAAGTTCAAGTAGGAAAGTTCTCTGATTAATAACTTTTTCCTCATGATTCCTTTCTCTGAGCCGTCTCTTGCATTTAAATATCGGGACCAATGGCTACATGCCTGCAATTTTTTATGGCTTTAAGAGGTCATTTTCCTAGTTTTCAAGACCAATTCCAGAGCCAACTTGTCCATTTTAATCATTTTGCAAATGAGCTAGAAAAGCAATTTTAATGAAAACCCAGTTCATGTTTTCAATTTCTTATGCATGCAAAAGACAATGTTAGGTGAATTTGAGCATAAAAGTTGTCTGAAAATAAAAAAAATTAGTCGGGCCCACATGGGGACCCGACATGCCTTGCACAATCATGAGGATGTAAATGTTGCATTGCAGTCCATTGAAGGATATTCCGATCGTGAAACACATGAATTACAAGGCACTATCCCATCAATGGACTCCCAGTTGTTATTGCTATGAGTTTCTTCAATTGACTTGAAGAAGAGATGGTCTCTAATTTGAAGTCCCCATGGAACAAAGTCACAACATTTGTCAACACTGTTCACTATGGCTTGGTTCTCTAAATAGTTACATTATATTTTGAAATGTAATGTAACTTTTCAGGCCCACATGGGGACCCGACATGCCTTGCACAATCATGAGGATGTAAATGTTGCATTGCAGTCTGTTGAAGGATATTCCAATTGTGAAACACATGAATTACAAGGCACTGTCCCATCAATGGACTCCCAATTGTTATTGCTATGAGTTTCTTCAATTGACTTGAAGAAGAGATGGTCTCTAACTTGAAGTCCCCATGGAACAAAGTCACAACATTTGTCAACACTATTCACTATGGCTTGGTTCTCTGAATAGTTACATTATATTTTGAAAGAGGAAAATCTTTCACACAAACTGATATTTTTTAAAGATTCTTACTTCTTTGGACATTGTGGAAACACAAATAGTGGATACACACTCACAGCCATAACAGTGCAGCAAAAGGAAGGTTTGAGCAATACACAAAATGGATTTATTGAAGGGCTTAGTAACCTTCAAACAAGTAAAAAAGGGATGTAGCTATGAGACAGATCCATGCACAAAATGGAGTTGCTAAAAACTGTATAAACTTTTAAGCAATTGCAACCTGTAGGGTAAGTACAGAGTCAATTTGTTGAAAAAAAAGACTCAAACAAATGCATGGAAAATGCCACGCCTGGTTGCGAGCAAGACACCAGTTGAAAAGACTTTAGAAACTTTGCAAACAAGTGAGAATGGCACACAACCTTCACAATGGAGGAGGGATTCAAATGAATGGAACACCAATGCAAGGTAAACGCACTTTGTAGTTGAATGCCACTGCTAGCTAGAAGGAGAATGCTGCCCACAGTTTGCATAAAAGGTGAATGTGTTGAAAAGGTTTTAGAAACCTTAAAGCAAGTGCATTTAGGCTGATATGTATAAAACAAAGAGTCTATTGAAAAGTCTTTATAGACTTTCAAGAAAATGTAATCACCAAATGCAAGGGATGCACGTATAGGGGAAAATGCCATGAATGCAGTAGGGTATGCGAATATACCAGAATGCATTTGATCAAAAGTCTTTAGAGACTTTCAAGCAAGAAGACATGGCGCAGTTTGGAGCAAGGCGTAAACATTCCTCAAAGCGAACCAAAAAATGGATTTATTGAAAGCTTTAAAAGCTTATGCTAGTATGTTCGATGGAATGAGGCAGGAGTATGTGTATTTGACAAAGCATAAGGAGGATTGTTACAGAATTTAAAAGCTCAAGCAAATGGAAATGGGGCACGCTACAGAGGAGTAAGAAAAATGAATCTATTGAGAAAACATTGAAGCTAATAAACAAATGCAATCAAGAGGTGCGCACACCAGTTGGAGATGCTAGAGTGCATAAAGGAGGCCACACCATGGTGACAGTAGCCTGTACATAAAGTTTGGATGCCACAGTACAGATTGAAGAGAGGGCACAAATCAGGATACCACACAGTGTATGCATTGAAAATTCCTTAGAAAGTTTGCACAGAGATGAATTCCATGCACCCATCAAAATGAGGACAGGCTGACACACAAAAGGAGACGATGAAAATGCTTTGAAATTTAAAAGAAAATGAAAACAAGGCAACCTCTACACAGTAAAAGGAGATCCATTGAAGTATAAAGAACATACTTTTACAGAGAAATTAAAACCAGAGCCAGGCACCACCAGGGAGAGGTCAGCATACAATGAAATGGGGATGTTGAAAAGGCACGAGCCTTTATGGAAGGCACAACAATGAGACTAGAGGAGAAGGGTACACCATTGAGAAAAATCAAACCTTTAAGAAAAATACAAGGCAACACGCCATATCAAATGGAGATACCACAGTGCGCATAATGGAGAAAGACGCCATACACATCAATATGAAGGGGGCCACGTGTTTTGAAAAGAACCTCATGGGTTCGATGGAAACCATGATGGAGTATTAAAATGTCCTGAAAACCTGAAGTAAATGCATCAATGAAAAGGCATCGCACCCAACAACAAATGATGTGATAGGGTATACTCATCCATTTAAGCACGCAAAGTATTGCAATGTGTGCATAAAAACTGGAGGAGTGAAAGGTATGCTAGAGGCAGAGTATGCACAAAATGCATTTTTCGTGTAAAGACTTCAGAAACAAAACAAAGAAAATGGGCATCCATCAATGCACAAGGGACGACAGACTTTGTGAAGGTGCTCTGTGCACCAAAAAAAGGAAGGCACGCTATTTTGATAATTTCCTCTGATAAATGTAATCTCCTAGAATGTCAGATGAAATCTCACGCACCAAGCCAAATAAAAAGAAATGCAACCTGCAAAGGCCAAGTTGGGCGCTAGTGTGGGCTTTACATTATGAGTGTTGGATGCATACAAAATAACATGTTGAAAAGGCCTTAGAAACTTTAAATGCAAATGCCCTTGGCTGTGAAGCCCGCGCCACATGAGGTCAGCTTCATCAAAACACATAGGATGCATTTCACAATGGGCTTTAGAAATGAATGGAATTCCTTGCACAATTAGAATGGCCGCCATTGTTGCAGAGAATGCTCGAGCATGGAGAATGAACCCGTAAAGAAAGGATTAGGGAAAACTTGAAATCAAACAAAGATGCAAGAACGAGATCGACGACAGAGATATGAGGGTAAATATGTAGTGACATCTCCACCACTACCCACCAAATCGCGATCTCAAGCTGCTAACTCTTTAATTCCGCGAGACAGTGGGTTGGTGCCACGTGGAATGTGGGCCCAACAAATATCAAAGGCATGGGATAGTCTTTTAAAAGGGAAGACTAAATGTTTTAAGCATCCCGGTGAAATTTTTAAGAGGAAACATTTAAAATAATAAAGGTGGGCCCTGAAGCAAGTGAAGGCTCGATGCCTTAATACTTTAAAGTCTTCATTTTTTCTTTTGAAGGAAGGCATTTAAAATAAAACTTTAAATGTCCCTGATTAAATTTTAAAAGGTATTGGAGGGGCTCGATGCAATGATATTTTATTCCTAAGAGGGGAGATTTAATTAAAGATCAATGAAATATCTACAAGGTAAAAAGTAAACATGGGGAATGGGTGAGATACTTTACCCAGTAAAATGTGCAAATGAAAAGGGCCCCGTGAATGGTTTCATTTTTAAAACCAAAAATTTTAAAAGCAGTACTGGCCAGTGAATTAGAGAAAATGAAGTGGGTAAAATATTTTACCCAAATGAATGTTAAATGCTTTCAATATTGGTATTTATGGGTGAAGTGAATCCATTCACTTTGTAAGCAAATATTATTATTTGTTGGGGTAAAGTATACAACAATAAAATAAACAGAGATAAAAGGATTTTCACGGGCAAAATATTGTACACAACAGGTAGAATGGAGTGAATTTCCCCACATGGGCATATTTTTGCTGAAGAACAACTTGGTGCAAACAGATGAAGAGGCAAAGTCTATTGCAGGGAGAGGAGAGAGGCTTTCCAATTTGGTAATCAACGGTGAAGAGGTTTCTAGATGGCATCTTCGGATCAGCTTTAGGGCTTCTACTGGATACTTCTATTCTTCTATTTTCTTCTCTTCTATTCTCATTATGGAGGGTTTTGAGGTTTTGTATGGGGCTGGGTAGATAGAAAATGCTAAGTCTGAGTCATTTCTTGAGTCTATAAGCTATAATTTCTAATTTCATGAGAAATACAACCAGTTTATGCAAATAAATTGTGAAAGTGTGTGCACATTCATGAATATCTTCAAATTGTCTCCATACTTGTACAATTTAATCACATGAATTCAATAATACAAAGTATCTTTGAGTTTGTCATCTCAAATTTCATGAGATTGTGTTATTTGTTTATGGGTCTATTTCAAATAAATGGTTAAATACTTTGAGCAGATAATAGTGATTCCAAGTGTGCAGGTTGGATTTGGTAAAGAGGTTTTGATTGATAATAGGAGTGGGATTGTTGGTGTAAGACACTAACAGTTGATGCAAGACATTAACAATTTGAATCCACTAGTTGAATGTCATTTGCTGATGAATTCTTTTTATGTGTTTGACTCCATGGCCCAGAATTAGGCACTGATTTATCTTGCAGCTTAGTGCATCTTAGAAACGTTTTATAATTTCAAAATCATTTTAAATCCAGGCTATGTGTTGTAGTTATCTCATCCTCCAAATAGTTGATATTACTGATGAACAACCAATTCCATTAGGTATTATCCTATTATGTTGAGCTATTAAATGAGATTATCTGTTGTTGTTAATGTTGTTTACAATAATGGTGCAAAGGTTGTAAACGCATTAAGGGATCTCCCTCCCGAGTCTTGTAGAGCCCAAAGTGTAGGAGGTCTTTAAAATCCTCGTCAGTTGGTCCAAGTCCTTCGAGTTGCCCTTGATTGGAATTGGAAACTCCATAGGTAGATTAGAAGACCAACCTGGTTACAGTAAAAGGAACCAACAGAACCATTTAAAAACAATAATGGCACAGTATAAAGTTTATCAAATAGCATGAGAGAAATAGAAAGGCCGAACAATGGCATGATTTGTGAGTCTTTTTGTAATAATCTAAAATAGTAAAAGGCCTGGTGTCTTTCTAAAATATTTGTATTTCTTTCAATTCTCGAACTCGTAGAACCCTTTTTTTGAAGAAAAAAGTAGCATATATAGTAAGCATTTCCACCGCTTGGAGAGCAGTAACAGAAAAGATTTGGTACCCATAGCAATGATGTAGTAGCAATGATTCCCCTCGACCATTGTAACAAAAAGGATTCGGTCCATAGAATATGGTCGCTCCCCATCCAGATGCATCCCCTATAAATGATGGCAATGGTCCCAACATAGTCTCGTTTAGACAAGTGTCGCCACCCAGCAAGGTAGTTAGGACACATGGTAGCATATCGTAGCTAGTAATTCGCTACATCCTTTACTTTGAAGAAGTCCCCACCGAAGAGACGTGTGGCTATATTTCACAGCCTTTGGTTCATTTCTCCTTTTCGTTGTTGAAGGCTTGCAATAGGAAGACAGGTGGAAGTGTGCTTTACCATTAGCACCAACTATGGGGTCCACCAAAGCATACGCGGATGAAGGAGCTACGTGGCATGTGGACGGGGTCCGACTCAAAAGTAAAGGGAAGCAACCTTTAAGTGTGCACAGAAATGACACGTGAAAACATGGCAGGGGTCATTTGAAAATCAAAGGGAAGAATCCCTTCAGAGAGCGTTGAGTGGATGCATGGCGAAGCTAACAATGCTCATAAAAAAAAATCGATGATGTTCATTTAGGCGTGGGCCGGTACTTAGCAAAAAAAAACTCGAAGGGAGCTTGAAGAATTTTATATTCACAACTTTCATTCCCACAAAAGTTCAAAATTATTTTTGGAGGCATACCCTCCTCTATATGATCTAAGGAGCTTGATAAAGTGTCCAAATTACTTCTCAACCAAGGCCTTAAACTCTTTGAACTGCTTAAAGGCTTAATATTTTTGCTTCAAAAATAAAGCCATTCCTTTTTTCTATAGCCATCAATGAAGGTCATAAAATATTGACACTTGCCTATGGTAAGAGTTTGCATAGAGTCACATAAGTCTGAATACACCAACTCTAATGGTGTTTTTTCCCTCCTAGAAGTCCTTGATTGAAAGGACTACCTATGTTGTTTTCCTAAAATGCATGCTTCACATTTTTTATTAGGCTCTACTATGGTTGGTAACCCCCAAATCATATTCTTCTTGGACAAATGATGAAGTCCCAAATAACTTAGATGTGCAAACTATTACCAAAACAAGGGTAGACAACTGAGGGGGGGTGAATCAGTTGTCACAAAAATTCAAACTTATTAAACTTTACTAAACTTATTCTCAGATATAATGAATGAACATTAAACCATAAACAACCACCACATCAGAAACACACACAACACCAATATTTTTTTATGTGGAAACCCTGTTAAGGGAAAAACCACGGTGGAGGTTAGTCCACAAGATTATACCTTGTTAAAAGTATAAAGATGAATAATGGGAATGCACATGCATTCAAGAACACTGCCTAGAGCTCACTGCTCAAATACAAGAGGGCTCACTACCCAAGGAAGACACATTGTCTTACAGATATTCAGATTAGATCTGTAAGGTATTGAACTGAGAAAATAGCTTTTGCAAAAGCCTGATTACAGTTTTGGTTAAGCACAAAAACACTTCTACACACTTCGCTCAATCTTCTTCACACTTTGCTCTCTACATTCAAATGATTAGAAGATTATTCACACACTTGAACATGCACAACACTTTCTCTGGCACTTTTTTCACTTTACATCACTCATTTACAATCACTCTTATATATCTGCAACATGGGATTACATCAACCATTTGTCGGCCAAAAATAAAATATGAAAATATGAAACGTGTACACAATGTCAGCCCAAATCAACAAATGAATTTTCAATGTGAATCAATCACCGTCGGCCACAACTTAATGAAGACCTAAACAATATCCTCGAGCGTGCCAAAATTTCAAAAATTATTCCTCAAAGATCCACAACATGTTACAATTACCATGTCAACCAAGAACATGAAAAACATGAACACGCAAAATAAAAATCACCGATCGCGAGCACACCTATCAACGCGGACGTGCAACAAAGATAGAGAAAGATCTAGAAACATCCACAAGCATCATAAATCATCAAAGAAGCATCTACAACAACTAAACTTACTAGAATCATATCAACTTCAGTCAGGAACACCAACTGAAGCCATAAAAAAATTGTTAGAACACAACTGTTCATAACACGATCAAATCTTCACACAGATCTCTGAAACTTTTGGTGGATAAACTAGATACACTCAACATCAAACCCTTTATTCCACAACATCTGATCTTTGACATACTGAGCTAGGCACCATCATGAACTACACTACACTTTAGACAACTTGCAACTTCTCCTATAACAATTTCTCAATATCCTCGACATATACAACCTTCAATACATCAATGCTAATAGTGTTGACATCAATGACAACCACATATCAACAACACAACAACAACATCCAACAATCTCCTCCTTTGGCATTGATGGCTACACATGATGTGAAAAACACCATCAAGGCAACTCTCATTTCAACACTTACTCCCCCTTAGATTCTGACTCTTCTCCCCATACTATTTTTCACATGACTTTTCTCCCCCTTTGACATCAATGACAAAGATAAGCATTATCTTTCTCCATACAAGCTTTGAACCACATATCTACACATCTAACTACTCACCCTGATTAGCAGCCACGAAAACATCAATTCAAATCAAGATATAGCTATGAAGTACACGAACTGAGGCATGCAAATGCATCATTAGTTCTAATTAGGAGTGGTAATCACCCCTAACATCCCTCTGAGATACTCAAAATTATCCTTAGGCAATGGCTTGGTAAAGATGTCTGCAATTTGTTCTTTGGTAGGCACATACTCCAGTATGGCTTCTTTTTCACTCACTTTCTCCCTCAAAAAGTGAAACTTGATTGATATATGTTTGGTCTTTGAATGTAGCATTAGATTCTTTGAAATGTTTATTACACTTGAATTGTCACAGTATATGGCAATAGGTTCATCATACATTACTCTAATATCCTTCATCATCTGTTTCATCCACAACACTTGAGTACAATTGTTGGCAACAACAATATATTCTATCTCAACAGTAGATAAGGAAATGGAATTCTGCTTTTTACTTAACCAAGACACCAACTTCTTTCCCAAGAAGAATGCACCACCAATGGTATTTTTCCTGTCATCCACATCTCCTACCCAATCAACATCTGTAAAGGAACTCAAGGTAAGATCATCATCTTTAGGGTACGAAAGGCCAAAATCAAATGTTCCCTTCAAATATCTAAAAATTATCTTTACAACAGTCACATGAGATTCCTTTGGATCAGCTTGAAATCTAGCAACCATGCATACAACATTCATGATATTTGGTCTGGTCTAAGTCAAGTAGAGCAATCCGCTAATCATTGATTTGTATCTTGTCTGATTTGCCTTAGGAGAATCATCATTATGTGTTAACTTGCATCTGGTCACCATGGGTGTACCAACAGGCTTTGAGTCTTCCATGCCAAACTTCTTCAGTAATTATCTCACATACTTGGACTGAGATATGAAAATTCCATTATCTAACTGAGTAACTTGCAATCGCAGAAAAATTTCATCTCTCCAATCATAGATATTTCAAATTCACTTTTCATTTCATCGGTAAATCTCATGCACAAATCATCACCTCCAAAAATGATGTCATCGACAGGTATGTGCAGGATCATCATGGAAAAAACAAGCCCTTAAGTGGCAAAAGATTTAGAAAAATCAGAGTTAGGCAACTTGACGTAAAAATTTGAATAATTTATCTATATTATTTCAAAAATATGTAAGAATAGAATTTGTAGAAAATTGAATGTAGTTTCTAAACTCCTAGGTTTGTTTAAAAAAATATATATTTGGTGAAAATTTGAAAATTTCAATGCAGTGGTACTTAAATTTCAAGGAAAAAATAAGAAGTGTTTGTCTGACCACCCTAACCACAATAAAATGATAATATTTTTTTATAAAATTTTATATATAAGTAGAGGAATCATGCCCCAATGTGATGCATATTTTTTTATAATTTTTTTCCAAGTAAATAATTAATTATGAATTTTTTATTACAATTTTTTTTAAAATATAAAAACTCGTATGTCTGACCACCTTAAGTTGGTCAAAAATTCATGAAATTCATTTTTTCTTTTTTAATCCTATAGTATGCGAAGCATAGAATGTGACGCATGTTTTGGATTCAAAAAATGTGATACTGTTTGAAAGTTATAGATGTTTTTTAATCAGCCTATCAATCAGGACTTTAGTCATAATTTGAATAAAAAATGAATAATAATTACTTATTAAATTCAAAGTAAAGCATAATTTATATCGGTGGAAAGCTAAGAATCTCCTTTAAAAACCCTTTTCGTTTTATCAATGTTGGGTAAAAAAATAGTCGTCAGCCACATACCCATCATATTGCCACTTTTTGGCCCATCATGATCCTACCATACCCCGACAAAGACTTCAATAATCAACTCTTTATCATGATCCATCTTAAAATACACATTATTTTCAACAATACCTTTCTTGAATCCAAGCTTCAACAAATATTTATCCAATCTAGCATACCAAGCTCTAGGGGCTTGCATGAGTCTATATAGTGTTTTCTTCAATCAACAAACCATTTCTCCCTTATCAATCAGTTGAAATCCATTTGGTTGCTCAACATATACTTTTTCTTCTAGCTCACCATTCAGAAATGTTGACTTCACATCCATTTAATAAAATTTGTAGTTCTTATAAGTAGCATAAGCAAGAAATAATCTTACAACTTCAATTCTAGCAATAGGGGCAAAGGTTTCTTCAAAACCAATACCTTCCATCTATGAATATCCTTTGCATACTAGTCTTGCTTTATTCCTAACCACTTCACCTTGTTCATTCAACTTATTCTAAAAGACCCATTTAGTTCCAATCACATTTTTATCCTTAATTCTGGGAACAAGAATCCATGTATTATTCTTTTCAATCTGCAACAGTTCTTCCTTCATTACTTCCATCCAATGTTCATCTTTACATGCTTCATTGACATTGTTAGGCTCAGTCTTGGAAATCAAACAATACTCTTCTGCAATCCTTCTTCTAGTTTGCACACCTTTGTTTTTATCACCAATAATTTGATCTTCAGAATGATTTAGCTTTACATATCTTAGAACTTTAGGATTTTTTCAAACTTTAGGCTCTTATGTTCTCTCTTCTGCACTTCCACTAGTTTCTCCTTGACTTTCTTGATTCATCAGAACGATTTGAACTTGATTATGTGTTTTCACTTTCTTCCCTTTATCTGTACTATCATGTTGGTCATCTGAATCATATCCACAGTATCTGGATGATCTAATAGTGTCCTCATCAACCCTGACATTTTCACCTTTCAACCATTTTCCTCAATCTTCTATTATAGCACTGGTAGGCCTTGCTTTTAGTAGAGTAACCAAAAAATATTCCTTCATCACTCCTAGCATCAAACTTTCCTATATCTTCATCTCTTTAGATATAACATCTACTTCCAAAGATCTTGAAATATCTAAATGTAGGCTTATGACCAAACCACAACTCAAAATGAGTCTTACTAGAATTACCATTGACATTTACCCGGTTAAGAGTGTACATAACAATAATTACAGCTTCTCTCTAGTAGATATGAGGCATATTTCCTTCAAGCATCATAGTTCTAGCAACATCTATAATTGTTTTGTTCTTTATTTCTACAACTCCATTATGTTGAGGGGTCTGGGGAGCAGATAACTGTCTCTTGATTCCATGCTCTTCACAAAAATAATTGAACTCCCGGGAAGTGAACTCACCACCTCTATCTGATCTTAGGAATTTAATCTTCAAACTTGTCTCATTCTCAGCCATAGCCTTGAAACTCTTGAATTTCTCTAATGCTTCACATTTTTCTTTTAAGAAAGCAACCCATATCATCCTAGAGTAATCATCAATAAGTAACATAAAGTACTTTTCTCCTTGTAGACTTCTGCCTCTAGAGGGACCACACAAGTCAGTATGTACCAGCTTCAGTACTCCATTTGAATGATGTTGTTTGCTCCGAAAAGAAACTCTAGTCTCTTTCACATATAGCATTCCTTGCATATGGTATTAGTAGGCTTCACTAGCTTAGGAAGATCTCTTACTACTTGACTGGAGCTTACCTTGATAATATTGTCAAAATTTACATGACATAACCTCCTATGCCATAACCAACTTTCATCAACTTGAGCAATTAAACAAATTTCACTAGCAATACTCACGTGAAAGATATTACCTCTTGTTTTTGTACCTGAAGCAATCACATTTCTAGAACTTCCCAGTATTTTGCACTTTCCATCTTTGAACTAAAGATTGTACCCCTTATCAGCCATCTAACCAATACTTAACAGATTATGCTTCAAACCTTCCACATAAAGGACATCATTAGTATTATGCTTACCACCAAGAGAAATGGATCCTCTGCCATGAATCACACCAGCATTGTTATCTCCAAATCTTACAACACCACGTCATACTTCTCCAAAGTCACAATTTTGATTTTGTCACCAGTCATATGATGTGAGCATCCACTATCAATTACCCACTCATCCTTTTCTTCAATTTTGGCTAAAAGAGCTTTCTCAACATTCTCATTACTAGCAGATTCAGTAGACACTAAATCATTCTCCTTGATAGCAATGAATACCCATTCATCCTCATTTGCATTCTCTTTATCAAATTCTTCATCTATTAGACCTTCTTCGGCATAATAACATTTCTTTTGAAATCTAGGTTTGTTAGGTTTGGACCTAGGAACTCTTTTAGGACACCTTGAAGCAAAATGACCTATCTTATTGCAAGAGAAACATTTAATAGGCAACTTTCCTTTATACTTACCTTCTCCTCTAGCTTCTCTCTTGACAATAAGCGCTTCAATTTCCTCAAGTTTTCTTTTTTCATCTTCAATTTATTTCATCTCTTGCTCATACTTGAACACCTTTCTAGAACTTTCTCCCAGATCATATCTTTGCTTGTCTCTTCCAGATATAGTAGCTTTAAATGCAGATTTTGTCTTAGGAATGGAATCACCAAAATCACTGAACTCAAAGGCAACAAGCTTACCAATCAACATATCTCTTGTTACATTTGTTACTATTCTAATCTCTTCAATAGTAGCAACTTTGACTTTGTATGCAGCAGGCAATGATCTAAGCTCTTTAGCTACAATATCTGATTCATCCAAAGTTCCACCGACACATCTAATACTCATCACAAGTTCATTTACTCTCTGCATAAAAGAAGAAATGTTCTCATCTTTTCCCATCTTCAAGGATTCATACTTGCCTTTCAGACTCTGTAGCTTAGCAACCTTCACATGTGCATCTCCTTCATACAAATTTTCCAGCTTCTCTTATATCTCATAAGTTGTTTGCAGCTCCATCACATTTGTCATCTCCAAATCCGTTAGAGCACTCAATAAAGCTTCCTTAGCTCTGATATTATATTCAACTTCTTTAATCTTATTAGTAGTAGAGGGCCCATTTTTTGGAATAACATATAGATTCTTTGTAATCTTCTAGAAGGGTTCACCAATGCATCTCAAATGAAACTCCATTCTATCCTTCCACAGAGTATAGTTTGTTCCATCAAATCTAGGGCTATCCTTCTTATGTGATGCCATCCCAGATCACCTCAAGTTGTTAAACTTCTTCTGAGAAACCTGCTCTGATACCAATTGTTGGAAAAACAAGGGTAGACAACTGAGAGGGGGGGTGAATTAGTTGTCACAAAACTTAAACTTATTAAACTTTACTTAACTTATTCTCAAATCTGATGAATGAACATTAAACCATAATCAATCACCACATTAGAAACACACACAACACCAAGATTTTTTACGTGGAAACCCTGTTAGGGGAAAAACCATGGTGGAGGTTAGTCCACAAGATTATACCCTGTTAAAAGTATAAATATGAATAATGGGAATGCACATACATTCAGGCACACTTCCTAGAGCTCACTGCTCAAATACAAGAGGGCTCACTTCCCAAGGAAGATATATTATCTTACAGATATTTGAATTAGATTTGCAGGGTATTGAATTGAGAAAATAGCTTCTACAAAATCTTGATTACAGTTCCAGTTAAGCACAAAAACACTTCTACACACTTCACTCAATCTTCTTCACACTCTTTTCTTTGCATTCGAATGATTAGAAGATTATTTGCACACTTGCACATGCACAACACTTTCTTTGGCACTTTTCACACTTTACATCGCTCAAACAATCGCTCTTATATATTTACAACACGGGATTACATCAACCATCTGTCGGCCAAAAATAAAATATGAAAATATGAAACGTGTACACAATGTCAGCCCAAATCAACAAATGAATTTTCAATTCGAATTAATCATCGTCGGCCACAACTTAATGAAAACCTAAATCAATATCCTCAAGCATGCCAAACTTTAAAAAACTATTCCTCAAAGATCCACAACATGTTATAATTACCATGTTGTCCAAGAACATGAAAAACATGAACACGCAAAAGAAAAATCACCGATTGTGAGCACACCAATCAACGCAGTTGTGCAACAAAGATAGCTAGCACAATCTAGAAATATCCACGAGCATCATAAATCATTAGAGAAACATCCACAACAACTGAACTTACTAGAATCACATCAACTCCAATCAAGAACACAAACTAAAGCCACAAAAAAATTGTCAGAACACAACTATTCATAACACGATCAAATCTTCACATGGATCTTTGAAACTTTCGGTGGATAAAATAGATACACTCAACTTCAAACCCTTTAGTACACAACATCTGATCTTTGACATACTGAGGTAGGCACCATCATGAACTTCAACACACTTTAGACAACTTGCAACTTCTCCTATAACAATTTTCTCAATATCGTCGACATGTACAACCTTTAATACATCAATGCTAATAGTGTTGACATCAATGACAACCACATATCAATGACACAACCACAACATCCAACACAAACCTTAAATTCTAGAGCTTGGATGGGTCTTTTATGACCATCTTGAGGGTTTTTTGTTGTGGTATTGCTACATGTTTTGTGTGCTTGCAAGGCATACCTACAAATTGTGCTAAGAAATCAGTTTGCATCCATAGAGGAAACAAGATGTTTTTTGTCATTTGGACTACTATTATCTTGTTCTTGCTCCCATTCTTGTCAAAGATGATGCACTCTCTAATTTCCTTTAGTGCTTTGTATTATTTTTGGACCAATTGCCCAACACTTAAGAGAATATGTTTTATAAGTGGGGCATAATAAACATTCTATATATATATATATATCTTTGTCACTCTACTTGATGTAAATCATAATAATATCACATCCCCTAGCAACCCCTTTAATTTTTTATAAGACCCTTAGTATTGTTTTAATATGGACTAGGTATGAAAATTGTATTCAAAAAATAACTTTTGGTGTGTGTGTGAGATAGTTATGAACCCTTAATGTTCAATATTATTGAATGTTATTATTGCTACCTATCAAAGTTACTAATTATGTTTTTTACTAACCCAACCTAATATTGGTTTGGTAGAATTGTACAAGGAATATGGTCTGATAGTAGGTGCCTAGGGTGCAAGGTGAGGTGGATTTTGTGGTTCCATGAAGAGAGATGTCATGTCCCTTTTTTCAGAAAGATAGTCAAAGAGTGGAATCTAGGAATCCCTTTGTATTACTCTATAGGAGTATAATTTGGTTTGTGGTTTGGGACATAGTACCTATGGTAACACCTATGCATCTTATCCAAATCTTGAGAGAAATGGATCAGGTATTGAAAAGATATCGCCAACAGAAGGTCGCCAGTTCAAACCCACTATACCGGAGCAAGATCAATTTTGAGAATTCCTCTACATTCCTCCATAGGAGCACAATTCAGCTTGCAATTTGAAACATAGCATCTATGATGGCACCTTTGATTCGTGTCCAACTCTTGAGATGACTCGATCAAAAATTAGGAAGATATTGCTATTAGAAGATGACTATACTAAGCGAGTGATACCCTCTTCAACAAACTTAAAGGATAAGGTACCATTGGATCATGCGACAATAATTTTGAAGTTCTAGGGAGGAGGAAAGGGCTATGGAAGCATGTGGATAGGTCCGTAGGGTGGTGCACCCATCCTAGAGGAATCTACTTTGGCCTTAAGGCTAACCTAGTGTAGCGTATGGAAGTTCAAATTTTGGGCTTAGCGCCATTTTGGTTCTTGACCGACCTATTCTTGAGAAGAAATTGTTGGCATATAAAGATAGGGAGTTAATTAATGTAAAGGAATTGAATTATTATGTCATTTTCTTGTAAATTTGGGACACTTGTTTTCTACTTCCTTGTGTGGATGAAAACCCATAGGATTTATGTTCATTGGACAAAAACCTAGTGTTCACTAGGATCAGAGGATGAAACCCCTTTGGTTCCTGATGGCATTCTCATTCAGGGTTTGCATCTTATCTTCAAGGATTCATAGGGAAGTTAGTGCTGCTATTTGATCTATGGTGATCTAGCAAATCATTTCAGATCATTGTTCTCAATATATTATTATACATTATGAGGTTTTCATCATATTTTGGAGTAATATCTTTGAATATCTATTATGCATGTTTTGTTGTGTTTGAATTCCATCTAGAAATTAGTATTTTGCTAAAATTATATGTTAGGGACATTACAGTGGTATCGGAGCAAGATTTTACTATCCTATAGGGTTTCTAATGATTAATGTTGCCAAGTGAAAGGGAGATCAGGTTTCGGAGGAGAGAATTGAAGAAAACAGGTCAAGGAGAAACCATGGAGGATTATGTAGCCAAAGAAAAATTTGAGGAAATGATACAAGGGAAAAATCGTCTTGTTAACATGTTTGGTTAGATGTTTCAATGGACGCAGACTAATGCAAGGAGGGAGAATGATAGTACTAATGGAGTTGGTGCCTCTAATGAATCGAGTGGTGAAAAGGGGAAGGAGAAGGTGATTACGACACAAAGTTTTAGAACTGACTTCAGTAATAGGCCCCTTAAGCCTAAGTTCATTCAAAGAGTGGAATAAGTTCCAAAGGAAGAAAATACCCTCCAAGATGACATCTCAAGGGCTTATGAATAATATAGGGCTTTGGACCCTCCAATCAAAGAGATCTTGTCTTTGAGAGAT
Organism: Sequoia sempervirens; assembly: GCA_007258455.2. NCBI lineage: Eukaryota > Viridiplantae > Streptophyta > Pinopsida > Cupressales > Cupressaceae > Sequoia > Sequoia sempervirens. Next base: position 331,058,357 of record VDFB02000015.1, on the reverse strand, counting down.
TTCATGGCAATGAAGAAGAATAAAAGGGGAACTTACCATTACCCTTCAAGCCAAAATAATTGGAGCACTCATTGGGAAAGCTATCTATTTCCTCTTTTGATGGATCTAAGAAAAGCATTGCTAGGGCATGGTTGCGTAAACTTGACACATATTTGGTACTCAAGCCAATGTCAGAGGAGATGCCATAAAATTTTCCACCCTACATTTGGAAGGAATTGCTCATGATTGGTGGTAACATGGTTTGATCACTCAAGGCCACAAATTGATCAAATCTTATGATGAATTTTTCAAAAAACTAGTTGAGAGATTTGATAGGAGAGATCGAGAAGAACATTTTAGAGAATTGTCTTGCCTCAAGCAGAAAAGAAGTGTGGAAGAATATGTTGCAGATTTCTAGAAGCTATCAATCATGGTAACTGACATTTCAGAGAGAAGAATCATAGTCCTATTCATAGAAGGCTTGGTGGAACAACTCAGGGTTTGGTGAAGGCATTCCTCCCCTCAACACTCCAATAGACTATCTAGAAATCCTTTGATCTAGAGAATTTTTTCCCTCTGAAACAAAAATCAAAGCCTTCAATATGGAATAATCCAAAGGGGAATTTCCAAAAGAAAACTTGGACTGCTTTGAAACCGGCTCCCCTTGCCACACCTAAGAGGGGTGATGATGAGACAAAGAATGAGCTCAAAAGGAAGAAAATTTGTTTCTCTTGTAGAGAACCATGGTTTCTAGGACATAGGTGTCTTAGAAAAGGGAAAGTCCACTATATAGAAGTCATCTTTAACAAAGAATCATAATTAGATGGGTTGAAGAGTTTCATGATCCAAAAGGAATCCCTTCGAATGAAGAAGATAAAGAGAAATTCAATGGTGGCATTCTAGCATCTCTATCTAGTGCACATAGATACCATTCTTTCAATGTTTGGGGAGTCCTTTCCAGAAAAAGAGTGACTATCCTAATTGATGGGGAGCTACTCACAACTTCATTGATGAGGGACTTGTGAGGAGAAGAAGCTTGGATGTAGAAAATTTTGAAGGGTTCATTGTTACTCTAGTGGATGGGTATAACTTACCCTACAAGGAGAAATTAAAGAAGCTAGACATAACATTTGGAGATCATAAGGTTTGTGATGATTTCTATGTCATTGGTTTGGGTGAGATTGATGTGATTTTAGGTGTGTAGTGGTTACATTCATTGGGTGAGTACACCAAAAACTACTAAATGATGGAGCTCAAGTTCAAAGCCAACGGGGAATATGTGGTTCTAAAGGGAATGGCTAATGGAGGTTCACAAGTAGTACCAACCAAGAGAATGGAAAGGATCTTCCAAAGAAACCAAGTTGCTTGGACTGCTAGTTTTTTGGTGATTTCAAAGGACCTTTTTGAAGGTGAGAATGGTCAAGTTCATTTTGATATACAAAATATTTTGGATAAGAATAGTTTGGTTTTCAGTGACATGCCTCCTGAATTGCCATTGGATAGAAGTTTCCATCATATCATAGAACTTGAATTGGGATCAAAGCTAGTTATGACCACTCCTTACGGACATCCCAAGATGTATAAGGAGGAGATAGAGAGCAATAAATGGATTGATGGATATGGGCTACATCAGACAAATCTATAGCCCTTTTGCATCCTCTATAGAATTGGTAAAGAAGAAATATGGCACTCTCGGGATGTGCATAGACTACTAGGCATTGAAAAAGAAGACCATCAAGAACCGGTACCCCATAACGTAGATAGATGAGATGATTGATTAACTACATGGTGTGGTATACTTTTTAAAGATTGATTTGAGATTTGAATACCACCAAATTCACATGAGGGAGGAAGATGTGCAAAAGACTACTTTTCGGTGTCACTATGAGAAGTTTGACTTCTTGGTTATGCCCTTTGGTCTCACTAATGCTTCAGAAACCTTCCAATCATGCATGAACCATGTTTTTGGTAAGAATTTTAGGATGTTTCTATTGGTTTTCTTTGATGATATTTTGATCTACAATAAAACTCAGGAAGAACATTTGAAGCACTTGGATATAGTCTTTGGAATTCTGGAACAACAATCTCTCTTTGTTAAGATGTCCAAATGTGAGTTTGGGTCAACAAATATATTGTATTTGAGATATGTCATAAGTGCTCAAGGAGTTCAAGTTGATCAAAAAAAGATCCAAGTCATTCTAGACTGGCCTCCTCCCACAAATTTGTCTCATCTAAGAGGTTTCTTTGGACTGTGTAGCTATTACCAAAAGTTTGTTAGTGGAATTTTTTAGTCTACAGTACATCTCACCAATCTGACTAAAGAAAAATCCTTTGAATGGACAATGGAAATACAAAAGACCTTTGAGAAATTGAAAGAGATAATGAGCTCTTGTTCAATTCTTGCAATTCCCAATTTTTCACTTCCATTTGTTGTAGAATGTGACACTTCCAATGAAGGGATTAGAGTTGTTATCTCTTAGAGGGGACACCCAATAGAATTTGAAAGTAGGAAATTGAGAAACCATAAAAAAGGATATCCTAGATATGATAAGGAGATGCTAGGTATAATGCATTCCTTGGAGAAATTCTGGCAATACCTGGTGTGCGGAAGATTTGTGGTCAAGACAGACCATAATAGGTTGAAATTCTTCTCAATCCAACAAAATTTGAATGAAAGACAACAAAAATGGATCAGAAAACTACAATAATATGATTTTAATATTGAGTATATCAAGGGGAAGAAGAATATTGTGGCGGATGCACTCTCTAGGATACCTACACTATGCCATGTGTCCATCACATCAACTAAGTGGAAGGATTCCATCATGGAGGAGTATACTAAAGATCCTTTTACTACCAGTGTCTAGGAAGGTGTAGAGAAGGATGGTCGATACACAGTGGAGGAAGGCTTGATACTATTCAAAAACAAGGTATTCCTAGTTTCGGGATCTAAGGTGAAGGAGAAGATATTGAAGGCTTATCATAATGCGCCAAACAACATGACACCCTAGATTCTACAAAATTTACCGGAAGATCAAGGAAAGTTTTTCTTGGAAGGTCCTTAAGGAGGATGTTCTCTAACACATTCAGGAATGTGTCACATGCCAAAAAAAAGGGGGAACAAGAGTTTCCAGCTAGGTTACTACAACCTCTCCCAATTGAAGAGTACAAATGGGAGTATCTCCATGGATTTTATCACTGGATTACCCAAAGTGCAAGGAAATGACTGCATCTATGTTGTAGTGGATAGATTGACCAAGCATGATCATTTATTTTCCATCTCTAGTGATTATAAAGCTCCACAAGTTGTAGAACTTTTCTTCAAAGAAGTTTTCTAGTTGCATGTATTTCCTAAGAACATTGTTAGTGATAGAGAGTCATTTCCCCAACACTTTTTGGAAGGATTTTTTCCATCTATTAGGTACCCAACTTACCTCTAGCACTAGTTATCATCCACAAACTGATGGGAAAACTAAAATTGTAAACAAGTGCTTATAAGGGTACTTGAAGAATTATGTAACCAGTCAGCAGGCGGCCCAGATCAAATGGTTGCATTTGGGAGAATATTGCTACAACAACACTCATCACATGTCTATTGGTTTGTCTCCGTTCAAAGTCCTCTATGGATATGATGCATTAACCTTTACGGAATTAGTCCTCATAGATAGTAGAGTTATTGCAACTAATGATTTGGTTAATAAAATTCAAAACATCTTGAGAAATCTCAAAGATCATCTGCAAGTTGCCCAGAATCATCAAAAGATGTATGCTGATAGAAAGCACATAGAAATAACATTTGAGGTAGGGGATATGGTGTTTATCAACTTGTAGCCATATAGATAGACATCCATCAAGAAAGGAGGAGTAGAGAAGCTCAAGCCTAAGTTCTCTAGACCATACAAGGTAATCTGGAAGGTTGGGGAAGTTGCTTATGAAGTAGAACTCCTAGTAGATAGAAAAATTCACAATCTCTTCCACGTCTCATGCCTAAAGAAGGTTTTGGGATTGAATGTATCTCCTGCTATTGAGTTACCATCCCTTGATGGTGAATGGAAACTCATCCTTATTTGGAAGTTGTGATTGATACTAGGGTAAAAAAATATAAGGAACAAGAATGTAACTGAGTACCTTGTTGGGAATAGGATGCCATTTGATTGCATTCTAATCATATTTCATGTATCTCCTAATTCCTTGGAATGTGTTTCACAACAATAGGATTAGGAAGGGATTAATTTGGAATGAAATAAATATTTAATTTGACAATTGTAGTTATTACTAAGTGTTAGGAGCATGTGGGGATGCCTTGAGATATCTCCTACAAAATAGGAGCACATGGGTGCACACATGGGAGGTGGGGGTCCACCTTAGTTCAGTTAACTGGTTGGTGAATTGAGTACACTTCATAAATATATCTAAGGTTCCTAAAAAATAGGGATTTTGATTTATGCATGTTGAGATCCTAGAAAATAGGGGTTTAAATTTAGTTCAGTTTAGTTCAATTTAGTTATAGTTCAATTCAGTTTAGTTTCAGTTGTCTTCAGTTGCATGTTTGTTAATCTCAGTTGACTTGAGTTGCATGGACAAATAACAGGTGGCTACATTCAGTTAACAGATGGAGGATCAATCATGCATGTTATTTTGCATTAATTGGTGACATATATGTTTTAGTTAACAAATATTAACTTGGGCCCACTTTGGGCATCCAAGTTGGGATCTTTGAGTTACAACTATTGCATGGAGAATATATTTCTAATGCCCAATTAAGTGGGACCTATTTTGTATTCCTTCTTTGAGGATGAGCTTGTATGAGATATTTTTGATAACTATGAGGTTAACACTTTAGTGTTGGCCGCCAACTTTGAGGAAGACTCATTTTTTACTTTGTCTTGCATATGTGAACTCAACTTGGCACCTCTAGGCATGGATTTTATCAAGAGGATTTGTGATTATATATTTGATAACTCTTATGAGTTTGTAAGCAAGAATATTGTCTATTATTGCAGCAATTGTATGAGAGAGTTGTGTGAGAAAATATTGCAAGTTGTGAAGAAGAAAGGTTGAAGAACAAGGAAGCATATCAAGGAGAATTGAGTCAGTGTTATTGTAAATTATTCAAAGGTTAAATAATACAAGCAAGATCAAATTCTTGGTGGAGTTTTTTCCTGAAAGGGTTTCTCCACGTACATGTAGTGTTCTTTCTACTTTGTCTTATATTTCTTCTATCAATCTTTTTTCTACTTTCTACAACTTTAAAATTGATCTAATTCAAGATTAATCATTCACAAGGATTTGTGACAAAGAATACTAAAATTGAATCAACAGTTACACAGGATTTACAAACTTTAAGGTACTTTTTACTACATAATTTACCTTCATTTTCAACATACCTTGCCCGTTAGAGGAATTTTCCAATTGAAGATGCTACTTGGGAAGAACCTAGAATTTTAGAGCATTCCAATTTGGATTTCTTGAGGACAAGAAATTTTGAGAAGGGAGGATTTTTCATGTCCCTTTTTTTGGAAAGACAATCACAAAATGAAATCTGGGAATCCTCCACATTTAGGACTCTATAGGAGCATAGTTCGATTTGTAGTCTAGGACATAGCACCTATGGTAACACTTGTGTTGCAAGTATGAGCAATTGGTGTTGTCATTTATATCAACAAGTTTATGTGTGGTCATTGGTGTCAACTATATGAGCAGGAAATTGTTGCAAGAGTGTGAGTGGTTTTTATTGATTTGTTGTTGTCTTTGATGATTCTTTGACTAGTTTCATTATGTTGTCATTAGTAAGCTACTAGTGTCAACCTCTAGTGTTGCTTTGATAAGATTTTTTCTATAAATGTATGGTTGAGTTGCTATGTTGCAGTTGGCTTGGTGGTAATGAGTGCTGAAAATATTGAAAATAGTCTTTGTATCTTTCTTCAGTTGAAGTTGTTTGAGGTTTGGTGCTTCGAACTTCAGTTTCTTGAGTTACAGTGTATGAAAAAACTATTTGAGTGTATTGGGTGTGTACATTCTTTAAGTGAAATTTGTTGTGAAATAATTTTTTGGTTTCCAAGGTGTTTGTGGTATATTCTAGATTGTGTTAAAGCATGGTGTGTGGTATGTGAGTCATTTTGGATTTGAGGAAGTGTGTACTTAAATGTGGGTGGGAGAAAAAAGTTGGGGGGCCAAAAAGTGGCCAATTTTTTTAAAAAAATTGAAAAGCCATAACGCGAGCATGTTATAACATGCTCATGTTATAATGCACTCGCATTATAGCTTCAATGTACCAAGCCTAAGGGCTAGTCACACTAAGCCTATAACGTGCGCACGTTATAACGCAAGTGTGTTATAAGTGTTTATAACAAAAAAGCATCATTCTTCATTTTTCATTTCTATGTTTTTCTCCAAGCCCGTGGCCTTCAAACCCTCAAAAGCGCACTTGTATTCTTGGAGACCAAATTTATCACCAAATTGTTGCCGAGTCTTCACCAAAATGCTGCCATGACGTCAGGGAAGTGCTAGGAGTAAGTTTTTTTTTTGTGATTTTGTTTCTAAATAGGAATATTTAATGTTTTTTTATGTAAATTTATTTAATTTACAAGAAATGATAATCAACCTATCAATCTTCAAAATCCTCCTTCTCCTCAACCCAAAATACTTAGTGAAGAACAACCCCAAATCCAATAACAAACTCTTCCAACAATTCCTCAAAATCCCCTTAGAACTCAACAAAATTTAATGGGGGAAATTGAAAAATAAACCTTATAAACTTAAGAAGTTACCTTTTTTGCATACTATAACCAAGACTAAACATGCCTTACAAACACTTCTCAACATAGGACTAATCATTTTAACACCTATCCATGAATTAGAAGATAAGAAAGGAAAGGTTACAAACATGTCTCATTGTGTGTATCACATAACACTTGGACATCTTACTGATGAATATCGTGCTTTAAAGAAGAAATTAAGATAATTTGATCCTTATGGAGATCAAATTGAATGTATAATCTATTAACATTCATTTTTCTTTACTCCTTTCCATGTGGTAGTTGTAGTATCATAATATTCTCACTTCCATTCATGAGGGTATAAACTAGGCTTTATGCAATCATCTTTTATCTTGCAAGGAGCACCATATTAGGCTCACCTTTGTCCCTAAGTTTGGTGGCCAAGGGGTTAGTCATCTCGTAAGAGTATTCCTTCTAGCAAGGGATCCCTTTATTTCCTTAAAATGTTAGTGTAGCAAGTACATTAACCTTTTAAGGGGGGCATATAGTCCCCCATTCATTGTTTGCATAAGAAATGACACCTTCTTAGTGATGATAGCATACCTCTCATAAGAAGTGTGACCTTTTCAACTAAAGTGTGGCCTTCTTAATCTGTGTGATGTGTCTCCTTTTTGGTGATAATGGACTTGATGTCCTATAAGAGTGTGACCTTTCTTGGAATATGATGTTCCTCTTGGAGGTTATACTATGGTTGGTATGCCCTAAGTTGTGATTTTCTATCCATGTACTAGTCCTCTCTTGATGGTGATATCATATGTGATGTTCCATAAGTGGTGACCTTTGTGTATTAAGAAAAGTGCCTTTGAATGTTACCTTTTGTGGTGATGCTATTAAAACTTTAAAACCTTATCATATTCCCCCCCGTGATGTTAAAATTTGGCATATTCATCCCCTGTGACATTAAACTTTGTTATATTTATCCCCCCTAACATTAAACCTTGGCATATTCGTCCCCTGTGACGTTAAACCTTGGAATTTTTCTCCACTTTGTTCATGGGAGTTGAACATAGTGTAGCATTTAAATAGCATCTTATGACACCTTATCAAGGTTATTAGGTAGAATAACTCTTGGTATGGTTGTTATGGGCACACCTTGTAGACTTAGTGTGTGTTTTCTATTTTTCCACCTTGTTATGAGCACACCTTGTAGACCTAGTGTGTGTCTCTAATTTTATCTTATCTTGGGGGTTGACCTAGTGAATATCAAACTTCACTAGCTTGTGTGTCTCTCAGTTTGTGATTCACTTAGCAAATAACAGGCTTTGCTATTGTGTGAGTTATGAATGCCTTTTAACATGGCCACCTAGCATAATACAACTTGCTTGCCAGTGGAGCAATGTGTTCCATGAGTGATGTGTATGAATTTAGTCCTCGTGGGAGCTAAAAATTATTTGATGGATGACGTTTGGTATTTGAGACAATTTAAGATTGAGGTCTCTTTACCTTAATGACTCGAATATTTTAGTACTAGTCTTGTGTTTTATTGTGTTCCTGTATATGTGTCTTTTTCATGTTTGCATCGTGTTCACATCATTTTTTTCCATTTCATTGTCATCTTTATGTTCCATCATGTCATGTTTTTTCATCATGTATCTTTGTGTTTTCTAACATATATGATTGTGTGTGTTGTATTACTGCATATCATACATGTGTGTGTTGTCTTACTGCATACCATACATGTGTGTTTTCCTTTGTGCTTATGTTGGTTTTCCATGGGATCTTGGGCCGTGGGGGCTTGATCACCTCCCTTGATCCTTAGTCATCCTATCTCTTCAAAAATTTGTACATTTGAACCCCGCTTAACACATATTTCTCTACTTTACTGTGAGTTTGAGTGTAAGTTCATACTCTCACTAAAGTGGGTGCTAAATGTAGTTTTGGAAATTGTCACCATTAACAATTTTACATATTTTTTTATCCCCCTAATTTATTAGACTTAATTAAGCTCCTAATTTTCCAATTTATACATTCCAAGGCCTAATTTTTACCTTTTTCTAAAGGATTACAAGCATTGAATAAATGAATCCAATTGGTATTTTGCTCCCGACTAAGTGTGTCTTGGAAAATTGGGCAAGACCCATTCACCCATGGAAAAATGGGTCCCCCTTTTTAGTTGAGACCCAAATTCAAATATCAAGTGTCGGCTTTTGGAATCTAAGTTTTGAGAAATTAGTACAATTACATATAAATACCTAATTATTTTATCATTTGAAATCTAACAACAAAAAGAACAAGCATTCATGAGCAAATACTATTGTCCAGAGTAACATTTCTGAGCTTTATTGCAACAATTCAAGATCCTAACATCATGTCCAATTCTATGTGATTTTATGTGTGTTCATGTTATCATTGTTTTGTGAAGGCTAACAATTTTGTAGGTATTCAAAGCATCCAAGCATTCAAGCACTCAAGAAAATCGAGAAAGCAAGGTCCAAATCCTTGAGGTGATGTACACGACTTTAGCCCTTCAAGGAAATCATTAAAGGGTGGTGAGTTACAACACATTGTGATTTCATCATTCCTTCCTTTCGATTATCATTCCTATCATTGGAATTTTCATTGTGGAAGTGGGAACACTTACATGGCGTTTTATTGAGGCAAGCCCCTAAATGGCCCAACATTTTCTCCCTCTTTGAATGTGTAGGTTATAGGTTTGAAGAGGATTTAGGAAAGATTGAAGGAAAATTCTCTATTGTTGCATTCAAAGCCCTAAAATTTGTTAGGATACAAAAATTCAATTACAAAATTCACTGACGACATTCTGATAATTCTACAATCGGGAATCAAAAGTTCAGATCTAGCATCAAAGGACTGCACAATCAGTTTCATGACTTCTAATCAAAGACCCATTTTCCCATGGGCGACTAAGTCCCTTTGCACATTCCAAACTTAGTTTTTGGTGATAGGTACACATCATCCAACACTTTCCAGATCCACCTGTAATCTATAATTTAAGTTTGTGTATTTCTAGAATATTGCTTTTTCATATTAGGTCATATAGTTTAATTAGGTCAATTATTCAAAATCATTTCCACTTCATTTCTAAGACTCAAAAGGACCAGATCCAAGTTTGATTGGGTTACCTTTGAGGTTGAAAGTCAATCTTTGTACCTTATTGGTTTGCATCCTAATGAAACCCTTGGAAAAGTGGAGTTGATCCTAGGTTCTTTACATTAGAACTCATCCTACCATTCCATTTTTTCTATGTTTCACCAAAGATGTTGGATGTGCAAGTGTTCAAAAATGGTGAAAAATTCATATTTTTTGAAGGGTTTTACCATTTTCAATTATAATCATAGATGAAATACCATAATGATAAATGATATGATATAGGAGGAATTTGGATATATGGGTTCTAATTGTGAATGTAAGGGGGATGGCTTCAACCCATTTAATAAAATACTCGATAGTGGTGATGATGAACTTATGACTTTAAAGGAAGGAGGGTGGATTTTTCCAAAGAGTTCGAGGCCTCATTTACAGAAAGGCCATGGTGTGATGATGGATTGCAAATCATATGTAGGTGCATGAATGATATCTCCAAGTGTTTGACATGTTAGGAACTATTTAACATATTGATAAGAATAATGCTCAATAATAGGCCAATAATACCTTATTTTTAGAAGCTTCTTAGCTAATATTATTACACTAGTATTTTCTCTGCAAATACCATCATGAACCTATTGGATTATAAGTTTATCCTCTACCTTGTCTAAACATATTAATAAAGAACATGAAGTGTGCTAGAAGAAGGGTTTACATTGGTTATAGCTTGGATTAGGTGGTAGGGTTTGATCATGTAGGTAGGTATAGATGTCATGACTGTACCATGGTGATCTAGGACCAATAATATCATAAATAAGCTCAAAATATAAGATTTCATATGTAGGAATGAGAAGTTGTTCAATTAGGAATTCACATCACTAGTTATCGTGTGACATGTCAATTAAGAATCTAATAAGGGTCATGGTATATGTTGCTTTGTTATTAAGGTGAGGGGAGTTTTCAAATTGGATGTGAGATAAGTATTTCTTAAAATTGTCCACCATTCATTTGTAAGGAAGAATTTTGTCATCCCTTGTTTGATATTAGTTATTAAATTTTTTGATTATGAGTTGGGAGTTTCCATAGACCTATAACTAAGTCATGTTTTCCATTTGATAACTATCTTGAGCCTTGTAATGAAACCCTTGTATTCTAAAATGTTGTTAATGCAAGGAAAATCTATTCTAAAAGCCTTGGGTATAAAATCTCCTTATGGTTTTGTTACCTAATTTTGCTAGTAGCTCAATCAAGTAGAGCTTTTATGATTTTCAAATGAAGAATAAGGTACATTTTTATTTCTACTACATTACATTCATGTGCATAAACAAAATCAGAAGATTACATTACTATATTTCATTTATGCAAATGCATATAACATAGGATAAGATTGCACAATATTTTCAAGAAAATTAATCTTTATTGATGATGTAAACAGATAATGTCTCACACAATTCATGAGACTAACTCTTCTAATGCAAATAAAAGAAAAACTATACATTTGCAGATAAAGAAATGCACATATAAAGAAAGGTGACCTGTCATTTCCTAAATGACAAGTCTTGGTCTTGGTTGAGTTTCCTTGTATCATCTCTAGTCTTCCGCTTGTTTTGCATCCAACTATTGCTTCCTTGCTGCTCCTAATTGCCTGCATCTGAGAGAGAGTGTTGTTAGAGCAATGAAAGATCACCTATTAGTATATCGACAAACATTTGAAAACATACAGCTTGAACTTCATTTGCATTAAAACAACTTGCATATCAAAAATGTCCAAGAAAACAAAGGAATTAACATAAACATTCATCATATGCTCTATTTTTATCTAACATGTTTGCTTCTTGTGTAGGTATAGGAAAAATAATGTTGTTTTTTTTATTCATCTAGTTACATCATGTGGAGTGAAATGGGCTCCCACAAGGGTTGATCCCAACATGCTTTCCTCATATGTTTAGAGGGATAAAAGTGTTATTTATCTTAGTGCCTTATCTTGAGTCTTTTTTGCATACTTTTTATAGGAATCAAGATATAAAAATATTTATTTTATCATAGGCATATCCACCTCTCTATTCATGTTACTCAGGTACTTGCAAGGAATCTTACTGAAAAGATGATAAGCATGTGAATATCATTATTGAAGAGGTGAATATGGCTATGCTAAAGACACCTATCCTTATTTCTTGAGGAATCTATCAAGATATATCAAAAGTAAGTCATGATAGATGATCAAGGGCAATTAATTGATAGTCAGATCACTATCCAAAGAAAATAGAGACCTTGGGTCAATGAGAAGAATCTAATTTGAACACCTGAAGGGTACAATGTCATGGAGATATGGATAGTCACTCTTTAAAATCATAGCAATGTAAAATGAACAATACAGAGAATGCTATCTTAGCATTAAGGGATAGGATATCCATAGAGACAATGTCATAATATCACAGTGCACAAAAGATTCCTGAGTGACAGTAATAAGCAAGGAGGCAGGAATGTGAAATCATCTAATTTATCAACCTTGAACAAGTATTCATCAATTATGGGAGTGGGTTGATAACATCACCACCATAAATGACAAGTATTTGCTCATGAACAGTGGAGTATATGCACTATGTTCAGTATAGTGTAACTGGGGATACATAATCACATTTCCTTTGATATAAACTACAAGTAACATCACAAGGTAAAATGACAAAAGTGAAGATCAAGTATGACACTTCATTGGAACTTTTGTCTGGATTACCTCAACGAACAGTGAGCCATATAATGTTGACACTTTATCAAATATGATCCTATAGTATTGCTCTTGTAGTCACAATTAAATGATGGTCATTCAGAATAATTAAAGGAGCAGTGCTTGGAGCACATTTCATTATCCAATAGAGGTAATGGCATCATGTCTAATGAGGTCATGACATATCAAAGCATTATTGAATGTCTAGAGTTGCATCAGGACTGAAGAATGATGAGCTACAGGAAAAGTATTCCAATAGTGTAATACGAGAGAGCGTTAAAAGAAAAGTTGGTAACCCTCGTTTCACTGAAGTCAAAGTCTTCAATGAAAATTATAGGGTGAAGCCAAAATGAGGATTTTTTATGGTCGAGCCAAATGCAAGATTCATAGCCATGGTGAAGTAACTAACCCTCGAGCACCTGTAGTAAAAAAAAAAAGGAAATCCAAATACTTGCAAAAATTTTCAAAGCTAAAAGTTTACATGGAAAAAGCTAAGGTTAGTATCAAAACCCTATAGCATTTGTAGCAAATGAGCAAGAGAATATAGAAAGCCCTTGGGCTAGGGTTTTGAAGCAAAATATTAAACCATATTTTCATATAAATCTAGGAGTCAAATCGAGTCATCAGAATAGGGTTCGAAGTCAAAGGGTGGAGAGATTTTCATGAAATGGAACTCGGGTTTTAGTAACCCATAATGTTTTTTCTCTGCTAAACCCATTTGAGATTTCAGAAGAAAACAAAATATACAGAGGGTGTTGAAATATCTTCACACAAACTCATGGAAACAACAAAATCTACAGGAGGAGAGAACATCTTTTCATAATACACAAACCCACTTGGGTTTTGTTTCATAAATTACAACTGTAGAAGGAAGAGAAGAGATTTTTTGAGCTTTTGATTAAATTTTAGGAGGAAAATAAGGAATAAGTGCCACAACTTGTACATTTTTGAAAACCCCAAAAACTTGTTAAAAGGTACATAGCTACGACTATTGTATACAAAGTTTTTTCTTAGTTGCAAATGTAAGTGGAAATACACAAAAATACTAAAGTATTTTTACAAGCAAATGCATGGAATGTATGAGAAAAACAAGAACACTGAAACTTATGATCATATTTTTGCAAATTGGCTCAAACTCGAGCAAGTTTTCTTCAGAAAATTTAATGAAAACAACAGAATGATTTCATTGAATGCTTACCAAAGCATCTGGGAGCTACTGTATGTAAAAACGAGTTTGAGAATGCTCCTGGGACTCAGAATATCCGCCATTGAAGAGCTCTATTGAAAACCTAGGTCGGCGCAGCTAAGAGGAAGTCTTTAGAAGTCATGGTAAAAATAAAATGCTTCTCCTTTCTTTTGTGTTGTTTTTGTTGTTAGAGTTTTGAACCCTAATGTATGCTGATAAAAGATTAGACATTTTTGCCTATCTTTTAAAAGTTAATACATGGAGATTAATACACACACTATGGGCTAAGACTTTAAGTCTTATGCCTTGTGCTATGCTTTAGTTTTCTCTATGTACCTCATGTTTAGGGGTCTTCAAGACTTGGTCTTCCCTTTATCACATAGTCAAATGAATGGATGTTCATTTTCTTGCATTCTACTTTCAAATGTAAAGCATTTAACTAAGTGGTGTATTATAAATCACTTAGTTAAAGTGCTATTGTTTAAATGCAAAAACATGTAGAATGCTATGTAAATGCTTTGAACGACCTTGTTAAGCCTTGATGCTTTTTTGCAAGCATATAGGGGAGTTGAGAGAAGTTGGCAAACATGTGCCACAAATCAAGGAGATGTTTTTCAGTGTGCAAACATGAGGAGGGCATATAGGGGTGCTTTTATTTGCATTTTGGGGAGTTGGAGAGTATATAGGCATCATTTTCTTGTGCCTTTATGATTTCCTTGGTTAATTATGACTTTTTCACCCTTTTGGAGCTCATTTAGAGGAAATCTAGTTGCTAGATTCTAGGCTTTTTGGGGGCATCCAACCCAACTATTTCTAGAACTTCTTTTAGTGGGTTTTTGGAGGGAGTTGATGGATATAGTCATTCATTTGACTCATTGTACTCAGTTCTTGTTATGCATTTTGTACTTAGTGACTTTGGAGTCCTTCTACAGATTTTGTATACTTTGTAGCTTATTTTGACATATATGATAGTTGATGCCTTGGATATCAATAAAGATAAGTTGTTTTTCCCACTTGAGTTTTTTGTTCTATTGTGTGCAGTTTGTTGATGTATACAATTGCTTGTGAAAGTAATTCATTCCTAGTGAATGATTTTCATTAATGACACCTTTGTGTAGAATGGGTACGCTTTTTGTAGGTTATGATTTGTGTTGAAGTGCAAGTAGATCAAAGTTGTGAAGATTTCTTCCTTCTAGATTTATGCATTATAACCTTCTTATGAAACACTAATGCAAAAAGTATATTGATTTGAGTTCAATAAAGTTATGCTGTGTTATTGGTTGAACTATGTGTCCAGGCTATTCTAGAGGTCCTAGTTAGTTTGGTGTATCAGTCTTCTTAGTTTAGTTTTCATATTTAGTTTTCTTTTTTTAGCTTATATTTTCTTTCTACCATTTTCCCTATAAAATTAGTAGAGTATATTAACTTTAGGTGATAACCAGCTAGGAAGCCGGCCTTCTTCAGAGGTTTGGTCTCGTTTAAGGTACCCGCGCACCTTGGGATCTGTAGACATCCAAATTTGGACACTTAATTTATCCAAATTTATCACTTTTCATCTAAACATCCTCTTATCCAAGTTAATTAAGTAATATTACTATTATTTAATTAATATCCTTAATTCTGCCAAATCCCTAAGGTATTTATTAATTAAATACTTTACCCTCTTTAATCCCCTTTTCATCAAATGAATTAAATAAATATTACATTTATTTAATTTCTCACATGTCATTTTCATCTAATCCTAATCCATTTCTTAATCTCTTCATTAAGGATGTGCACATGCCTAATCCTTGCTTAGGATGTGTCACATCCTCCAACTTTTGCAAGTTGGCTTTTAATCCTAATTAACCCCTAATTATCCTCCAATTACTGATTAGTCAAACCTAATTAGTACCTTGGTCAACTCTCTCCATCCCCCAAGGAATTTTTAATTCCTTTTTATTCCTCCTAGAATCCCTTTTTCCCATGCATCTTCTAGAAACTTTGACTTGTCACATCAAGTCACATGTAACAAATTCCCACCTTTTGGGAACCTTGTCTTATCCACTAGATTCTCCCAATCATTGTGAATTTAAAATTCACTTTTATTCACCCAAGATTCTTTCCATCTCCCAATGTACTTGCAAGGTACTTGTACTTCCTCCACATCATGTACTTCTCTTCCACCTCACTTACACCTCATATCCCCTTAGCCACTTCACCATCCACATGTCAAGATGTGAGGGCTTGTAGGTTCTCAACCCACCATAGCCCTTCATCTTGACCTTGTTGGATCAATCTTGACCGTTGAATTTTCTAGAGAATTCAAATTCTCTTATAAATACCCCCTTCTCAAGGGAATTTTCAACACTTTGGATTTTCATAACTACATGATGCCAATTTACATTCTCAATCATCCACTATCACCTAGCCATCCATTTTAATCATTTTGCATAAGTTCATCTTGCATTTAGTCACTCAAGAAATCATCTAAGGAGCACACAAAATCATCCCAAGCAATGGCCAATCAAGGAGTCGTCAACAGCAAGGAAGGTGAAATCATTTGCATCTTGTTTTATCCATTTTCCTTCTTGTTTTATCACTCTTTAGGCTAATCTTGAAGTGTTCTTAGTCTTTTATCACTTGCATTTTTAAGTTATTTTGCACATTAGAGTAGGATAAAATATTAAGGTACACATTTCTGGCACGCCCGGTGGGACCCACAAATGGGTTCTTGCAGTTAACATTCATTTTTGCTAAGTATTTTGCAGAAAAAGGTCGCAAAAAGGCAGAAGCGCCCTCCTTTTTATTGCAGAAAGGCAGAAGCGCCCTCTTCTTTACTATAGAAAGGCGAAAGCACCCTCTTCTTTACCGCAGAAAGGTGGAAGCGCCCTCTTTTTACCGTAGAAAGGCGGAAGTGCCTTATATCTTGCATTTAACATTCATTTTTGCTAAGTATTTTGCAGAAAAAGGTCACAGAAAGGTGGAAGCGCCCTCCTTTTTTATTGCAGAAAGACAAAAGCGCCCTCCTTTTTACCGCAGAAAGGCGGAAGCGCCCTCTTTTTTATTGCAGAAAGGCGGAAGCGCCCTCTTTTTACCGTAGAAAGGCGGAAGCGCCCTATATCTTGCATTTAACATTCATTTTTGCTAAGTATTTTGCAGAAAAAAGTCGCAGAAAGGTGGAAGCGCCCTCCTTTTTACTGTAGAAAGGCGGAAGCACCCTCTTCTTTACCGCAGAAAGGCGGAAGTGCCCCCATTTTGCTGCAGAAAGGCAGAAGCGCCCCTATTTTTGTTGCAGAAAGGCGGAAGCGCCCCTGTTTTTGCTGCAGAAAGGCGGAAGCACCCCTATTTTGCTGTTGAAAGGCGGAAGCGCCCCAAATCAGCACAGTTTGGAAGGTAAAACAGTCATTTTAGCTTCGTTTTTGCTCTCATTTTTTGCTATTTTCAAGTAATAACCCTCTAACATTGTTTTGGCAAGAATATTGGTATTTTTTGTTAACGTTTTGCAGCATATTATGGCGTAATTGACCAAGAACGAAAGAAAAGACAGTTAACATTTGTTTGCAGGGCTATCTATTTGATCAGATTTTTGAAAGCTATCCTTGTTGTTTTGGAATATAGTCTAATTAGGGGGAATAAACTTCATTACTTACTGTGATTGTTTATTCTTGTGTTACCCAAGGGGGCATTAATTTGTTTTCACTTTACCCTTACACTTCGTGTGAGCCTGGGGAGTAGTTGGAAACGGTTAGTGTCTTCTTTTTAGTGGGACCTGCTTGGGGATTTCATCACCCCAAGGGACGATTCCAACTACGCATACCGGCGGGGTATATAAAGGGGGGAGAACGAAAGTTGTACCCCAATCCAGTCACGTCGTAATTGGCGGAGCATCGAAGCTAGGGTGATACCTAGATAGACATGAAGAGTTGGTCTGAGCCTTTCAGTATCTCGCTGGGGTTCCCGACTCACACTTGTGACGGGTTGGTGTTCACGGTTGTGCCTCATGTACCGAGAGTATATCGAGGACTCCCTAGAAGCTTTGTGCATCCTAGATTAAGACCTTGCCTAGCCATACCATTAACATTAATCATAGGATTGTGCTTGCTTGAAGTGTTTTCTTGTGAAAAATTTGTGAAATCTTTGATACTTTGGCCTTACTTTATCATTTTGTGTCCTTGCCATAGCCTTTTCCATCAAAACCAAGCTCTATCTTACCGTAGAAAGGTGGAAGCGCCCTCTGTTTTGCTGCAAAAAGGTGGAAGCACCCCTGTTTTGCTGCAGAAAGGTGGAAGCGCCCCTGATTTGCTGCAGAAAGGTGGAAGCGCCCCTGATTTTACCGCAGAAAGGTGGAAGCGCCCCTGATTTGTTGCAGAAAGGTGGAAACGCCCCTGATTTTTGCTGCAGAGGGGCGGATTTACCCTCTTAAACACCCGAAATCGCCCCATTTGGATTCGTTTAGCCTCTAAACCATCATTTAATCATTCCCAACCATTATCTCATCATCCCAAGCCTCCGTTTCGTCACTTTAAGTCTCCCAAAACCTCCATTTGATCTATTTAAACCTCCATCTTATCATTCCAAATCTTTGTTAACCATTCTAAATCCCCACTCATTCTCCACAATCATCTTCAATCTACCCGTTTATTCTAACTTCCTCATATTCCATTCAAAAGTCCATACCCTCACCTAGCGAACGTCATAATTTTTAACATTTACATCACCAAACACCACTCATAATCAGCGCAAAAAGGCAGAAGCATCCCTGTTTTACTGTTGAAAGCTGTCTACACCCCTGATTTTGCTATCTACGCCCCTGATTTTGCTGTCAATACCCCTGAAAGCTGTCAATGCCCTTGAAAGCTGTCTACGCCCCTAATTTTGCTGTCAATGCCCCTGATTTTGCTATCAACGCCCCTGATTTTATTGTCAACGCCCTTGATTTTGCTATCTACACCCCTGATTTTGCCGTCTACACCCCTAATTTTGTTGTCAATGCCCTTGATTTTACTACAGAAAGCTGTCAACGCCCCTGATTTGCTGCAGAAAGCTAACTACGCCTCTGATTTACCGCAGAAAGCTGACTACGCCCCTTTAACTTCCCGGGGCCATCATTTGCAAACCGTGCATCGGATCAACTTCATCCAAAAATCAAAGTTGCCTAATTTTTTAAGCTCTATCCAGTGGTACCTTCCATTTCCTCCTATCAAGAATTTGACCATCCCGAGGCGGCCACGCCCCGCATTGGTGGTGGACACGCCCCTAACTTCCCAGGGCCATCATTTACAAACCGTGCATCGGATCAACTTTATTCAAAAACCAAAATTGCTTAATTGTTTGAGCTCTATCTAGTGATACCTTTTGTTTCTTCCTATCTAATCAAACCAATCCATTCCTCTAATCAAATACATACAATCATCTAATCAATCCAAGCACTCTAATCCTATTAAGTTCATCCAATCACAATTATCCAATCAACATCATCTAATCATTGGACCCTATCCAATCAAACTGATCTAGTACTTTAATCAAATTCATCAAATCATCTACCCGATCCAATCATTTGTCTACTGAATCCCATCAAAATCAAAAGCAATCCCATCCAATCATCCTAATCTGAGCTTTTGTCCAATCCTGATCTGAGCTTGACCAAAATCTTGATTTGAGCTTTAATCTGTTCCCATCCAAAATATTTTATCCATCCTCTTTACCCTGTCATCATCATGAATCCTCATCCTCCATCAATAGTAGTCAAGGGAAACCCTAATTACGTCGATAACGATAACGAAAGTCTTGTCGATCAAGAGGTATACGACATAGATCCCCTTGACATTATCATATCTAGTAAGCTTTCTCCACCCACTTTCCAAAATCCAATTACTCCTATGAGTTATCCTGTTATGTCTTCATCCATGCCTAATCATGCTCCTTATGCCACCTTTGACAATGGATATCCAGTATCTTCTTCATCCCCATATTTGTTATGTCCTTCATTTACATCATCCTCTTATACAACATCTACATCCTCTTATCCTAATTTTCCATCACAATATTCCTATTACAACTCCCCATCCATGTCCCCCTATCGTAATCCTCTTTCCCAATCTTCCCATACTAATCCTACATCCACACCCTTTTACCTTAATCCTACATCCACATATCCTCATCCTAATCCACCATCCCTATACCCTTATTATAATCCATCCCCCACATCCTCTTGTCCCACCACACCACCTATATCCTCTTGTCCTAATCCATAATCCAAGTCCCCCTATCTTAATTCACCACTCCAATATCCTTACCTTAGCCCTCCATCCAATCCTAGTCCTCCATCTATTCCTAGTCCTCCATCCAATCCCATTCATCCATCTACTCCTAGTCCTCCATCCAATCCTAATCCCCCATCTACTCGTGGTCCTACATTCAATCCCATTCCTCCATCTAACCCTAGTCAACCAATCCATAATCCCTCATCCATTTCTACCACCCTAGCCAAGCCAACCATATGCAAGTCTCTCATTTCAGAAGTTCTCCAAGGACTCATTACAAAGAAGCCATCCCCAACTCCACATCTTGAAGTCATGAAACCATGCCATCTAGATCCATCATCCACGGTCACTAGTGATGAGACCCTTTTCCATACCACACCTATTATTGACGTTACCACCCCTAGTATTGCTCAAACCATTGAAACCATTGAACCCACTAAATCCATTGAACCCCCACCTCCTACTCCAAGAACCACCGAATCCATCGAAGACACCCAATTCCAATCCACTCCCTCTGCTCCTAGATCCACCCAAATCCAATTCACTCCTCCCACTCCTAGTATCGCAAAGCCATTTCAATGAACCTCATGAATCTTCCATCCCTCCATCTTCCCCTTGAAGGGGAGTCCCAACAAGACTCCATTACCATTGCCTCCCATACCGCGATGGAATCCAGCCAAGGAGTCTAATCGAAGCATGCGGCATATCCCCTTCTCGGATCAAGATCCTACCATCCCATCTAGTCCACCTCAAGATCCGCAGTCCCCATCCATTTGCATCCCATGATCCCTTGTCATTCAAACTGCTTGCTCCATCTCCATCTCCATCGCTGGGCCTACTACCACAAATCCAGATCCTATCCTTGGCCCTACTCCCTCTCAGATGTTGCTATCCCATCATCTCCTTCTCATGATCCCCCATCATCACCTAAAAATGCTATCCCCACACCACTTGCATATCCCCTTGGTCCTCTCAGATTCCTCCATGGTGGTCTCCTCGCAGAAGAAAAACAAAGCATATACACCAACCCTCCTCTTCCACCTAATAATGAACTCGCATCATTCTTCCAGAATAACAAAAATCCTATCCTAGATTGAATACTCAAGAGAATGAAAGAGAATGAACTATCAAGGAAAAGGTTTAGGCCTTCATGAGCAAGGCATTATAGAGCCCATCCAAGCTAAAGAACATTTGTATCCACAAGGTCTTGGATGTACTACTCACGACTCGCAATCCAAAAATGTTGGTACAACCTCTAGATGTCCTCAACGAGCCTTTTCCAAAAGAAATGTCGGCTCTTCCCATCGCTCCACCAAATCATATGCTGCCATCCCTCCTCCTCTATCGTATCACCTCAAAACAACCGTCCATATTCCTCCTTCATCTGCCCCATCCATTTTGGGTCCCATCCCTCCATCTACATCTCCAATCCTCCATCTACACGCCCATGTTTCCTCCAGGTCCTACGTCTATTTTGGGCTCCTATATCCTAAAATCACCTCCTCCATCTCGTCCTATCCATCCCTTCATCCATTCATCACCTATCCATCTCATCCATCATAAACATCCCTCTCACATACCCCATAGTCAGGATCAACAAAGGCACTTACCTAAACCTCCTCCATCTACACATAATCCTCATACTCCTACCTCCATTACTCTACATCATCCATCTCCTCACACCCATGCCATTGCTACTAAAAGCACTTTGATGTTAAAGAAAATGCATAACCAAGCATCCACATGACCTATGGCTCCCATGTGTCTCTAAAAGACATGGTGAAGAGAAGAAAAATCTAAATCTACATCAAATCCGTAGGCCACAAAGACCTACCAAAGCAAAGATCAAAACCATGTGGATCCCAAAGAAAAAAGATGCAATGCCATCACATGAA
The DNA here is from genome assembly GCA_007258455.2 of Sequoia sempervirens. NCBI lineage: Eukaryota > Viridiplantae > Streptophyta > Pinopsida > Cupressales > Cupressaceae > Sequoia > Sequoia sempervirens. The sequence goes on along the minus strand of VDFB02000015.1, from coordinate 331,036,503 downwards.
AAATCAGTAAGAACATCCAAAGTCGCTAATCCAAAAGCTCATCATACACCCTTTTTATCTCCTAAGTCTGTTTTGGGTCCTTATGTCCCAAAATTCACCATTCCATCTCCTCCATTATCCCCACATTCTCCATCCCTCAATCCTATTATCTTTCCACATCCACCACCACATGTACCAATGTTGGTCCTGAACACATCTCCCCATCACATATCTACTCCATCATTCTATCCATACCCTTTCTAGCATCCCATCCATTATCCCATGTATCAACCCCATCAAATCCCTCTAATTCACCCTCATGCGTAATCCATTTAGCCTAATAAGGTTGTACCAACATCCAATAGTCACTTCAAACATGGGCTCATAACACCTTGATCCTTATCACATGTCTTCTAAATCTGCTTATCCACTTCCTTATCCTTACCCATCTCCTTCTGCATGACATCCAAAAAGTCAAAAAATCCACAAAATCAAAAGTAAAGAGAAATAATTGGCCCAATGGTGAAAATCTCTGCAAAAAGCTTTGATAAGTACTATGATGAAAGCTCCTGCAAAGGGCCATGTGTAAATCCTCTTCCACACTTAGGGGCAGCTTCCTGATATGTATTCCCTCCATCCGCTATGCTTCCAATTATGCACCCATCTTCTTGCTATACATCCTCTTCATTCCTCCCCTCCATCCCACCTATCTTCTGCATCCTACCATCATAATCCCATTTATCTCCCATTCCCTCCATCCTTCTTGTGATCTTGATCAAAATAGGGACACCTATCTATGCATGCTTTGAACACCTATTGGTATACATTCCCTTCATCCATGCTCTATCATATTCTTTAGCCACCCATCCTATTCTCATCTAGTTATCTCCTTTATCTTCCCATCCACTTGTCTTTTATCCCTCATGCCTCCTCATATATGACATATCTAGAGTGGGGGCATCTGCTTCCTTTGTGACATAATCCTTGGAGACATCATCTATCCTAGCATCCCTTTCATCTCCCAATCCTTCTGTCCCTATCCATCTATCACAGCATCCCTTCTATCTCCCTATCCTCCTCACAGATCTTCATATCCATCTATCCTAGTATTCCTTTCATCTCCAATCCTTTCTATCCCTATCCATCTATCACAAAGATCCCTTCCATTCCCTCCCCATCCTTATCTTCGTGATCCATCTATCACAAACATCCCTTCCATCTCCCATCCTATCTTCGTGATCCATCGTATCATACAACATCCCTTCCATCTCCCATCCCCTATCTTTCTCAGATCCATCTATCATATAACATCCCTTCATCATCCCTATCCATCTATATCATAACATCCCTTCCATCTCCCCATCTCTTTATCTTCGTATCTATCTATCCTCACATTCCTTTCATCTCCCAATCCTTATATTCCTATCCATCCAAACAATCCCTCCCATCCCCCACCCCTATATCTCTATCCATTATTTCATCTTTATCCTTATCCCATCTCACAATTCCTTGTCATTGGTATCTGGGTATAGGCCTCCCCCCATGCAACCCAATGCCCTCTTTCTCATTGTCATCACCCCTGCTTCTCTTGCACATATTTTCAATCCCCTATCACTTTTCATCACTCATCTATCTATCATATCATCCTCCCAAGTCATTTTAATGCTTGGATAACTATCCCATCCCTGAGCTTTATCTGATCATCATCATCCTATCCAATCTATCCTATGCATAACAGGTCTATCCTATCTTGTCATATCGGTGCCATCTTTTTATCTACTTATCCTATCATCATCCATCATCCTTTATCCATTGTTTGCCTTTGGTCTTGTCGAACTACGTTGCCCCTGCGCTTTCACGTAGACAAGGTCGATCATTTGATCCGCCCCCGGGGTTCCATCATCGATCTTTATTGTCCACTTTGCTCTTCTATCATCTATCATCGGTCTTTCTCCTTTTGTCCATCCTATCTTTACCATCCATCAATGTCTCCATCTTGGTCAGTCATCCCTGCTGCTTGAACTTCACAAAGGGCTCTGGCGCTTCCGTGAAGCAAGGTTAATCTTGATTGGCCCCAAGCCCCTAGGTCTTTAGGGTGTCGGTCCCATGTCTTGTCTCCCTTGTGTCATGCCATCAAGCTATGCCCTTATCTAGCCAATTCTTCACAAACGAGATCCACTTGTATCATGAGATCTAATTGATTTTGAACATCCCACATCATAATGATCTTTTAGTTTCGTATCCATCATCTTTGGTCTCAACAGGATGCATCCTTCCTAACAGACCTCATCAATCCCATCCATCCCCTTGATCCTATGGCAAAGGACGTTTTAAATTAATTGTGATATTTTGATACTTTTGAATTTTGTTTATCATTTGAGCTCCCTATCATCACTTGTCAAGGCAGCCATGATCCATCATATTATGGTG
>VDFB02000015.1:330995031-331033994 GCA_007258455.2 Sequoia sempervirens | reverse complement strand
AAACAACCGTCCATCTTCCTCCTTCATCTGCTTCCATCCATTTTGGGTCCTTACATCCCTCCATCTACCATCTCCAATCCTCCATCTACCATTCCCATGTTTCCTCCAAGTCCTACGTCTATTTTGGGCCCCTATATCCCAAAATCACCTCCTCCATCTCGCCCTATCCATCCTTTCATCCATTCATCACCTATCCATCTCATCCATCATAAACATCCTAATCAGGATCAACAAAGGCACATACCTAAACATCCTCCATCTACACATAATCCTCATAATTCTACCTCCATCACTCCACATCATCCATCTCCTCACACCCATCCCATTGGCACAGCAATTATTGTTAAAGAAAATGCATAACCAAGCATCCACATGAATTATATATTTCCCATGTCCCTCCAAAAGACATGGAAGAAAAGAAAAATCTAAATCTACATCAAATCCATAGGCCACAAAGGCCCACCAAAGCAAAGATCAAAACCATGTGGATCCCAAAGAAAAAAGCTACAATGCCATCACATGAAAAATCTGTAAGAACATCCAAAGTCGCTAATCCAAAAGCTAATCATACACACCTTTTATCTCCTAAGTCTGTTTTGGGTCCTTATGTCCCGAAATTCACCATTCCATCTCCTCCATTATCCCCACATTCTCCATCCCTCAATCCTATTATCTTTCCACATCCACCACCATATGTGCCAATGTTGGTCCTAAACACATCTCCCCATCACATATCCACCCCATCATTCTATCCACACCCTTTCTAGCATCCCATCCATTATCCCATATATCAACCCCATCAAATCCCTCTAATTCACCCTCATACATAATCCATTTAGCCTAATAAGGTTGTACCAACATCCAACAGTCACTTCAAACATGGGCTCATAACACCTTGATCCTTATCACATGTCTTCTAAATCTACTTATCCACTTCCTTATCCTTACCCATCTCCTTCTACATGACATCCAAAAAGTCAAAAAATCCACAAAATAAAAAAAAATAAAAAAAATCAAAAGAAAAAATCAAAAAAAAAAAGAAGCAAAATAGTAAAGAGAAATAATCCATCCAATGGTGAAAACTTGGCAAACACCTTGGATAAATACCATGATGAAAACTTGGCAAACACGTATCATGCGTAAATCCCCATCTGCACTTGGGGACAACTTCTGATATGCATTCCCTCCATTCGCTATGCTTCTAGCTATGCACCCGTCTCCTTGTTATCCATCATCTTCATAAATCTCCCATCCCACCTATCTTCTGCATCCTACCATCATATCCCATTTATCTCCCATCCCTCCATCCTTCTTGTGATCTTGATCAAAATAAGGGCACCTATCTCTGCATGCTTTGGACACCTATTGGTATACATTCCCTTCATCCATGCTCTATCATATTCCTTAGCCACCCATCCTATCCTCATCTAATTATCTCCTTTATCTTCCCATCCACTTGTCTTCCATCCCTCATGCCTCCTCATATATGACATATCTAGAGTGGGGGCATCTGCTTCCTTTGTGACATAGTCCTTGGAGACATCCATCTATCCTAGCATCCCTTTCATCTCCCAATCCTTATGTCCCTATCCATCTATCATAGCATCCCTCCCATCTCCCCATCCTTATCTTCGTATCCATCTATCCTAGCATCCCTTTCATCTCCCAATCCTTATATTCCCATCCATCCAAACAATCCCTCCCATCCCCCATCCCTATCCTATATCTTTATCCAATCTTCCATCTTTATTCTCATCCCATCTCATCCCATCTCACAATCCCTTGTCATTGGTATCTGGCTATAGGCCTCCCCCCATGCAACCCAATGCCATTTATCTCATCGTCATCACCCCTACTTCTCTTACACATCTTTCCAATCTCCTATCACTTTTCATCACTCATCTATCTATCATATCATCCTCCCAAGTCATTTTAATGCTTTGGATAACTATCCCATCCCTGAGCTTTATCTGATCATCATCATCCAATCCAATCCAACAGGTCTATCCTATCTTGTCGTATCGGTCCCACCTTTTTATCCACTTATCCTATCATCTTATCATCTTTTATCCATTATTTTCCTTTGGTCTTGACGAACTACGTTGCCCCTGCGCTTTCACGTAGGCAAGGTTGATCATTTGATCCGCCCCTGGGGTTCCATCATCGATCTTCATTGTCCACTTTGCTCTTCTATCGTCTATCATCAGTCTTTCTCCTTTTGTCCATCCTATCTTTACCATCCATCAAGGTCTCCATCTTGGTCAGTCATCCACCTTTTACCGAACTACGAGGGCTCTGCGCTTTCACATAGGCAAGGCTAATCTTTGATCAGCCCCCGAGCCCCTAGGTCTTTAGGGTGTGTCAATATCATTTCTTATCTCCCTTGTGTCGTGTCGTCAAGTTATGCCCTTATCTAGCTGGTTCTTAACAAATGAGACCCACTTGTATCAACAAATCCAATCGATTTTGAACATCCCACATCATAACGATCTTTTAGTTTAGTATCCATCATCTTTAGTCTCAACAGGATGCATCCTTCCTAACAGACTTCATCAATCCCATCCATCCCCTTGATCCTATGGCAAAGGATTTGAAATTGATTGTGATCTTTTGATGCTTTTGGCTTTTGTTTATCATTTGAGTTCCCTATCATCACTTGTCATGGTCGCCTTGATCCATCATATCATGGTGTGCTTTGACTAGTCCACATAGGGGCATATCTTGATCTTTTGTTTGATTGTGTCTTCTTGGTTGTCCCATGTAGTACCCACCAAGATCCCCTGAGGCCTTGTGTAAGCAGGTCAGCAATTTGGTTCAATATTAATAGACCAAGGTCTTTGTGCACTTAAAAGTTGGATAGCTTTTCTGTTAATGTTTATTTCATGCATAGACACTATTACCTTGGTTCCACATACCCACTTGGTGTCTTATGCTATAGCAAAATGTGCTCCGAAGATGGAAAATTGCAGTAGGATTGCATTTCATTCTCCATTCCATCATCTTGCATATATCCCCCATCCTCTTATATATCACAAATCCCCCCATCCATTCATCCTTCATCCTTATCTCACATCTCTATTCAATCCCCATCCATTCCCTTTAGCCTAAATCATCTAATCATATCCTTGGTCTTGTTCCCAGTCTTGTTACAAGCCTTGATCCAATCATCCTCATCATTCTCATCATCATCATCATCCCATTTTATTCTTCCATATCCCTTCAGTGTTGTTTGGGATGTATCCTTCCCTCGTCAACAACACTTTCATCATCCTCATTGGGAGGTACTCTTCCCTATCCTTTAGTGGTGTTTTGGGATGTATCCTTCCCTCATCAATACCACTCATTGGGATGTATCCTTCCCTATCCTCATTGACAACATTCCATCCATCCTCAACCCCTTTTGGCTTGTACCTTGACTGGGGCAACATCGTCTTCATCTTTGCATCCATTTTTTTTTCCCAACCTCCTGACGCCTTTTCATCCTTTCATATCCATTCCTTTATATCCTCCTCCTCATTTCCCATTTCTTCATCTCATCCATTTCGAGAGCACATCCATGTTCTCTTGAACCCACATGTCCTCTCGAGGGGGCATCCTCAATCCCTACTCTTCATCTTCACCCCCATCATCTTTCTTCCTAGTCATCCCTTGGATGATTGGGGCATCTTTTCCAATCTAACCATCTCCTTCTGGGTTCTATATTTTAATATTCTTTGAAATGATGCTACTTCATAACGCCATCTCAAAGAGGGGCAAAATGTAGACATCCAAATTTGGACACTTAATTTATCTAAATTTATCACTTTTCATCTAAACATCCTCTTATCTGAGTTAATTAAGTAATATTACTATTATTTAATTAATATCCTTGATTCTGCCAAATCCCTAAGGTATTTATTAATTAAATACCTTACCCTCTTTAATCCCCTTTTCATCAAATGAATTAAATAAATATTACATTTATTTAATTCCTCACATGTCATTTTCATTTAATCCTAATCCATTTCCTAATCTCTTCATTAAGGATGTGCACATGCCTAATCCTTGCTTAGGATGTGTCACATCCTCCAACTTTTGCAAGTTGGCTTTTAATCATAATTAACCCCTAATTATCCTCCAATTACTGATTAGTCAAACCTAATTAGTACCTTGGTCAACTCTCTCCATCCCCCAAAGAATTTTTAATTCCTTTTTATTCCTCCTAGAATCCCTTTTTCCCATGCATTTTCTAGAAACTTTGACTTGTCACATCAAGTCACATGTGACAAATTCCCACCTTTTGGGAACCTTGTCTTATCCACTAGATTCTTCCAATCATTGTGAATTTAAAATTCACTTTTATTCACCCAAGATTCTTCCCATCTCCCAATGTACTTGCAAGGTACTTGTACTTCCTCCACATCATGTACTTCTCTTCCACCTCACTTACACCTCATATCCCCTTAGCCACTTCACCATCCACATGTCAAGATGTGAGGTCTTGTGGGTTCTCAACCCACCATAGCCTTCATCTTGACCTTGTTGGATCAATCTTGACCGTTGAATTCTCTAGAGAATTCAAATTCTCTTATAAATACCCCCTTCTCAAGGGCATTTTCAACACTTTGGATTTTCATAACTACATGCTGCCAATTTACATTCTCAATCATCCACTATCACCTTGCCATCCATTTTAATCATTTTGCATAAGCTCATCTTGCATTTAGTCACTCAAGAAATCATCTAAGGAGCACACAAAATCATCCCAAGCAATGGCCAATCAAGGAGTCGTCAACATCAAGGAAGGTGAAATCATTTGCATCTTGTTTTATCCATTTTCCTTCTTGTTTTATCACTCTTTAGGCTAATCTTGAAGTGTCCTTAGTCTTTTATCACTTGCATTTTTAAGTTATTTTACACATTAGAGTAGGATAAAACATTAAGGTACACAGGATCATTCCCATGTTTTCACTGAATTGTTGAATTTCAGATTCAATAGGGTGCAATTTCAGTTGATAACATGTTTAATAAAGATGATGTTGGTGCTTGAACCATACTATGTGCAGGAGCCACCAAAATATAGTTTAGATAGTATGTGGATTCACCAAGGGTGAAAATGAATTCATCTAGAAATTTCACAACTAGAGGATGATGATAAACCAATGGTGCTTTAGCCAACCAATCTACAAGAACCTATTATTTGATAAATTTTGTGTAGATATTCTATGTCAAACTGACTAAGAAGCATAACCCACTTAGTCATTCATCTTGTGAGAGAGGCCATGGATAAGAAATTATTAAGTGGGTCAATATTTGATATGAGCTTAGTCTGATGGTTAAGCATGTAGTTTCATGGATTTTGGGAGCTAAATACAACAAATAGAGATGTGTACATAGCTTTTAAGCATACAAGAACAAACTAAACAATATAACCTATCTTGCTAAAAATCCATGCAACACTCAAGATAAAGAGAAGTGCTAAAAAACATTGATGAAAAACATAAATATTGGTGATTGCACTTAAGGTTGGTGGATGATGAGGTATGTGAGTACATTCACCAAAAACATAAGGTTCAATTGCAAGGTATGATTAAAATAGCTTAGGATGACATCCTATTTATATATTTCATAGCTATGATATTAGATGGCTAGGATTAAAATGAGAGATCAAGGGCTCAAATTGGTCAAGAGCTAAGAAAAATAATCTACATGTTCACTATGAACATACTTAGAATATATCTACAAGAGTTAATATTTTTTTATCAATTTTGACACACAAAAGAGTAAAATTCTAACATAATGCAAATGAGAAAAGCATACCTCTCAAGTAGCTCCAATGCAACTCTAGGTTCCTCCTACACGGTGGATCTTCATTTCCAAGCATGTATAATCCATCTCTCACCCAATCATCCTCTAAAAATTCTAATATTTCTTCTCCAACTTCTAAGTTTACAATTAGAAATGATCTACCCCCTTTTCCAAGCTAAAGAGAAGTCTTTTATGGGAGTTCCATGTTACACCTCCCAATTCAATAGGGTGAGGATAGATGGCCAGTGATGATCATAAAATGACAACTCCATACCTTCCATTGTCTCTCACATGTGTGACATGACAATTCCATACTCTCACATGTGTGAAATGAAAACTTTAATCTTTCTATGTGATGCAAGTGGGTAAAAATGAAAACTTCATGCCTTCTCATGCCTCATTAAGGCACACTCTTCCCAAGGAGATTTTAGAAAGGTCTGTCTCAACTAGAAATCTAAACAAATCCTCAAAACACACCTATCCCATAGATACTTTCCTAAGTTGCCAATTTTAATATAAAAAAACATAAAAATAGTACTTTTATACCCTTTTAAAGTTTTCATTTCAAGTCCATCCAAGTTTGCACTGAAAATAGACATCAAGAAACCTTGAAATATTAACACAATGCAAATCAAATAAACTCAAGTCACACAATGAAGCATAAACCACTTAGGAATAAAACAAATGGTGTTATCATTTTATCCCCTTTTGCCCTTGTATGTGTTTTGGCCTTTTTTTAAGTCTTTTCTCTAAACCATGTTGTCTCCTAACCATGCCTTTTTTCTAAATTAGTATTTTACTTGTGGCACTACAAATGCTACTAGAATAGACATATCTTAAGTACATTTGTCTAAAAGATCACAAGAGATACCAGTCTTGAGATGCCAATCTATTCTCAATAACAATCTAAATATAAGTGTCTCAAGACCGATATCTTTCGATGTCTTTTGGATATATGTATTTAATATATCTATGTTAGTTATATCAAGTAGAATAAAATAGATATGTTGACAAAGATATTTACCCTTATCTTTTACATAAATTTATCTAAGAAAAGTAATGATAATATTATTTGCATATTTATATAATATATAAACAATTTATAGATAGATATATTTATAAATAATTATTTTATTTATTTAATTTTTTTAACTATTTTTTAATTTAAAAATGATTTTATTTATAAAAGATTATATATATTTTAGTTGTATTAATTTTATAATAATATATCTTCTATTTTTTCCTTACAAAGATTTGAACACAATCCAGACACTTTTATAACACTATATTACACCTTTGGATATATTATATAAAACTAAAAAAAAAAAAATGGGCTTCCTCATTGCACTTTATGGTGTGATTGTTAGTGTAGATTTTTGTGTCGAACCGGATCTTGGTGTACGATAGTCAAATCTAAGCTTTGTCATTTCTGGACCATGAGAGTGATTGAAATTTGTCTCGTTCATTTATATTTGTCCACTCAATGATTAGGGGAGAGGGGCCTATAGTGCAATGGGGTCCAATAGTGGGGATAAAAGTAGTCCTTAGTGGGCTCCATAGTGTAGCACCTTAATATCCAATTGCAAAACACTTTTAATCCATAAAGTACATAAACTAACAAATCATGTGATGCCACATTAGCACACTAATAAAACATGACTTAGTGCACCACTATTGGTCTCACTTTTTTTTTGGGCCTTTTTTGATACCTCAACAAAAAGCATGCAGATGTGGCATCATATTTGATGATGTGGCCCTAAAATGAAATATAGAAGCATGTGAGTTGCCAAATAAATTGTTGTACAAAATTGGGAGTGATTTGAAATTTCCACATAAGACTTTGAGCAACTTGAAGTTAGGGTTCTCCACTAGCCTATAGGCCCTTCTCCCCTAGATCATTTTCTTTATGCAAATAGAACAAGAACAGAAGGGATCCTACACTTGGTCAGCATATTGCAAACCTGAATCTCTCAGAAACAAAGAATTACTGAGCGTTGGTCACGTCTGGAATATGGAGTGGGTATTTTGGGGTGTGGCGGCTGTTTGTGCTGGTTTAGTTTTGTTTTTGTTCAAGATTGCAACAACGATATGGTGGAAGCCTCTGCAAGTGAAAAAGTCCTTTGAAGCCCAAGGAATCAGGGGCCCTCCATACAGGCTATTGTATGGGAACTCTCCAGATATATCCAAAATGATCGATGAGCAGAAGTCCAAACCCATGCCACTCTCACATGACATACTGCCTCGAGTTCTTCCCCATTATCAACAGTGGACCAAAACCTATGGTACACTTGTATTCTGCCTTTTTTAAGCATCTGGTATTTCATTGATCATATTACTGGAATCCTGCTTAGAACCATCAAATGTTTTGCTTGGATGTTGTTAGAACTTAGAATAGTGAGCGATTGAGAAGAAGATAAAGGATTCTGCTGACCGTATTGATTAATAAACTTGTTACATGTGATATAGGTAAGGATTTTATTTTCTGGTTTGGGCCTCAAGCCAGGTTGGTTGTTCCTTACCCTGAGCTTATTAAGGAGATCTATACCACTAAACTTGGCAACTATACAAAGCCTCGGTTTAATCCCCTTTCAAGACAACTGGTTGGACAGGGACTTGTGGGGTTGACAGGTGATAAATGGGCTCAGCACAGGAAAATCATCAATCCCGCTTTCCATATGGATCTCTTGAAGGTAAGGCACTGGATGTCTGTATTTATGTCCTAATTAAGGGGAAAAATGATCTAATATCTAAATTGATTCTTTTTTAGAGAGAAATCTATCAAGTTCCTTCTGATAAATAAATATAGATGTAATTTGCACGTCAATCTTCTAAAAATTTCATGCGGATTGATTAATGGACTAATACCCAATTATGAAGGATAAAACCCTCTTTCGAAGTATGCAGGGGAGGACTATTGGGCCTTTACTATTTGCAGAGCCAGGGTGGTTTCGCCGATAAGGTGTAATCCCCAGGTTATCTAGACCCCCTAGCATTACATGGCCGATTAGTGCCCCCATAGAATTTGTCTCCATGGCCAAACTTGGAACTTTGGGTACACGCATTGGTGAGTGTTTGAGCCCTGAACCTCATCACAGCTCAAATTAAAAATCATTTCAAGTTGCATGCAATCAGTTTTAAGAAGCTTTAGTCTTGAACCTTCAGCCACTCTTAAGGATGTCTAGTGCAGGGTCATATTACTTAATGCCAGATATTCTCAAAAAATTGAATTGCGATCCAGTCTGTTTCTCTGTGATGAAGAATTAAGCCAGTGACACTTCGAATGACGAACCCTAAATCAAGGGCCATGCCCCTGCTGCTCTGGGTTGACCTAAGTTTAATGAAAGATTACCTCCGAGTCAAAGATCGTGGTCATTTTGATAGAGTAGAATACTTCTCTGAAGGCATCTTAACAGAGGGAAGATTTTGTGTGGTGTTAAGTCCAAGGTTGGGCATGTTTCCAGCAGTCATAAAAACATACATTGGAGACCGTGGAACTACTTACAAGTTTTTATTTTTGCTGACAGTGAGAATTTTTTGCAAGTAGAAAAATAGTTTCATTAACTAGTTCTCTCAAATTGGAGGGCTTTTAATAGTTTTGTTTCGTCTTTGGATTTATTGATCCAAAGATTTTTAAATAGATAATATATGTGAACAGATGCATTTCTTATATGTTGCATTTTCTATGCAACAAATGTATTGGGATGTGTGATTAAATATAATTTTACATTTTTAACATTTCATAAATGTTATTTTATCACATAATTTCTGTTCCAACCTGTAGAATTTACTTTCATCTTAAATATATATTCCAGATACATGACTCTAAAAAAAACCCTAATCTGATAGAAACAATGCAGATTATTTGGTAAATTACTAAATGCTTCTCTATTTTAATAGTTATATTCAGAATTTCATAGGAAAATATGTTCTGTCAACTAGAAACTTAAGTATTTTGATTATACTAATTCTGCAATTACAGGGTATGATTCCAACAATTGTGAAAAGCAGTGCCAATATGTTGGATGAATGGAGTAAATTGATATTGTCAGATGCATCCGAACTTGAAGTGCTAAAGGAGTTTCGTGACCTCACGGCAGATGTTATTGCGCGCATAGCGTTTGGTAGCAGTTTTACAGAGGGAAAGCATATCTTTGATATGCAGGCAAAACAGATGAATCTTTCATCTGAATTATTTCGCAGTGTTTATATTCCAGGTTTCAGGTGACAAACTAGAGTGTTGTGATAGTACAATTGTCAATCTTAAGTTGCCAAAGAATGCAATTAAAGTTTTCATTGGAGTGTGTTCATGTCTCTGTCCCTGTTATGTTTCTCTTGAAAAAGTCGTTGGAGAGATTTTCCAATATTTGTCTTACAGTTGGGAGTGCCACTTATTTTTCAACTGTATCTTCCCATCTCAAATGCCTTTGCCCTCAAGAATTATGTGCCTCTGGCAGTGTTTTTATATTTAGGAATTTTTATCCTGTGAAGACATTTTGTCAATAGGATAAATAGCTTGGTACGTTAAGAGGGTTTACTCATATTCTGAAGTATGCGGAATCTGTAACTTCTTTTGGTTTCTTATATGGGTACCTAATGTCTGAAAATGACTCCTCTTAGCAGGTTTCTGCCTACTACAAAGAATAGGCAACTTTGGAATGTGGAGAAAGAAATAAGAAGATTTGTAAGGCAAGTTATAGATGCCAGGGAAAAAACCGTTGAAATGGAAAAAACAGGTAGCTATGGTGCCGATCTGCTTGGTATAATGATGTCTGAGAGCAAGAAGCAGGTGGGAGTCAATTTAAAAAGTAATGCAAGCCTGACTACAGAGGAAATCATTGATGAATGTAAGACTTTCTACTTCGCTGGTCATGATACAACGTCAGTCCTCTTGACATGGGCCATAGTATTGTTGGGCATACATCAAGATTGGCAAGAGAGAGGTCGCAGAGAGGTGGTGGAAGTATGTGGGAGTAACAATTATCCAGATGCAGACAGCTTAAGTCGCTTCAAAATTGTAAGGACCATCTAACACAAACCGAAATTTCCATGTGAATTGCATAAATTATTTTGAAACTAGTAAAATAATAAACTTCAGTAAGGGCTGTTTGCTTCCGCTCTAAGAAACTGAACTTGACTAAAGCCTCTGTACTTTTCCCTGTACATGAGGTATCTGCTGACATATTAGAGAAACTTAGATTCAGTTATTGTAGATTTAAATATATATAGGGAACAGAATTAAATCGCAGATATAGGGCCTAAGTGAAATGATATTAAAGAAGGTCAAACTATAACAGTTAGAGTGGGTAAGCAGTTGGTCTAAGAAACGAAACAAAAAGCAGAGACATTATTCAAAATTTTAATATTATCTTAGCAAATTTTCTTCACAGAATGTAGTGGGAAGCAATACCCAATTTGGCAAGTGATAACAATCATAGTTAAACTAATAAACTGTTAAACAAAAACTGGTATTTGAATTCAAAAGTAATATTTTGAATGTCTCATAAAATATTGTATGAATTTTTTGTAGGTGGGAATGATTATAAATGAAGCCTTGAGACTTTATCCACCAGCAGCATTTCTACAGCGACTGGCATGTGAGCCAACGAAACTTGGAAGCCTCTCAATTCCTGCAGGCACTCAACTTGAGCTTCCGATCGTTGCAATACACCGTGATCCTGCTTTGTGGGGAAATGATGCCAACGATTTCAACCCAGGGCGATTTAGTGAAGGAATTGCAAAGGCTGCAAAGCATCCAATGGCATTCATGCCTTTTGGAACAGGTCCAACTATATGTGTGGGCCAGAATTTTGCCTTGTTGGAGGCAAAATTAGTTTTGGCCATGATTCTGCAAAAGTTTTCTTTTGGCACTTCCCCTTCATATACTCATGCTCCTATGATTTTGGTTACTATGAAACCTCAATATGGAGCTCAGGTTATCTTCCACATGAACTAATATCTGAGAACAGCACTGCCTAGAAATTCCTCTATTTGTTGAAATTTAAATTTTCATTACAAATTTACTTTATTATAAAATCTAACACCAAGCCTCAATAGTGTAGATGTCGAATATTGCCTCATATCAGGAGTGCTGGGAATAATAACAATCTTTCAACATGTCTTATTTGTTGAACCAACTGATATAATTAATGTAATTAATATGACTCCCAATTTTGTGAACTAAAATTGAACTCAAAAAGAGAATGTAGAAAACAAAAATCAGAACAACACTTCTTATTATTTACATATAACTGAAACAGGGACACATGCTTTTATAAAAACAGAGTATGAGAGTCCTAAAAGACTCAATCCAAACTGCCCTAGATTAACCTACTAACCTATACCTAATCTATTCCTAACAGTACTTACACAGCTGTTCTATGTGTTGTCTTTTATTAAACAGAAAGCCCTAAATGTACACAACTAAATCCCTAAATATGTGGCTACTAGTTTTGCATATATAACATTCCCACTTAGCTAACTATTTCTCAATCAGGCTGTAGTGCATTTAGCCTTTTTTACAAAACTCAAACTTGTTTCTTGGTAATGCCTTTGTCAATGCACTTGCTGCCATATTTTCAGTTGCAGAGTACTCCTTTTGTACAATGTTCTTCTCAATTTGTTCCCGAATGATATGATACTGAATTCTTTCATGCTTATCTTTCCCATGATATTTTGAATGCTTCGTCATGGCAATGGAAATTGGCTGTCACACTTCAACATTGTTGGTCGGGTTTGAACAATCCCAATGTCTTGCAATAATGTTCTAAACCATATGGATTCCTTTGTTGCTTGCTTGGCATGGTGATATATTCTTTACTTCAACACTTGAAAGAGGAAATGTTGGTTGTTTGTATTCATTCTTTCTATTGCATTTATCTCCTCATCTATGGCTTCACATCATTTCTCTTATTTTACAGTTTCTTCAAAATACACTAAATCAGTATGAGAAAATGATGTAAAATTCAGACTCTCATCTAATTCATTATACCTTTCATTTTCATAAATCTCCCTCTAACTTCTTATCTTTCTTCGCATTAGGGTGAGAGTTGGATTTGAATTCTCACTACTGGAGCTGCTTGTCTATAAAGTATCTCTCTGAAGCAGATTGGTGGATATCAGAGCTACTGTAGATAGTCTCTGGATCTGTTGTAGATAGTATTTACAGATGAGTGCTAGGCTCTGAATCCATTGTATGTGATCTCTAGAGCTATTTGTTGGGGTCCAGATTTGCTATTGGTGTTTTTCAAAGTTAGCTACTAGGCTCTGGATCTGCTACAGCCTACAGATGTACATTGCTGATCTTCATTCCCTTTCTTCATTATCCATGGGTGCTGCTACTAAGATGCCTAAGGAGGTGTGCACCATGCCATCCCATGACTCATTTTCTATGAGTCCAAGATCCATGCTAATTGCAAGTTGCTTTGTGATAGGGTTATACATTTTTTTATGCCTTGGATTCTTCATTGAGCTTATGAATTTTTCTCCTCTATTATTTAATTTCTGCTTTTTATTTTATTTTGGCACAAATGCATGTCATGCACCAAAAAAAACTGTAAGGTGCTCCACACTCCATTTGTAATTTGTCCACTCTTTTTGCATAAGCTTGTCATGGATAGCCTTTGTTTGGGCATCTATTCAATAGGTATATTGTTGCAAAAACGTCATCTCAATATTCATTTGGAAACCCCTTGGCTATCAACATGATTCTTGCCATCTCCATGATGGTTCTATTCTTTTTCTCTGCTACTATAGCTAGTTGTAAACTATCTTTTAATGCTTTCATTCCTACAAAAGCTCAAAAAATTCTTTGGAGGCATACCCTCCTCTATATGATCTAAGGATTTTGATAAAGTGTCCAAATTACTTCTCAACCAAGGCCTTAAGCTCTTTGAACTTCTTAAAGGCTTCATATTTATGCTTCAAAAATAGACCCATGCCTTTTTGCTATAGCCATCAATGAAGGTCATAAAATATTGACACTTGCCTATGGTAAGAGTTTGCATGGTGTTACATAAGTCTGAATACACCAACTCTAATGGTGCTTTTTCCCTCCTAAAAATCCTTGATTGGAAGGACTACCTATGTTTTCCTAAAATGCATGCTTCACATTATTTATTAGGCTCTACTATGGTTGGTAACTCCCAAATCATATTCTTCTTGGACAAATGACTAAGTCCCAAATAACTTAAATGTGCAAACTTTAAATGATAGATCTTGGATGGGTCTTTGATGACCATCTTGAGGGTTTTTTGCTGTAGTATTGTTACATGTTTCATGTGCTTGCAAGGCATACCTACAAATTTTGCTAAAAAATCAGTTTGCATCCATAGAGGAAGCAAGATATTTTTTTTGTCATTTGGACTACTACTATCTTGTTCTTGCTCCCATTCTTATCAAAGATGACACACTCTCTAATTTCCTTTAGTGCTTTGTAGTATTTTTGGACCAATTTCCCAACACTCAAGATAATATGTATTATAAATGAGGCATAATAAACTTTATTTATATATCTTTTTTCACTATACTTGTTAGAAATCATAACAATATCACATCCCCTAGTAACCCCTTTAATTTTTCATAAGACCCTTAGTCTCGTTGTAATATAGAGTAGGTATGAAACTTGTATTAAAAAATAATTATTGGTGTGTGTGTGAGAGAGACATGGTTATGAACCCTTAATGTTCAATATTATTGAATGTTATTATTATGTTGGCTATCTAAATTACTAATTATGTTTTTGACTAACCCAACCTAATATTGTTTTGGTGGAATTGTACAAGGAATATGGTTTGATTGTAGGTGCCAAGGGTGCAAGGTGAGGTGGATTTTGTGGTTCCGTGAAGAGAGACAAATATATAATAATGCCAACCCTAGTGTCAAGACCTTGTTGGTATCTTTTGCCAACCATAGGTTCATCTAACTATGTATAAGTATGTAGGGTGACATTTAAATAATCATTTTAGAAATCAACTGAGTCTATTAGGACTTTTCTAAATCCTTGTGCCTAACCCTTGGGAATTGGGTTTCTATTGCACCTATTTAATTTTATTGTTCAACCATTTATGATGTCTTAAGAACTAGGCACATGTAATAACCCTAATTTGAGTCTTGACAACCTAAGGCAAGGAATAATACTAAATTGCTAGAATATATATACTAAATTGAATGTATATGCAAATAGAATATAATGGCAAGGAGAAAAAATAAAACAATAAATAAAAGAATTCCATTCATGAGTGGGGAGAAAGAAAATAAATAAATAATGAATTAAAAGGAGTCAATCCAATCAACCCCTATGGAAAAAGAAATACCAAACAAAACAAAACAAAAGTGTGAAAGGAAAATCCATGAAGAGGCATGACTAGGAAGAAGGTGACCTAACAAAGGAAAAATGCCATTATGAGTCGTCTATTCTTTCCCAAGGCTAGGAGATAGCCCAAAGTTGTTGTGAATGGTGTAGGGAAAGGTGGAAAGGGGTGACCATGTCATTAAGAGGTATGACGACCCCCAAACATGAGAAAGACTTGTAGAGTTTGACCTAGAATGACGTGACAATGGAGAATAGACTCGTAGACCCCTTTAAATCTACATTTTGGGGGTCATTTATGGAAGGAAAACTAAAGGGGTGAATAAAGATTTTGGGGAGTTGTGACAAAATTTTGGGAAAGAAAGAGTAAAAGGTGATTGGATAAAGCCATGGTAGTTCACCATTCTAGATGTAGGGACCGATTTTGGATGCCTTGTTCCACATCTATCAAGTGAGGTTATAGTTCGTTATGTTCTCTTTTTAAATTAAATAGTTTGAAAATTAGGACATTGTTGTAGAATGTTGTGAATGCCTTGATTATGAGATCTATTAGGTTTGAATGAATTTTGTTGCAGGTGTCTATCATAAGAGATTATAGTTTGTTGGTTTTTATTGTTAAATAGATTCATCAATTAAGATTGTTATAGAAAGTATTAGATGCTTTGAATACAAGAATGATCAAGGTTGATTAAATTTAATAAATAGATAGGTCAAATAAACTTGCAATTTGTTGGTTTCTCCTCTTTAATAGATAGATAGGTCAAAGGTTGATTAAATTTTAATAAATAGATAGGTCAAATGAACCTGCAATTTTAATAAATAGATAGGTCAAAGGTTAATTAAATTTTAATAAATAGATAGGTCAAATGAATTTGCAATTAAATAGATAGGTCAAAGGTTGATTAAATTTTAATAAATAGATAGGTCAAATGAACTTGCAATTTGTTGGTTTCTCCTCTTTAATAGGGTAATCAATTAGGTATTGTTATAAATTTTCAATAGCAGAGTAGTTAGGTTTGATTGAATTATAGCCAATAAGTTTGTCAAAGATATTGTAGTTTGTTGATCTCTTGTTAAATATTGTAATCAATTTGGTGGCATAACATATTGAATTCTTTGCATAAGAGCATAAACGTGATTGATTGTATTTTGACACATACTTCAATTAGAAAACATTGTAGTTTGATAATTTTATCTTGTTGAATAGGGTTCTCAATTTAACATTGCTTCATAATATCAAAATATAAGGTTAAATTGATCTTCGATAAACAAAGATAAGAAACAAATCAATGTATAACCTAAAACATGCTAATTAAAACAAGTAGGCTCCCTCTCCAAGATTATCATATTTTTTTTTCCTACTCATAGTACACTATAATAAACCACTTAATTACATGTTACATAATCATGCCTAGAGGAGTGGGCAACAAACTCTTATATTCTGACTCTAATATTGGTTTTTTACTTTTATCAACCTTTCATTGGATGCATTGGATACCTCCTACCAGTTGAGTACTAGTGCGAAAGGACCTTGGAAATAAATTGATCGTGTCCCTCTCATCATGCATATCCTAGGTCTTTGGGGTGACATTCTAAATTGAGACTCTCTTTTCTAGTTATAGAGTTATCTTGGTAGAGGGGCTAACTTCTAAGACAACACAAGATGGATAGACTAAGGACTCTATGAGGGCATAGATAGAGGGTGTATACCCCTCAAGATGTAGATTAGTCCTCTCCTTTTGAGGTAGTGACTGATTAATAAATCTTCTAACTTGCATAAGATAAGCTTATTGGTGCTCCAATGTTACAACAATCAGGGAGCATGCTCTACCTATAGACTATTTAGCCACACCACATAGATAGAAAGATGATTTTTACTAATGGAATATAAGCTATATGCCAGTGACATGTAGGCGATAGATATCCCATGTCACTCTAGAGGCTTGGAAGGTTTCACTAGTGGTATGTGGGCCTCAGTGCCAGTAGCATGTAGATGATGGATGTCTAATGCTACTCTAGAGGGTTGGTTTGTTTCCACTAGTGGCATGTAGGAAATGGATTCCATATTCTAAGATTAGGTGTCCAATATAATATATGGTTGAGGAAGTTCTAAGAATAATAGGTAGAAAAAGTGGGTTTAAGCCCAATAGTCAAATTATTTTCATACCTTATTTTGGGAAATGGTAAGTAATATTAGCAGCAAGAACCTCCAAGGGTCAATGTGTAATAGGTACTACCCTATGCACACTAGGTTGGCCTAATTGACATCTCTTGGTGGACCACATAATCCACTTGGATGGGGTGTATAGGGACTTATATCCACTTGGTTAGAATCACATTGCACTCTCTTCCAAACCATGAGAAAGATAAGGCTAAGGAAACATGTGTTAGGAGAACAAATAAAGTATTATTTCATTAATAATGGAATTTAACCTTCATCGAGTATATTGTCATATTTAGATCTATATTATACAATAGATGTCATAATTTTACATGGCTTCTTGGAAATCTCATATTATTGATATTACATTTGAATAATGGTACTACATTCAATAGTTATTTCTTAAGTTGTTTAATTCTTACTTCCATTGTTTCTCTAATTTGAAAGTCACTAAGTATGAAAAAACATGTAGTAATCTGGGTCAATTTGGGGTTGTTATTACAAACAAACCCTTTGCCTGCTACTAGAACTATTTCATTATTCCCCATTTTGATTTCAGATTGGAATTTTTTATCAATGAATACAAATAGGTTTCATTTTCACTCTTATGGTTGTTGAATCTACTGTCCAAGAACCAAACTTCAGCATTTCCCTACCCACTAATGTTGCACATGATAAATTATTTTATCTCCTTATATTTGGCCTCCTTCCCATTAGCCATATTTGCACTTTGCTTTTACGAGTCACACCACTTCTTCCTACATTCACTTGCAAGATGCCCATACTTGTGGCAATAATAATATTGAAGATTACTTTTATTGAACCCCTTATTTGGGTTGCAATTGTTTTTCTTAGCTTTGAAGTTTGGATGTGAATTTCTTGCTCCCTCTTGGCTATTTTTTCTTCCAAAGTTACATGTTTTAGAGCTACTTCTTCCTCTACCTTTCAAATTTATTTTGGATTTGTTTCTTGCTCCCCCCCTCTATCACATTGGATTGATCTTTGAATTCTTTCTCTAAAGAAGAAAGGGTAGGTTTATTTAGGTGATGCTCATGGGTTTGAATTGAACCCACCAATTCATATATGGTCATGTTTAAGAGGTCTTTAGCCTCTTGTATTGTAATGACTATTGGGTCAAATATTATGGGAAAAATCATAAGGATATTATCAACAATCCTTTTCTCTTCCATAGCTTCACTACTAATCCTAAACTAATTTATAAATTTAGGTGGAAACTCTTGTATGAATTTTTGAAATTGAATTTGAAATGTGGGGGAAAGTTTTCCCTTAAAGGAATAAGGGGTATTCTCTCTATTTATCCCTCTCCCTAATGGCATTTCATTAGGAAAGAGATCACAAAGAGTGGGGATTGAATTTCAACCTCAAAGGTGAGTCAATCAGGCCTAGATCTCAGTCCTTAAGATAATAGGACAAATCTAAAACCAAATTGAAATGATATGCAATGCTTAAACTAAATGAACTATAAGACCTAGAACATGAAATGAAAATTCTTGAAAGTACAAAAACAAAAACCATAGTTTGCATGAATATCTGAGAAGGGTAAGGACACATGTACCAGTCACCAAAAGTAGGTTTTAAGCTCTATTGAAGGATAGGTTCACCCTAGGGAAAATGGATCTTGGTTAGGTCTTCTAAAAATTCTTTTTGCGGTCCTTTGAGGCAGGATCTTAGCTTCTATTTTGCATAGGTTCCACTGTTGGAAGGATGGGAATAAATTTAGAATATGAGTTTTCGTGACTTTGACAACAATGAATGCAACAAATGCAAGAATGTAAATTTTATTTTCAAGATCTTCAATCCTTATTCAACTTGTAGTCTACACATACAAAGAGTGAAAAATTGTTGTGTTTGAATGTGGATTTGCCTTAGTCAAACCCCATGTTTGGTAATTAAACCTTGATAGAAAGACAATGACAATGGAGAAGGAAATGATGAATGAACACTTGCTTGATGCAACTCACCAAACCTTCAATGGTTTCCTTTAGAGGTTTGAAGTGAAACACATCACTCCAAGGACTTGATCTTGCTTTGCTTGATGGATTTGGACACTTGAAAATGCTTGGATGCTTTTATGATCAACAATGCATATTAGCCTTCACAAGATGACATGAAAACACATAAGCTTGAACATGATGTTAGGACCTTGAATGCTACAACAAATGACTGATAAATATGCTCTTAAATGCTCTTGACAATAATATTTTTTCATATGAAGTCTCCAAAAAATGTGTTGGAATGCTTATTTTTGAATTAATATAAATATTACATATTTATAGGTGTGTATCTAATTTCCAAAAAATTATATTCCAAAAGCCGACACTTCCATATGAAATTTGAATCATTAAAATACCGCAAAAAAATATTTAAAAATGGGTCCTAGGACTTGAAGGGCACCCATTCGCCCTTGGGAAAATGGATCCTAGCCTAAAAATATAGGACACTCATTCTCTAATGTGATTAAAATATTAATTGCATTTATTAAATGTTGGTTTCCCTTTTGGAAAACAGAAATTATAAGGCTTTGGAATGCATAATTCGACGAATTAGAAGCTTAATTAAGTCCTATTAATTAAGGGAGCCAAACAAAGTGTAAAATTGTAAAGGTATACAATTTCCTACACTACATTTAGCCCCCACTTTAGTGAGAGTATGAACTTACACTAAAAAACACACTAAAGTAGACAAATATGTGTCAAGAGAAGTCCAAGTGTACAAATGTTAGAGAGATAAGATGACAAAAATCAAGGAGGTGGCCAAGCCCCAAAGATCGAAGATCCCAGGGCAAGCCAACATACAGACAAAGGGACACACAAGATGTGTAATATACATGCAACAAGGCAAGATACACAACACATACAATGTTAAAGCTAATGGAAAATGGATGGACTAGAAAGTTGTGTTATGCCACATCCATCAAATATGATCATGGCTCCACTGGCAAGCAAGTTGTGTTATGCTAGGTGGCCATAAAATTGTTGCAAGTATGAATGTGTTGTCATTTTTGTCAACTGGTTGTTGTTGTCATTGATATTATGGAAGTTGGTTTTTGACTGTATATGTCGAGGATATTGAGAAAATTGTAATAAAGAAGGTTTGCAGGTATTTTGTGTATGCTCTAGGTTTTGCTCCGGGATGTGTTCCTATGTTGGTGTGGTTTTGAAGTGTTCATGATTGTTGGTAGTTGTTGTATCCAGAATTTGGGCGTTGTGTAGTGCGAGATATCTTCACTAGTATGTGATTATGCATTTTGCTATGTCTGGCTGAGGTATGGGAGAAATGTGGTTGCTCTGTATTTCTCTGTACATTGGTTTCAAGACTTGTGGTTTTGAGAGTAAGTTGATGAGGTTGTGTTCAAGTGAATTTTTTTATCCAGAAGATAGGATCGAGTTAAGGATGCATGTGCTTAATTGTTTTATGTGTTTTACACTGGTGTTGGCCGACCTTGTGTTAAACACTATTCACGAAGTTTATGGAAGCATGTTGAAGTGTGTTGGGACCTATTTAGGTCCTCATTAAGTATGTGTTTGGGTCGCCCTCATTATAATTCCACCATAAAATGTTTTGGCATCAACCTAATTTAAATTTGTAAATGCAAATGATGTATGGTCGACCTTGGATGAGATTCAAGGTTGAAGAAGTTATAAGTACAAGTTGAGATGTTGATAGAAGACAAGATAGATGAAATAAAAATTTGAGATAGATGTGAAATAGTGTGTGTGATCCGAGTTTGAGCAGATAAGTGTGAATTTCATGTTAGGGTTCTGAAGGCAGTGAGCTGAAGGCATCCAACATCTTTGATGCGAGTCTGCAAGTGTTGGAGTGAATTGTGGTGGAAATCTCTATTGTATTGAGATAGTTTTCTCTTTGTAACAATTCTCTTCTATCTTCTTTGTAATTATGTGGAAGTGAGACCTCCAGTTGGTTAATCCTTATTAAACAGTGAGTCTTGTTTTGGACAACTAAGTCATGTTTTGGCAGTGAGCCTTTCTATAGTGAGCCTTTGTATTCAGTTTTGGAACTCTTTATATTGTGAGCTAATCCTCACTGTGGTTTTTCCCTCATTGGGTTTTCCATGTAAATTTGGTGTTATTGTGTGTATATTTTTACTTCTTTCAGTTTCTACTTCTACATTTAATGATTAATCACATTAGCAGAGTAAAGGATTTGTAAATGGTTATTAATCTAACCTTTGGTGAAATTTTTAATTGCTAAAATTGATTCACCCTCCCCTCTCATTTGTCTTGTTCAACAATTGGTATCAGAGTTTGGTTCCTTGGAGAAGAGCTTAACCACTTAAGGAAGGTTCGAGATGGTGAACAAGATAGTTATTAAGTGCCCTAAGTTTGATGGCACTGAGTACACTTTTTGGAACCTGAAAAGATGGAAGGATATCTAGAATAATATGGATATGATGTTGAGAAAGCTTACTAGAATCCATACACTACTCTGGATAATGGTCTTGGTACTGCAGATGAGATCAAGGCGTACAAAGCGAACAATAAGGAAAAATTTATTCTAAAGAATAGTCTTTCACATTCTGGATTAATTAAAGTTGTAAATCTGAATACTGCTAAAGAGGTTTGGGATGCATTGGAAAAGATCCATGAAGGAGATGAAAAGGTTAAAGAAGCAAAGTTGTAGAATTTGGAGGCACAATTCAAGATCTTGCAAATGTATGAAGATGAGAACATTAAATCCTATGTACAGAGAGTGGGTGAGCTGGTAGGTGGAATGCGAGGACTTGGTGCAAGAGTGGATGAATCCAAGATAGTAAAGAAGATTCTTAGAACTCTTCCTAATGCATATAGTGAAAAGGTATCTGCTATTGAAGAATTTGTAATTATAAGACTTATACTAAAGATCAATTGTTAAAATCATTTGAAATGAGAAAGCCTAGCTTGAGAAATGGATCAAAGACAAAAACTGCTTTCAGGACCACAAAAGTTGAAGATCCGGATGAAGAAAACTTTGATGAAGTGGAAGCTAAGTTTGTAAGAAGAATGAAAAAGGGCCCTGGTAAGTATCAAGGTAAGTTAACTTTCAAATGTTTTAGTTGTTGAGGAATTGGTGATTTTGCTTCAAGATGTCCTAAAAGAGCCAAGAGGAATAAAAAAAGAGAAGGAAAAGAAAACAAAGGAAAGATGATCAAGAAAGCATATTATGTGAATGAAGATGTTGATATTTCTGATGAAGAATCTGATTATGGAGATTTCGATGATAATGAATGCTTGTTCTTGGCTATAAAAGATGAATCTACTCCTGCTAATATTGAAAGATCTATGAAGGAAAGTGCTTTGGAGAAAGTTGAAGGTAATTTGATTTCTGCTCTTCATGCTAAACAGGAAAAGAACTACTGGGTTGTTGACAATGATTATTCACATCACATGATCAATGACAAAAGTAAGTTTGTTAAACTTGAAAAATATTATGGAGGCTTAGTTAAGTTTGGAGATGATATAGTGCTAAGATTTGTGGGATGGGTTCAATCAGTTTTGATGGCAAGCATAATATTAATGATGTATACTATGTTAAGGGTTTAAGGCATAATCTTTTGAGTGTTGGACATATGCGTAGTAAAGGATATAATCTTGTGTTCAAGGACGAGCAATGTGAATTAAGGAAAGGATCCAGAATGGTGATTGTTGTTGGAAAGAAGTCTGAAGGAAATATTTATCAACTTAAGGGTGCTGATGGGAATTGCTTTATGTCTCAAATTAATGACAGTTGGTTATAACACTAGAGGATGTGATATGAATTTTGATAATATGGTGAAAATCAATGTTATACAAGCTGTGAGAGATTTACCAAGAATTACAAAACCTGTTAATTCTATTTGCAAGGATTGTTAGTTTGGAAAGAAAGCTAGAAGCATCTTTAGGTCAAACGAACAATCTACTACCAAACTACTGGATTTGATTCATACAAATCTCTGTGGTCCTACAAGGGTGAGAAGTCTACAAGGTGACATACATTTTATGCTTTTGATTAATGATTACTCTAGAATGGCAGGGGTTACTTTTCTTAGAGAGAAATTTGATGCATTAGAAAAATTCAAAGCATTGAAAGCTATGGTTGAAAATGAAATGGATGTGAAAATAGAATGCTTGAGGTTTGATAGAGGTGGCGCATTCACCTCCAATGATTTTAACATGTTTCATGAAGAACATGGAATAAGAAGACAGTTGTTTGCTCCAAGAACTCCTTAGTAGAATGGAGTTGTTGAAAAGAAGAACATGATGGTTCAAGAAGCTGCTAGATCAATGATTATTGAGGTAGGTCTACTAGAAGTTTACTAGAGAGAAGAAATTCACACTACTGTTTATGTGTTTAATCGAGTTCAAGCAAAAGCTAACAACACTAATACTCCCTATGAGTTGTGGTATGGAAAGATTCCTACTATAAAATACTTCAAGGTATTTGGAAGCAAATGTTATATTAGAAGAGATGAAGAAAATTTAGGAAAGTTTGATGCAAGATGTGATGAGGGTATCTTCCTTGGATACTCCCTTAGAAGAAAAGTTTACAAATGCTACAATAAAAGGATAAGAAAGATTGTAGAAAGCACAAATGTCAAGGTTGATGAAGCATTGAAGAATTCAATTGAAGTTGATGGGTATGTATTAGATAAATCTGATTGTAGAGAAGTAGAAGTTGTTGAAGAACAAGAAAAGCAAAATGAAGAAGAAGAAGCTCTGGTGGTGTCCCCAAATACACCTAAATATGTGCAAAAGAATCATTCAGAAGACCAAATCATTGGAGATAAGAGAAAAGGAGTATTGACAAGAAGTAGAGTTGTTGCTGAAATAAATTTGTGTTTAATTTCTATAGTTGAACCTAATACAGTGAGTGAATCATGTGAAGATGAGCATTGGATGAGAGAAATGGAAGAACTTATGCAAATTGAGAAAAATCAAACTTGGGAATTGGTTCCTAGACTGACAGATAAAAACATAATTGGATCAAAATGGGCATTTAGAAACAAGATCAATGAGAATGGAGAAGTGGTTAAAAATAAGGCAAGGCTTGTGTGTAAGGGTTACTTACAAGTAGAAAGTATATATTTTGAGGAGAATTTTGCTTCAATGGCTAGGATGGAAGCTATCAAAATGTTTTTGACATTTGTTTCTCATTAGGATTTTAAAGTTTATCAGATGGATGTAAAGTCTACATTTTTGAATGGTGAGTTGGAAGAAGTCTACATGGAACAACTGGAAGGATTTCAATTACCAGATCAACCGAACATGATCTGCAGATTAAATAATGATTTATATGGATTGAAGCAAGCTCCTAGAGCTTGGCATGCAAGGTTGGATAAATACTTGATTTAGCAAGGTTTCAATAAAGGTACAATAGATAGCAATGTTTATTTCAAAATTGAAAATGACAAAATCTTGATAGTGGTTGTATATGTTGATGACATTATCTTTGGAGGAAATGAAACGGTTAAGCCACAATAGTGGTTTACAATTAAAATGAGGAAGGAAATTTCATTTTTGTGTGTTTCAACTATGTGAAGGGGTTCGGTTGAACTAACATGCTCGCATGAACCATTCTAGAGGTTTGTTCGAACCATAGGGTTCAGTCGAGCCCCCTGTTCGACCGAACCCCTCAACATATAAATAAAAAATTAATATTTTATGGGGTTTGATCGAATGAGGGTTCAAATGAACCCCTTGAAATAGGGGTAAAAAAAAATTGTCACTGTCGCCAACATTCATTTTTTGTTTTGTGCATGTGCAGCGAACGATGAACGTGAACAAAGCTCAACTGAACAGTGAAAAAAACTCCCAGGGGAAAAACATGCACCACCTCAAGCCACAGTTCATCAACCTTGACCTCCATAGTAGTAGGTTGGTAAACTTCAAATTGCATTTGTTTGAAAAAAATTTAAACCCTAAATATGAAATGTGAAATGTTTGAAATTTGTAGATTTGAAATTGCATTTGTCTATTTGAAATTGCATTTGCTTGAAAGTTTCTAAAGCCTTTTCAACAAAATTTATTTCTATTATGTTTTGATGAATGTTCATACCCTGTTCCAAAGCTCCAATTTTGGCACGGGCAGGGAGAATGTTGAATTTGGCTTTGCATTGCCAATTCCATTTGCTTGAAAGCTTCTAAAATGTTATCAACAAACCCATTTTGTGCATATCTTGCAATCTTTACGTTCCATTAGATGACATTTCTTCTAGGTATTCTATCAAACAATTAACGTGATTTGTCTATGCTTCCACGTTTTGCATACATTTCTACTAGGGCACCTGCCAATTGCATTTGCTTGAATGTTTCTAAAGCCTTACCTGCTAATAAATTTATTTGAGGCATTATATCAAACAGTTCATGTGCCTTCCACATTTTGCATACATGTCTACCAGGGCACTTGAAACTATAACATCTGGTAAAATTCCCCCTTCCTTGATGATTTGATTGATGTCCATACCCTGTCCAAAGCTCCCATTTTGGCACAAGCAGAGGAAGGTTGTGGAATTTGACTTTACAACTGCCAATTGCATTTGCTTGAAAGTTTCTAAATCCTTTTCAACAAACCCATGATTTACTGCATAGAGTTGTTTTCATCACCATGTTTGATAAAATATAATGAAATTAAGATATTAGTAACCATTGATGTTTATTACATTGTAGAATTCTAAAATTTTAATGTATCCTTGAACTTGTAAAATTCAAATATTTTATTCTTGTAATAAAATTTCCATAATGTTTGTACATACAATAAGAAACTTGGTAACATTGAAGAAAATCATTGAAACTTGCAATGTTATAAGGAAATTTGACTTGATCCCTTCTTGTGCATAGTCAAGCCTCATTGATCAATTCCTTGATTTTGATAACATTTAGAAGACAACAAGTAGCAAATGTGATTGGGATTATACATATGCAATTATGCTTAGTGCTTGAAATTTAAGATTTTGTGTAATGGAATGTGATGCATTGTCCATGTTAAAGAGACGTAGTGTAAGAAAGTTAGGGTTTTAAGATTTTTTTGATACAAGGGTTGGTGTAATTGATGTGCCTAATGCAAGAGATTGTGTAGTGATAATTGACTAATTATTTGTAAAAGAAAGATAAAGTTGGATTTTCTTAAAAATGGATCAAATTTATAGATTTATTAAGGATATAGATGACCTAGTGTGATGCCCTTTTACACATGTCCTAGGGAATAATTTGAAAGTTTTGGCATAGAAATTGATGGGTAAAGACAAGTTGGAACTCAAAATTTGGGAAAATCCTCACCTACAAATTTGAACTAGGTCAAGGCACTTGCATTTTTGAATATAGAAAAGAAAATTTAATGTTCTAAAAGCTTGAATTATTTTTAGCAAGGATAACATGATATTTTTTAAGTACAAGCTTAATTTTGAATCTTGCAAGAAAGCTAAATTGAAATCAAAATTATATGTTTGAGGCAATGCATATAAGACACCCATACAAAATAGTACAAAAGAAAGAGAAAAAATGTAAAGAATGCACTTGTAATCTATACAAGAGCATTAAAATTTTGAAATTAAACATAAAGAATAATAGGATTTATATTAAATACATGGGGCTATTATATAATATCAAAAAAGACTATTTTAAATTTTAAATTCATATTTTAATTTTAGGGTAAATACTTTTGGTTGGATTTATGAATTAAAAATAGAAATTTTGAAAGGGCCCCACCCTTTTACAAAGACCAATAAAGAGACAAAAAAGGATCAATCATATTGGCATGGAACAACAACAAGAAAAATATAGTTGTAAGTTAGAAAAATAACATCTAATTAGAAATACTCCACCAATAGTGGCAATGTATCTAATAAAGAGGGTCATTTTCCCAAAAGCATTAGTAGATCTATCATTTCACAACAACTTGAATCCAAAATTCTTCAAGGAACTATATCTTATTGTCAACCTTATCCTTTTCCATGAATGAACCTAGTTCCTTTCTAATGGACTTTCCATCTTTAGTTTCCAAACTTGAGACCAAAGGGAATAAAGGGTTCCTATAATCTTTTGAACTTGAACCTTCTTCATATTTTAAAATTATTAAAAGGAATACCAAGAGGTGAATGTTGCAATTCAAGAGAATGGTAGAGGCAATAAACTCCAACTAATCCATCTCTAACATGATTCTTGTCTCTACCAATTTCCTCTAAATTTCTCTTGACAAGACCTTCTAAATTAGTCATGTCTACAAGAGGACCAACCACCCCTCAATTATGCCCAAAGGGAGCCTCAACCAAATCCTAAGGTAAACAAGGCTCCATCTCATCCTTATGCATTTTGTTCAACCTTTCCTTCCTCTAAAATTCCTACACCAATAAAATACATAGCTATCTACACTTGACAACATGGTGAAAACATAAGAAAATCCTATAGCAGGACATGTTGAACCCAAATAACCAAATTCAAAAATAATTTAATCTATAAGTATAAATAATTTGATGGTAGAAACTTTATACATATAAAAATATGATAAATGTGTGATTATTTTTCTTTCCAATCTATACATTTTTGATGTGCTTGGCTATATAATTGAGATGATCCACTCATAATGTAATGATAAAAATTTAGTATGTATGAAAGAAATATTTCCAAGACATCAAGCTACCATTCTACATAAATCTCATGGAAATAAGAATATTATTTTATTTTAACTAAATAAATTGTGTGTACTCTATCTTGAATTACTAATTAATTTTGAATTATATACTTATAATTTAAAATAAGAGCATCCTTTGTAGCATGAAATAGATAGGTTAATTAATGAAATAAAATATGCTTTTATATTAAGAAAATTTTACAAATATATGGAACTACATTGAGAAATTAACTAAGACAACTCTACATATGAATATTAAGATGCTTGAATAATTTATATACCTTCTTTTAATAATTAACATTAGAAATTAATACTTGGTTCATATTGTATAATCACACTAGAAACCAACAATGAAAGATTGAGAGTCTCAACTAAGAATTCCACCTTATAGATAATATTCATACTAGAAGCCAACAACTAAAGACCAAATTTCATAAATAAAGGTCATGTGTTATATATCATGCCTTTGAGGGGTCCACAAGTACCATGAGCCTTTTGAAATCCTTCTCCATATAAATGCATCCATTCCAAGACCATTGGGAGGTGGGTATCCCAAGTTCCTTAATTTCTTGTAGGAATTTAATCAAGAGTAGGACATTGTGACTGTGGCATGTAAATTTAAATCTAAATGCGCATCCAAAAAATACAAATTCAATAACTAAATTTAATTCAAAAAGTGGGTCATCTATGGCCTTCTATAAACTTCTCGAAGATGTCATTTCCATAAATGATAAATTAAAAGTTAAGTTATGACCTTCACCAAAATGACATGAAATTATCTTTCTAAGATGTCATATTTGCATAAATCCCTCAAAGAATTTTTTTAACTAATTTTAAAAACTCAAAAAAATACATATATATGAATATATACTTCATTTATGAATTCTTGGAATATATCAATCCATCACAATTAAATTCTTAGACATCATGCATAATATTTTTGATGTATTCACAAAGCCACCTAGGGTCTCATAAAACTTGACTAGGTGAATACCAATATGCATATCTAATGGTGGGGTAAATGGAGGGGGATTAGGAGTAAGTTCATATATATCTATTAATTATTTTACAATCTAATATATTGGTTGGAGAGGTTGCATTTGAATAGAAGGAGTGAAGATAAGGTCTATTAAAATATGACTCACCATCCTCTCTATTCTTAGGATTTTGGAGTTTATCAAAATATCCTTTGTCGATCTCAACCAATCTTTGCTTCAACTTTGAAATCATCCACACAATCCTCAAAATATTCAATATGTGAAACATAATTATGAGGAAGATACAAATAATCCTTGACATAGCTTTTTGTATCAAAGGATAATATGGTTCTATAATTTTAAACTATTTCCAATTTTGAAATCTAAATACAATCAATAATCTATTTAATTAAACAATAATCGTAATTTTAAGGCAAACATAAATTACTTGAATATTTTTAAGGTCTCTCATTAGATTCTACTTATTCTAACTTAAATTTAAAAAACAACATTAAAATCCATAAAACAAATTTCAAAGATATAATAAATTATTACAATATTATTTAAAAATCTAATTGTAATGAACACGTTATAGTAATAATATTCAAATTTTAAATCTATGAAAATATATAACCAAATGATCCTTAGTTTTCATATATCATTTGTGATGAGAATGTTGAATATTATAATTTTGTAGGCCAATCTTTAGGCACTAATTCACCATTGTTAAAATGATCCTTAGTTTATTCATTGTTTTTTTCATGATTATAAATTTTTAGAATTTCTATTAAACCAAACTAAAAATAATGGTATAGATTAAGATTCTTGTCTTTATCCTACATTTGGGTTATGTTTGATTCTAGATTCATTATCATAATTAGAAGTTGTATAAATTGTTATTATATATTTTTTAACATATATAAAATGTATGGTTGGATTAGTGAGATATTTATAACAAGTATGCAATATGAATTCAAACTTTATTAGATTTGATTCTTAATAAATTAGTTTTAATGATTCAATTTATAGCTTTATGCAATCTATAAGTTTAAATAGTTTGATGGTATCTAAACTTTATACATATAAAAATATGATAAATGTGTGATTATTTTTCTTTCCAATCTATAATTTTTTGATGTTCTTGGCTATATAATTGAGATGATTCACTCATAATGTAATGATAAAATTCATCCTCATACATGGAGGATTTTATATTATCTTCCATTAAATTCATCCTCTTTATGAGATTCTTATGGAATATTGATATTCTAGTGTGAATTCTTAATTTTAGACATATCTTAACTAGATAAATTTAGGTTCAATGAAGGCAATAGAACTTTTTTTTCACTTACATAATCCTATTTTGAAGTTCATTTATGTTAACAACTATTAAATTAGATATTTTTATCCCAATTATTTTCAAATAATTTTACACTAATCTTTGTTTTCTTATTCTTTCTTTCATTGTTTCATTTAAAATTTGAACCATTTAAGGATGCTATGTTATAGATTATAGTTGTCTTCCAATTCTTTTTAAATTGTTCAACCCTCTCATGGTCTAAATAATTTTACATTCAACAACCATGTCTAAAGTACATTATATACCCAACCTCTTCCCCTATTTAACACACTCATAAACCTTGTTACTAATCTCATTCAAAGAGGTGGAACAACCAATCTTAGAGGGATCCTCATCCATAGGAGAGAGAAGGGAGCCATCAATCTAGGCTCTAGTACTATTCTAGAAATAGTAGAACTAGAAGCTAGAATCCTAACAATGATAGCCAAGTTGGATAATACACAAGTTTTCATTTTCAAGGGATTGGGGAACACTTATTGGATGGGTATTATTTCCCCTTCACCACATTTTGATTAGGATTAAGAATTGAAATAATAAAATTCTCAAATTGGTATAAGAAAAAAATAAGCCCTTAGTGGAGGGGAGCTCATTTTTTTCCCATGTGCAACTCTAATAATAGATTTCTTAAATTACATGAGTAAATGAAAAGGGAAGCTAACAAGTCACATGCATCTAAGATTATTTATAAGATAAAAGTTATAGGATAAACAACATTTATAGTTTCCTTCTAGGATGAAATAAATAATCAAGTAGAAACATTTATATACTTGTGAGGAAATCATCTATATTTTCCTTCCTCTTGTATTTACTTTCTTTATGAGACTTCAAGCCCTTCATGGATAAACCACTTGTAGTAGCTCAATACCTTCCTCAATGGCTTTAAAGGTTAACCTTCTTACTTTTTAACCAAAATTTTAATAACATTCAATTTTGTGTAATTTATGTCCACTATTATCATTTTAATTCAAAATAATGTAAGAAATTTATATATTTATTTAAAAATTAAAAAATCTTAAAATAATAGTTTTAAATTAATTGAAAACATGGTTGGACCCCTCTAATTTTGTGGAACTATTTCTTAAAAGCTATTTTAGTTGAATTTTATATAATAGGCAAAGGAAGCCACATATGGCATTAAGACCTTCCTTGATGGTCTTTAAGTTAGGAAATTTTTAATTTCATTCATAGGTCTTGAGGTATTTTAAACAAAAGTTGTGTTTGGAAAAAGGTATTTGGTACAAACTCCCAAAAAAATTAATGTTATATGTTTATGCTATTAGCACATGAAATTTTGGGCCTTAAAATAGCCACATCATCCCCATATTTTAATACAAATGAGACATTGAGGCTTTATGTCACTTATAATAGATCTACAATTAGTTGATATAGATCCATTTAGATCAATCCATATATCCTAATTTCTATCAAATCATAGGGTGTCAATCTCAATAATTACACAGTGAAGCACATATGATTTTTCATTTGCTAGTAGAGGGAACTATCTTATTATGCCATTAAAATAAAATATAGGTCCTCAATACTTTCCATCTTTATTTTCCATCATTACATTGAACCTTATAAGGGACATCTTCATTGGTAATCATCTAATGCATAAAGAAAAATAATGTCAAACAATAGCCAAGTTAATTTTATAAATAACTTAAAATAATTTATAACATGGCTAAACAGTAGAGTCAATCGCATAATCTATCATATACTTATCAATCAAATTTCATAAATCATGTCTATTATTCTAATGACTAGCTACCAAATAAAAGCATCCTTCTAAATAAATTAAAGTGTTCAATTATGGTTACATGTTACCAATTTTACTTCTTGTAAAATAATATAATCAATAGACTCATTAGAAATTATATTTACTAGCTTATCATTCGTCTCGTTTTCTTCTCTTATTTGTGCCTTCATTAATGACTGGATTGATTTTACATGACCACCAATGTTAAGTAATGATGCTTTGTGTGCAATCTAGTAATTTAAATTTTAGAACTATTTTAGATTATGTTTTAAATTTAAATTTTAGAATTTTGTTTTAGATTATGTTTTGTGTGCAATCTAGTAATTTGAATGTTTTGAAATTATTAAAAACTATGATAGATGTCGAATGTTTTTTTGTTAATGGTATGAAAATATTATTGATGATTAGATGAATTATTACAACTGTTTTAGATTTGTATTCCCTTTATCTAGATATATTATTTACCAAGGTCTCATTGCTCTTTTAGGTGTACATACATATATATAACATGGAAAATGCAAATCATGTTCCACCTCCAGATTCTTTGTTTGCAAATACCACTAATGAGATTAAAAAAATGAGAGACTCATTAGCACAGGGTGCAAACCCATGGATATATTCTGAACCATGCATGCCAATATTACATAGTTTAGAAAAACTAAGAGATGAACTTGAGAGGACTAGTGCATTTTCCCTATATATAGTAGCTACTATTCTTTCCTGCATGTAGGAAGAAGTACATGGTGATGTTCCCCTTAAACAAATATAGGATAGTGTGACCAAAGAAATGATAAAAAACACTTTTTTTCCTTTTTATCAAAATGTACGTAAGGTTAGGGGATACCAGGTCACTAGATGTGTCAATCATGCTATGGCTGAATTGATCTACCCATGATTTCTCGTAGCACATGGTCAATACCCAAACAATGACAAGATTCCATTATATTTTGTTCAGTAGTTGTATGCTAAGGTCCATTTGGGCCTCAAAGTTAACTACTTGGACATTCCACCATATGTTGGTCAGGGGCGTGGTAGGATTGCCGATAGGCCCACCTATTATCAAGCAGATAGACCAGCCCCAGTGTTTAGGGCATTGGTTGGTGAGAGGTCTCCTGCTCTCACCCTAGCTCTAGTCCCCATAGTAGATGAGATTGTCATTGCTTCCCAAAAGGAAGAAATTTACACTGTAGGTGACATTGCGGCTACCACCACTAGGATATCTAATGATCGTGTAGGTCAGTATTTGATGTCTAGACGTTCCCAATCCACACCATTTTCAGCATAGTGGACCACCATGGATCCTTTTATAGCGACCAACATTCCTACTCCTACACAACTTGATGCACTTACAAGAGATATGGCACGTAGGACTCTGCATTGTTTGGCTAAGGACTTGTTGGAGGCATATGCCCACATTGCATCAAACTATGGGATTGGTATAGAGCATGTCAAAGATCATTTGGCACATGGATTTCGTTCAGCTCTAGGATCGCATCACTCTTAGCCGAGCACTAGTGCGCATCAGGATCCACCTATAGTTCATTCAACAGCTACATAGACTATGGGTTTTACTAATATGTTGATTGGTTTTGGTTCATCATCGCCGATTCCATCTCACCTTCATATTCCTCTACATTCATCATTTATGACACGAAATGGGATAAATCAGATGGATGCAGATGTTGATTCGTCGCTTGACCGTTTGGTGGATATGGTGGAGGCAATCATTTCAAAGGAATTAGGTCATCCGATATCAAATGATTTGCATGTATGTGTGCATGTGCATGTTTCAATTCTTTTTTAATTATTTTTAAATTTTTGTTTTAACTAGATATTCATTTAAGTTGATATATATGTATATATATTGTTACAGGTGAACATACCTCATGTCACTCCTAGCCTTGGTCCAGATCGTGTACATGATCGACTTGACTCTGTGGATGAATCTACTGCCAGTGGACATGTGAGTTTTAAATTTTTATATATACACGTGTATATGTACATGCAATATGTATGCATAGATCTAGATAGATATTTAAAAATACAAGTTCATTTAAAAATAACTTTCATAAAATTTATTTAATATAAATTAAATGTATTTAACACATTTTGTACATAATTTTATTTGCAGGGCTCAACACATCCATCAGAGTAGGACCGTTCTCATTCAGATGGTCGTTCAACTAGGAGTCGACATTCATATTAGGCCCTGCACACTAGATTTATGATCTTTACTACATGTATTTGCTTATATGATGATCTTTAGTATTCAAGATTTGATGATCTCTAACTTACATTTTCTTATATGATATACATACATTTGCTTATTTGTTGATATTTAGTATTTGACAAATTTGATGATCTTTTTTTTCATTTTCTTATATGATATGTACATACATTTTAGATTATATGATATATACATACATTTTCCTCTTTGCTTATAACATGTGTTATGTTTATACATTGAATCTCTTTACATGTATGTACATGTGTTTGCTTATGGTTACATGTTTACATGATATATGTATGCATTTTCTTTAAATATTCAATATACATACATGTTTGCTTATTTGATGATCTCTTACAACTTACATTTCCTTATATGATATACATTTGATCTCTAGTAGAATTTTAGGAAATCAATGTCACTTTATAATTAAGTTCATTCATGTTGATCACAATAAATATTTTTTAAAAATGACTTAAGCAACATGAACCATTGAGTTGAGAAAAAAATATAATCTTTTTGACAAGTAACTTGAAATTCAATTCAAATATAATTAAGAAAATTCAATTCAAATTATACCTCTATTATACATTTTTGACAAGTAACAAAATTCTAAAATTACTAGATATGTTGTGCATACCTATGCATTAAATAACAACAAACTCCACAATGAAATAACTTGTTTTTTTACCACTTGATTCATTTAAACTAGGATCTAGTTATTCCATGTACACTAGAATAATTTTTTCCCCATCCCATATGTATATAAATAGAAGCTTATTTTTCATTATTCTAGATATCAAATTGCAAGATTAATTCGCATTTATATCACTTGGAGCGTAGATTTTGGAGAAGAGGTTTTTGCACATTTATCAAGGAGGCAAATATTGGAGAGACAACTTTTCATTTTTATCAATCAAGGAAAAATTTGGAGGAGAATTTAACTAAGTTGGTAGAGGACTTGTTTTGAGTCATCTTTAAGTTGAAGAAGAAAATGGGACAACAAAGAAAAAGAAAAAATGTGTCTCAACAAAAATTGTCAAAAGAAGAAGAACAAAAGAGGCGTGAACAAAACTTGGAAAATTATCATAGAAAGAAACACGGTACATGCTTGTTTCTTCTCTCTCTCTCTCTCAAGTGTGTGTTTAGGAATTTTATTAACACCTCAATTTGTTTTTCTTATAAATATATTTCCAATAGTCATCTTGCATAGACATTCCCTAAATTATTTATCATCTATTTCCAATTGCTTTTGTTCCATATAATTCTTAAGTTCAAGAATCTTTGATTTTATTTGTTTCAACTCCACTTAGATAACTCAT
Organism: Sequoia sempervirens; assembly: GCA_007258455.2. NCBI lineage: Eukaryota > Viridiplantae > Streptophyta > Pinopsida > Cupressales > Cupressaceae > Sequoia > Sequoia sempervirens. The sequence continues at coordinate 330,998,474 of VDFB02000015.1, read as the reverse complement.
AGTCTCTCACTTTATTTGCTTGCATGTAAATTCAAACAACAAGCAGGAATTTCTCAAGTTGGAGTCGAGCAAAATCTAGATATTGGATCAAACGAATCCACTGAAGAACACATGGACCTTGAAGTTAGGGAGGAGAACCAAGTTCAAAAAATGCTTGTTGGAGAGGGGTAAAGATCACTTCCTTCTACTGGTATGGATGAGCATATAAAAATAGCATAAACTTCTCACTTATAACATCATGTCTTATCACTTTGTTTTCTTGCATACATAAAATTCACTTATATAGCATCATCTCTCACTTTTGTTTGCAAAATATTTTGTGACATGTAGGAAGGGCTCAACAAGAAGGAAGTTCTCATGCTCAAGTCAAGCCAAATCTAGACATTGGATCAAATGAATCCACTCAAGAACTCATGGTCCTTGAAGATAGGGAGGAGGCCCAAGTTCAAACAATGCATGTTGGAGAGGGGTCAGGATCACTTCCTCCTACTGGTATAAATGAGCATATAAAAATAGCTGAAAAGGTGAGGAAACAAATTTCTCATAGAAATTTAGATCATTTACTTGAAATGGATATGGAGAAATTGAAATGTTATGCCAACCAGCCTTATAATAAGAGAAAGAGGTCAATGACTAAATCTGTAAATGGAATAATCAATCATCATTTCAATCATCTTGATACACTTGAAAAAACCCAATTGTTATCACATTTAATTCTTCCTGATGAGATCAAAGAGTCATTACAATTGTTGGGTGTACATTTGACATCAAATAAGATGAAACACATGGGATTACAAAAGGATATTGTTCAAAATGTAAAAAAGGGTTTAGATTCCATTGGGAAAGGATCTCGATCAGTGGATAAGGCCACTACAAGAAGGGTGATGTTGACATCTATTGTACATCAAGATATAGCAAGAAAAAGAAAAATGTCTGCACTTTCAACTGAAATTGGTTATAGTAGAACCACATTAATAAAATATGAGAAAAAGAGAAAGTTTTTGGATGAGATTTTAGAAGGAAATTGGGCAATTATGTGTAGAGCTTCCCGTTCTAACAGGATTGAAGATTTTAGGAACTTGGTCTCAAGTTTTTGGAATGATCAGACTCGTCCATCATCAAATACTAGAGATGTTATGAGACACAGGATTGGAATTGGTATTTATGAAAATCATATGAAACATTGGCTAGACATAACACAATTTGATATTTATATGAACTTTTGTAATGCATATCCTTATATAAAGATTGGGCAAACAATGTTTCAAAGGTTAAAGCCATATTATGTGAAGATAAAAAAGTTTTTTGAAACTTCTTGTTGTCGTTATCATATTGAATTTGATCTCTACTATCAGGTGTTTCGAAAGATGAGAGAAGAAAGATGTGGGTTTCAAAATGCACCTCCTAAAAAGGAAAGTTTGTTCATAAAGTCTATATCATATGATCATGAAAATGGACCTCAAATAAACCGCATAAAAGGAATTTGTGAGACGTGGAAATTTGGCTAAATTTCCTTCAAGAATTGAGGATACTAACCTAACAAAGATTGTAAATTGCAAGAGGTAAGTACTATTTTTAGAGAGTTTGTTTGTTTCAATTTGATTAGATTGTTATTTGAATTCTCTTTAATGTAATGTTTCATTGATTGTGTGGTTTATTACTTATTCACATATTTTACTCACACAGGTACAAGTATGTAAAGTTGCAAACACATTTTTAGAAAGAATCCACAAGGTTGAACTATGTAGAAGAGGAGATTCCCATTGGAAAATTTATGGAAGATTTTTAAAAATTGATACGACCATACATACAACATTCATTTTTTGCTAAGTGGCAAGCACAACAATTCCAAAAATTGAGAGATACTTTCCCATGTGGAATAGTTCTATCAGTAGTTGAATTTGCAGAAAATTACTCCTTTGTACATCAAAAGGAGATTCAATTAGAGTATTACTTTTCAAAGAAAATCACTATTATGGTTCATGTGTGTTATTGACATGCACAATCAGAATTGGATGGTTTTGAGAGTACAAATGAATGAGCCATTAAGAAAGAATATCACTTTATATTAGTGATGATAAAGATCATGACACGCTTTTTGTCCAACATTGCTTTACCATATTTTTTGAGAATTTGAGAAGCAGGGGTGTAAAATTTGAAAATCATTTTGTATGGTCAAATGGATGTGCGACAAAATTGAAATCTTCATGTCCATTCTATGCACTTTGTAGATATCATAAAATGTACAAAATACCACATGTTTGGAGTTTTTTTTAGAGTGGGCATGGAAAGGGTGAGCATGATGGAGTAGGAGCTTGCATCAAATGATCTTTAAGAAAGAATCAAATGAGTTATCTATTATATCGTATAGACAATGCACATGATGTTGTTGAATGGTGCAAGAAACACTTTGCATCAAATGTGGTTGGAAAATATTCATGAACAAACCGACACATTCCACATAGAGTGTTTTGGGAGATATCGAGTATGTATAAATTACATTAAATCAAAAATTTGAATCTATTTAAATTTAAATTATATATATATATATACATATTTGTTCACATAAGTTTGTTGTTGTACATGTATCTAGGTGTGGATAGAAGATTGATGCATGGATGCAAGAGGGTAGAAAAAATAAGATCTTTGCATTGTGTTAGGAGTTCAGATAGTCGCCATGGATGGACAGTAGACATAAGGGATTACTCTTGTTTTTGCACTGAGTGCATTGTAGGAAACTTTGATTATGCATGCAACAATCAAGAACTTGGATATGTTGGTAAATGGGATACGATGCCACTAGTTGTTTTGGAAACATATGATGAAAACGAGGAAGAAAGATTTGAGACATTCCTTTGATTTCAATTGATTATGACCATATTTCAGGATTGGTTAGAAAAAGGTACATGTGTAATTTTTCAATAATTTAAATATTATATATATCTAGTTAATGATCTTTAGAGACATTTCTATTTTTTAAATATTTTTTTTGTGTAAATTTGGTGTACAGGAGATGTTTTTGTAGTCATAGTAGAGCCTGGAAACATCGAAGGTGTTAGCTATTATTTATTGCGTTGCACAGAAGAGAGGAATAAACTAACACAACCTGAAACAAGTGATGGAATGTCATTTCCCATAGGTGAGTTTGAATTTAAAATTTTATATACATTGTATTCACATGTGCACATTATATTATAAACATTAAATATATATTGTACAAACCTTGAGCACGAAAATGTTGCACACGTTCATATGTCTTACCTTAGGTTCATGTTTACCATGCAGGCTTTGTTGTAGTGCAAGGGACATATCTAAAACAAGTCAAAGTTGTTCAACATGGGATTCATTTCATTGACTATCAACCTGATAAAAAGGTATATCAATATAGTCACTTAATAATTGCTACTGCCCTACATGTTCATGCAGTTCCACATGCATGTGGC
>VDFB02000015.1:330933595-330994931 GCA_007258455.2 Sequoia sempervirens | reverse complement strand
CCTCCTACCCCCTCTCCCTCTCTCCCCTCTACCCTTAACCCTTAAAACCTAAACCCTTGTACCCCCTACCCTCTCTCTCTCAAGTCTCTCCCTCCTACCCCCACGCTTCCTTTCTCTCCCACTCCGTCCATATCTCTCTCTCAAGACAATGATATGGGCCTTCCATAAAATTTTCTAGCCATACCTGCCATTTTCTCTAGCTAAAAAAATCCATGCAGGCCCATTAAAAAATACATAAGAATAGTTTAAGAATACCCATAAGCACAAAGCTAACGAATCTTCAACTTCATTGCTCAGGTGATTTATAGAATCAGAATAAAATAACCTTCTGGGTCTCTAAATCTTATACAGTATATGATATGAAGCAATTTCATCATTGTGGGAAAATCATTGCACTAAAAAGATTTATAGAGAAAATTAAATATAGGAGGTTCATAGGGTTGTAAACACATTAGAATCAAAATAGGAACAACTAAAAAAGGAGTGACTCATAATCCTTTTAACCACAATTTACATTTTGAGAATACAAAAAATTGGAATATGCATAATCAAATTAGTTAGGTTGTGCAAACCGACCTCATCTTTCAACTGAATATTCTCAATACGTAGTTGCTGCTCTTGAAGATTGACTTCTGCAATAATAGTAGGTGCTCCGTAGTTGGTGCATATGGGATTTCTCATGACTTCTTTAATTTCCATGTTCTCCAGGCGAAGCTTCTCGTTATCCTGCCTGAGGAGAGTGTTTTCATGACACTCATGTTGAGCTTGAAAATCCAAGATTTGAAAAGCCATGATTAGAAAAATTAAGTAATAAAGCATGAAACCCTAAAATTCATCAATTTTGCAAGATTACTACAAATTTTATGTCATTTTGTTAATCCCTGGACATACTTTCATTTGGGTTCAGCGATTCTGGAACCAAAACTTAATCTAGCGTGGTGCAAGCCCCAATTGCTTACTCAGAAGCTGCGTTTTCTTCTCATCCGTGTGAGGGAACTCTTTGAAAATCATGTAGCAAACCCAAAATAGCAATAAAGTCAAAAACAATTTAATTCTCAATGGATGACAAGTATTGAATTGTTTAGTGAAAAAAGGGCATATGCTTCCATCTCTTGAATCTGCTGAGGAGTATGCATGTGATAGCGCTTCTTTTTGGGATGGTTATCTTCTTGCTCATCACTAGATTCATTCCCTTCCATGTTGTCACTGCCTCTAGACCTGATCTCATGCTCTTCATCTCTATGTAGATCCCAAGCTAAGACTCTTCACCACAGCTGCCAAACATGACTCCTTTTCCTTCCAAGCTACTTGTCTGTCTAACAATTCCCATCATAAATATATATTTACTTATATCTATAAACAAACAAAATTCCCCTAAGCTAATCAAATTAATAAAAATTTCCACATCAATACCCATGTTTTTATGATTTCTGGTTGAAGAGAACACCTACTAGCGTCAAGGAGAGCTTGGGTGCGGAGCTATAGATGTTCATTCATATTAGACTTTGGCTGAGGGGCAATGAAACAAGGCTGTGCCATTCCAATATTGTTAGATGAGATATCAAAAAAACCTTTTGCTTGAATCATTCTTGCACTCAAGTAAACTACCCAACCCAAAACTCACCAGAAAATGCTTTTCAACCATTTCTAATATATATAGTTTTTAATTATATACTTTTAATATTATAATAATAATTATATATTATAATAATAATATAATTGTTAAAATATATTGTAATAATAAGTATATTATATATTATAATAATAATATATAATTATTATAACATATTGTAATAATAAGTATATTATATATTATAATTTAAAAAGAATATAATTTACATTTATATTAATATTAAATATTATAAAATACAATGGCCAAAACAAAGAAATATATATTTAATAGAGGGGGTTTGACCGAACACCTTTAGCATGTTTGACCGAACCCCCTTAAAATCTATTTTTTTTATTATATTTGAAACGGGTTCAGTCAAAACTTAGTTCGGTCGAACCCCCATTTGACCGAACATTTTATTTTTGTTTGATCGAACCCCCTTATTTTCACGTTCACCGTCTTAGGCACCCAAATTCCTCAAAATTTTGCACTTCGAAGTTCAATTTGAGAATGGAAATGGAGGAGATTCCAGAAACCCAACTGATATTAGGTTTCCCTCAAAACGAGCTATCCAATGAATATAATTTTAATATGTTTTGATTTTATTATCTATTTGTTTTTTAATTTTTATTAAATATAGGTTTTTCACCGAAAAATGAAACTCTCTGTTATGCACATGTGGAAAAATAGAAGATTATCAATTTTTTTTTTTGAAAAATATGAGTACACTAGATATTGGAGTCCTTGATCCAACAAAAAAATTAAAAAAGAATTTTGATACATACAATAAAAGTTATTCGTTATATGGTCGTGTTATGTCTGAATTGTAATTGGTTTGACTTTAAAACTTGATTAAAGAAAAAATATTCAATAAAAAATATCTAACCAAGTGAAAGCACTAGATATCGAAGTTACAAATCTAAATTCGAAAGAATTAGAATTTTATCCTTCAAGGAAAAAAAGTTATGCATTATACAGTGTGCGTCACTTTTTTTAAATGTTGTTTTATGAAAAAAACCAGTTTTCATGGGAGAAGGAAAAAGAAGTGCAATCTAATTCAAAAAAATTTAAAAAAAATATTTTTAGAATCTACAGACAAAATGTGACGAGACTCTAGTTTTCATCATCTTCAAATTCCTCACGGTTTAACTGCTATAGGTGCAAGAATGTGAAGATTTAGTTAAAAAAAAAAATTCAGTGTCTAGTTTTGCCAAAAATTGTAAACCACTATTGTGGGATCACCTGAAACAATGTGCAAAATGTTTGCTAAAGAAATGAAAAAAGAGTTTGAGATGTTGATGTTTGGTGAGATGAATTTCTTTCTTGGGCTACAAATCAATCAAATAGAAAAAGGGATTTTTATTTCATAGTTGAAGTATGTAAAAGAAATTTTGAAGAAGTCTGGGATGGATAGTTCCAAACCAGTATGCACTCCTATGGTGATTGGCCGCAAATTGAGTAAATATGATGATTCACCTAAGGCTAATAAGAGAAAATACAAATCTATGATTGGGGGACTGCTGTATTTAACTACTACTAGACCAAATATCATGCATGCAGTTTGTCCTGTGGCTAGATTTCAAGAAGACCCTAAAAAAACACAAGTTGTTGTTGTTAAGAGGATATTCAAATATTTGAATGGCACTCTAGATTTTGGGTTATGGTATCCTAGGGATGCTAATTTTACACTAAGTACTTATACAAATGTAGATTGGACAAGTTGTGTTGATGACAAAAAAAGTACAAGTGGTGGTGCATTCTTTCTTGGTTGCAAATTGGTGTCATAGTTATGTAAAAAACAAGATTTAGTTTCCTTACCCACTGCAAAGGTTGAGTATATTGCCGTAACATCCTGATACACACAAGTTTTGTGGATGAGATAGACATTGAAGGATATTAGAGTAATGTATGATGATCCCATCTCTATTTTCTATGATAATACAAGTACAATTAACATTTCAAAAAATATAGTGATGCACTCAAGGAAAAAACATATATTAATAAGGTATCACTTTTTGAGAGAGAAAGTTGTGGAGAATGAAGTAAAACTTGAGTATGCACCTACAAAGGATTAGGTTGCTAACATATTTACTAAGGCTCTTCCTAAAGATGATTTTTAGTATCTTTAGAAGAAGTTAGGGGTTATTTCCCCTCCTTTCTTGAACTAGATGCATGAGATGCATCCGTACAGTGGATCTATGGATCTATCTTTCTTCTGGACTAATGTTTGGTGGCTACCTCTTGGGTGATCCCACAATAGTGGTTTACACTTTCTGGGAGATCCCGATTTTTGTTGAAATCACATATTTTTAGAAAATGTAATGATTTAAGCCTTGAAAAGTTCCATTTAAAGGATTTCAATTAAAGAGGATTTGATCAAACCACCTTAGATCAAACCCCCTTGGATAGAACCCCGCTAGTTTTAAATCATACCTATAACAAAGTCTCCTTTACACCTATCAAAATGTTGATAAAAAATAACTTTTGATTCACCTTTGGGGGGATCAAATGAATTCATTTAATTTTATTTTTTTAAGTATGTAGTCCTTATTATAAGCTTCCCAAAAAGTATAATTTAAAATAAATTTAATTTGATTATTATATTTATTTTTTATTTCTTGTGAATGTAGGTTTTTCATCGATAATCAAGCTCTTTGTTCTGCACGAGGAAAAATAGCAGATTATCAATTTTTTTTTTGAAAAATATAAGTGCACTAGATATTGATGTCCTTGATCCAATAAAAATAATTGAATTTTGATACATACAAAAAAGTTATGTTTTAGCTAGTAAATCATGTCTAAATTGTAACTGGTTTGAATTTGAAATTTAATTAAGAAAAAAAATTCAATGAAATGCTATGAAACCAATTCCATGCACTAGATATTGTAGTTACAAATCTAAATTAAAAAAAATAGAAATCCTTCATAGAAAAAAATTGTGTTAGCTAGTAACGTCACTCTTTAAAAATGGTGTTTATTGTTAAAAACTAGTTTTTGAAGATGGAAAAAGAAGTGCAATCTGATTCCAATTTTTTTGAAAAAAGTATATTTAAAATCTACAGACAAAATGTCACAAATCACTAATTTGTATCATCTTCAAATTCCTCATGGTTTAGCCGCTATAGGTGCCTGAAAGTGAAGATTTAGTTAAAAAAATTAGTTCAATGTTTAGTTTGGCCAAAAATTGTAAACCAATATTGTGGGATCACCCTCTTAGGGGGAGCAGGTAGTGTCGTGTGTTGTCATTGTACAGTTTATTAGGTGTACTCCTAAGGTGAAGAATTTTATACTGGTAATGTTCTTAATGTCAAAGGGGAAAACAATGTAAAATATCCTTTTCCTTTGCCATTGATGTCAAAGGGGGAGAAAGCATTTTGGAGATTGATGGTTTAGAGTTGTGTTGTCTTTGATGGTTTTTCATATCATGTGTTGCCACCAATGAAAAAGGGGGAGATTGTTGCAAGTATGAAGATGTTGTCATTGATGTCAACTAGTTAACGAGTTGACAACTGGTAGTTGTTGTCATTGATGTCATGGAAGTTGGTTTTTGAATTTATATGTCAAGCATATTAAGAAAATTATAATTAAGAAGGTTTGTAGGTATTTTGTGTATGCTCTGGGTTTTACTCCGAGATGTGTTCCTATTTTGGTGTAGTTTTGAAGTGTTGTTCATGATTGTTGGTAGTTGTTGTATCTAGAATTTGGGTCTATGGATTGTTGTGTAGTGCGAGATATCTTCACTAGTATGTGACTGTGCATTTTGGTGTGTCTAGCTAAGGTCTAGGAGAAATGCAGTTGCTTCATATTTCTTCGTATGTTGGTTTCAACACTTGCAATTCTGAGAGTAAGCTGATGAGGTTGTGTTCAAGTGAAATTTGTTATCCAAAATTTTGGATCAAGTTAAGAATGCGTGTGCTTAATTGTTTTATGTGTTTTACACTAGTGTTGGCCAACCTTGTGTTAAACACTACTCACAAAGTTTATGGAAGAGTGATAAAGCATGTTGGGACTTATTTAGGTCCTCATTAAGTACGTGTTTTGGTCACCCTCATTCTAATTCCACCATAGAATTTTTTGGCACAGACCTAATTCAAATGATGTATGGTCAACCTTGGATGAGTTTCAAGGTTGAAGAAGTTATAAGTACAGGTTGAGATGTTAATGGAAGACAAGATAGATGAAAGAAAGATGTGAGATAGATGAGAAATAGTGTGTGTGATTCGAGTTTGAGTAGATTAGTGAATTTTTTTTATTAGGGTTCTGAAGGAAATGAGTTGAAGGCATCTGACATCTTTGATGTGAGTTTGTAAGTGTGTGAGTGAATTGTGGTTGAAATCTCTATTGCATTGAGATCATTTTCTCTTTGTAGCAATTCTGTTCTATCTTCTTTGTAATTCTATGGCAGTGATCCCTATGGGTGGTTAACCCTTATTGGAAACTGAGTCCTATTTTGGACAAGTAAGTCTTGTTTTGGCAGTTAGCCTTTTTGGTAGTGAGCCTTTGTATTCAATTTTGGAACTCTTTATATTGTGCGCTAATCCTCACCGTGGTTTTTCCCTCATTGGGGTTTCCATGTAAATATGGTATTATTGTGTGTATGTTTTTACTTCTTTCAATTTCTACTTTTTCACTTAATGATTAATCACATTAGTAGAGTAAAGGATTTGTGAATGGTTATTGATCTAACATCTGGTGAAATTTTTAATTGCTACAACTAATTCACCCCCCCTCTCAGTTGTCTTGTTCAATAAAAATATGCTCAGAAGGGCTAGTGTAATTTGGTATTGAACCATCAATTTTTATAAATGGTGGAAAGGAGGGGAAGGTTCTATGTCCTTCTCTTACACTCTTAGGATATTTCACCAAAAAGGAGAGAGATAGAATCCATTAAGGCCATAATCCACCCATAAAAATTGAAGGGTTCACTCAAATAGAAGATGTATGATGTTAAATGAAATGCTGTAAATGTAATTAAGTGATGAAATTGACTAACTATGAATGCAAAACTAATGTAAAATGCAATGTTTAAAAACATAGTGAGGTATGCAAAAGGCCTAAAAAGATGAATAAAGATGTAAATAGAATCAAATAGAAAATTGTAACTCATAAATGTGTGCACCTATAAGCCTGATGAAGAATAGAAATCAATTTGTAAATTTGGAAAATTTGACTTTTTTCCTAACTGGGACTCATTCGCCACCCTGGGAAAATCTATCCCGAGTCAGGGTTTTCTACCCAGAAACTGGTTTTTTCTCATTGACAGTTGGAGTCTGTAATCAACTCTGAAAACTACCTCTAGGAGGACTCATTCGCCATCCATGGAAAATCAGTCCCTTCCCAGATTTCTGCAAACTCAAGTCTTAGATTTGAACCTTGACACTTGTACAAAAATTTCTGATGGAAACCTGAATCTGTATCTCAGAAAATCCCTACAAAACAACTTAAAATATGAATTGTCTAATGGGGAGTTTTCCTTAGTCAAACCCCTAATTGGGTAATTAAACCTTGATAGATAAAAATATGCATAAAACCCTATTCTTAAGTGTGTTAATGACTAGGAAAATCTAAAGTAAACAAGATCCTATCCTATTGTGCTAGAATAAGATGAAAAAATGTGATTTGAATGATGCAAGACTTCAATCCAAGAAACCCTACAACATATCAAATAGATATAAATGACATGAAAATGTAATGCAAACCTTAAATCTAAAGATAGAGAGTAATGGAAGATGGAATCACTTTGGAAACAAGTCTTTGGTGTGATTTGATGGCTAGTTGCATCTCCTCAACCTAGATTACTCCATGATTCACCATAGGAATCCATCACAAACTCTATGCAATGTTAGATCTTGAATGGAAAGTGAGCTTGAAGACCTACAAAAAACCTATTTTGTTGTCCAAAAGCTTCAACTTTGCTATAGAAAAATGTTGATAAAACTTATTGTGGAAGACTCTTGATTCTTGACTTTTGATTTTTCTTTGTAAAAATGACTAAAAGATATATTTATAGGCATCAATACCTAATTTTCCCATTATTTAGACCTAAGAGGCCGACATCTTTTGAAAAATAAAGTTGAATTAATTAAATTCCTGCTCAGATTTGAATTTCCCCCCAAAAGGGACTCATTCACCCAAGGTGGCAAATGGGTCCCACCAGAGGGGACTCATTCTCCCAAGGTGGTGAATGGGTCCCACTAGTGGTTTTTGATGATGGGTTTTTGGGATATGAATGAATTAAGTGTTTTTTGTTGGGATTTAGATGATTTTTCAAGTAAAACAGGCCTCTAGATAAAAAATAATGGGTCTTAGGGGCTTATAAATATTGTTTGAAGAATGGTTAATGCAACGGTATTCAAAAGTTGGTCCAAATTAAGCATGAAATTGTCTCTTTTTTCAAGAGTGTCCAATTTTCTAAGCTACATTTAGCCCCCACTTTAGCGCCCATATGACTCTACATGCATATGTAAGCTAAAGGAATCTAAACAATACACTTTGTTTGAAAAGGATACTCATATAAAACCACAACATTAGGAACTGCATCCTGCAACACACATTCGTTAGTGGTCCATAAATCCTTGTATCTAACTTTCTAGAGATCAAATTCGAGGGTATATGTATGGCCCCCCTTGATTCCGCTTGTTTTACGGAGGTGGAATCAAGGTAGTAATCTAGTCACATCGAATAAGAAATATCATATCGTAGGGAATTTCCAAGTACCATGCCATGTAACGATAGACGATTAATGATTTTGGGTGCAGAATCACATTTCCAACGCATCCAACAGTGTCAAAAATGAAGTTCACTAGCTTTCGTTATGTTGTTTTGAAGAAAAAACAAATATTTAAGAGAAAATAACCCTAATTTAATGCATAAGAGAAGATGAAAATAGGTTAAAAGAGGTAAAGAAAAGTAATTTGTTACTTACTATTGCATTTTACCTTCTTGTAGCTTGATAGTGACAAGTGAGATGAGAGAATGCCGAGTAGACAAGATTACACACCTTTGCGACTGGAGGAGTTGCAGGAGTAGGTAGCACGCAACGAGCTGTATAATGAGGTGAGTTGATTTTGTAACTTTGAGTTAGTGATTTTTGTAATTTTTTAATGATTTTTAATGCATATATAGGTTGATTTAGGATCTTGGAAAAAAAGTTAGCAAAGCATCCCCTTTTTTCGCAAAGTGTCCCATTTGTTCGCAAAGTGTCCCTTTTGTACGCAAAGTGTCCCAAAAGGGTTTGAAAGTGTCTAGGGCCTTTAGGAAAGCACACTAGATGAAATTTAGCACACTTGCATGATGAATGATGTAAAAATTGGAGATATTAGATGAATTTTAAAGTTTATTATTATGATTTGGTTAGGTATCTGCTCGATCACGACAACGATTAGGGGGAGACAACTTACTTTTCTTAGAGACCACGCTCCACACTATCAATAGAGGAAATTGAGCATCTGCAGGTAGTAGGAATCTATTGGGCATATCTGATGCCATGATGCCATGTTGATGGCCTTGTGCAAGTGTTGGGACACTGATACCTGTACATTTCACCTACCGACTGGGGAGATGACCATTTCCTTAGAGGATGGACACTGGATTCTCCGAGTTCCTATTTGGGGAGAATGAGTATATTTCTGAGGCGATCAGTCCTTTCACGAGATGAAGATGTATATGTAGTACTATTTATGTGGACCTGTTCATGATGAGTGCGTGAGAGCATGAATCAAGATTCCCATGCTACTATATTCGTGAGCCCCCATAGTGAGATGAATTATGATGCACACGGTTGCTCTAGTTCTCAATCCTGATGGATGAGTGGCACACCTTGATGGAGGATTGGTTCATTTGATTCGAGGGATGTATGAGCATAGTACAATGTATGATTGGGGATGTTGTATCTTAGCACATCTATATTGATTTGGGTTGATTTTTTTATCAGGAGATAGACAGTATGGTGAACTACACGCTTTTGCAGGTGTGGTGCCTCGAGCATATTACATGCACTAAGCCTGTTGGCTTCCCATGTACATCAACGACATGATATCCCCAAGCATTCAGATATCCTCTACAACGCCTATGGTAGTATGGTGTTGTACTATTTTGGAGGGTGAGATTTGACTGGATGGAGGCAGACGAGGTCTTATGGAGACCTTATCGACTGACACTACAGTGGCCATATCCCACGGGACAGCTGGGGAGGATGCAAAGGGATAGATTGTTAGTTGGGAAGCATGAATATGTTGTACGTCCCTTCTACTATGGCCGAGTCATGTGATAGTTTGGGCAGGTGCAGACACCACTGAGGGTGTGCCCCTTCATCAAGAGATTAGTACAGAGTGCCCCGAGGCTAGGTGATACTATATAACTCACTATAGACCATGTTGTCTAGAGTGATTATGAGGCATCAGATCACAACCAGCCACCAGTCTCTAATGCATATGATGTCAATAGCACAAATGAGCATGAGGAGTGGTGGAAAATGACATGACCAACTCTTGTATATCCTATGGATTTTCTAATAGGTGATCTAGGAGTAGTGCCAGACAGGGGAGATGAGCCAAAGGAGAGGGCCGAAGATATACGATACAGGCTAGCAGATATTTTTATTGATGTGATCGATGATGAGTATGATTCAAAGGCCAATCTTCACTATGAGGACCGAGATAGAGGAGAGGATGATGATGATGATTATGAGGAGGAGGAGGAGTATGAGGAGGAGCCACCCTCGAGTGAGGGTGATGAGGTAGCGACTAAGGATTGGCATGAGCCAGAAGAGTCTTCACACACCTGTGTGACTAGATCACATGCAGTAGCTACGAAAAACATTGATTTCCATAGTCAGAGAGAGGATAGAACGTCCTCCATTCCCCCCAAAGAGGATGAGGTTGACATCTCTCAGCCTATTGGAGATATAGGTGATGATATTTTGATTTTATACATGTATTTCAATATTTATGCTTTATGTATATATATATATATCATGATGATGTTATTGATTGTGTATTGTTTCTATCTTTTAGGAGCAATGAGAGATTGGCAAGAGTTCTATCATCAGGCTGCCATAGAGATCGTTCTTGCGTCCATCGACGAGGAAGAGATAAACCCTGATTACGTGCCCCCATAGATCATGGAGGAGGATCCAGAGTCTGTCAGACCCTTCACGAGGCTACGAGCAATGTATGAGAGTGTGAGGAGATGACTTTGTCAAGTTGAGAGTGTAGGAAAGTCATCCTAGACTCCAGCAGAGGTAGAGAGACTGCATGCAAAGATAGTACAACTATGAGTAGAGAGAGATCAGATGGTAGAGGAGTGGCTTGTGGCTCTTGTAGGGTTTGGAGTATGCACCCAAAGTCAGCAGTTCATGATCATGATCACACACGACCATCTCATGACGGTCAAGGACTGGGACATAGACACCAGAGCCTGAGGGAGTGAGTTCTCATAGACCTTAGTGATGTTATATATGATATTGAGATGTACATAAAACTTTTGATATATATATATACATGATCATTTGACGTTTTGCAATATGTTTTAATGTGTTGAAATGACACTGTGATTAATGAAATAAATTTTTGCAAAATTATTTAATTAATGTCTACATAATTGATGTGATCTAATGTAAAATATTTTTGAGTTTCACTTTAGATACAACATGATTATTGGAAAGAAAGCTCGTTAAATTAGATACACCTATAAATTCTATAGGGATCAAATTTAACACAAGAAGAGAGTGAATAGTATGAAAACCCAAAGTAATTATAAAAGTAACTTAAATAATTACCTTAGTGTTCAAGACAAACACAAGATTAGTTGTCAAGAACGAAGCAATGTGAAAGTATTTAGTGTATAACCAAATAACTTTAAACAACACTGCTTTTCAATCATACTATTCAAGAAGACTAGAGATAATACCATTGCAAATGCATGGCATTAATGAGTTCCTTAAGGGGTGTTCCATCAAGCTCAGTTAAAATGTAACTACTCGAGCCATAACTAATATCAATTATGTAAGGTCCTAACCAATTAGGGTTGAATTTATCATTGTCTTCGTTATCAGCGTGAGTATTGCGTTGATTCTCATAGAGAACAAAATCACCCTTACAAAATGTGAGAGGAATGACATGAGTATTGTGTTTTCATTGCAATTATTTAATGCAAGCTTGGAGATGTTTAAGAACATTAATGTGCTTTTCATCAAGTATCTCAAGTTGGTGTAATCGTTGGTCTTTATAAGTGGCTTCATTAATAAGATCTTGAAGAGAAATTCTCAATGTAGGAATTTCTAACTCCAAGGGCATGATTACATCAGTACCATAAACAAGGTTATAAGGTATAGTACCTATGGATAATCTAACACTCATTTGATATGCCCAAAGCGCATAATGCAATTGCGTATGCCAATCCTTATGATGTTTGTTAACAGTTTTGTTCAAGAATCTTATTAGTGCTTTCAGCTTGTCCATTGGATTGTGGATAATACAGTGTGGCAAATTGATGTTGAATGTTGAATGTTTCAAGAAATTTTTTTACTTCATTATTCTTAAACAAAGTTCCATTGTCTAAAACATTTGCAAAAGGAAGGCCAAAGAGAGCAATTATTTGTTCCAATATGAAATGACAAATTACGTCAACACTTGTTGAGCGAAGAGGAATAGCTTCCACCCATTTTTTTAAATAGTTTGTTGCAGTTATTATAAATGCATGTCTAGGGGAAGAAGAGGGAATTTTTTTTCCAATAAGATCCAATCCCCATACTGAAAACGACCAACTAGGAATTTGGGCATAGAGCTCAAAAGCAGGAGCATGAATCAAATTGCTATGTTCTTGACATTTGTGACATCGTTTAACATATTCAAAATAGTATTTCTCCATATGTCTCCAATAATAACCCATATAGATAAGTGTTTGCACTAAGGATCATCCAACAATTTTTATAAAAGGTGGAAAGGAGGGGAAGGAGGGGAAGGTTCTATGTCCTCTTACACTCTTAGGATCTTTCACCTAAAATGAGAGAGATAGAATCCCCTAAGGCCACAATCCACCTATAAAAATTGAAGGGTTCACTCAAATAGAAGATATATGATGCTAAATGAAATGGTGTAAATGCAATTAAGTGATGAAATTGACTAACTATGAATGCAAAACTAATGTAAAATGCAATGTTTGAAAGCACAATGAGGTATGCAAAAGGCCTAAAAAGATGAATAAAAATGCAAATAGAATAAAAAAGAAAACTGTAACTTAGAAATGTATGCACTTGTAAGTCTAATGAAGAATATAAATCAATCTGGAAATATAGAAAATATGACTTTTTTCCTGACTGGGACTCATTCGCCACCTTGGGTGAATCAGTCCCGAGTTAGGGTTTTTTGCCTAGAAACTAGTTTCTACTCACTGAGAGTTGGAATCTGCAATCAACTCTGAAAACTACCTCTAGGAGGACTCATTTTCCATCCATGGTGAATCAGTCCCTTCCTGGATTTCTGCAAACTCAAGTCTTAGATCTAAACCTTGACACCTGTACAACACTTTCTGACGGAAACCCAAATCTGTATCTCAAAAAATCCCTACAAAATAGCTTAAAATTTGTTGTCTAATGGGAGGTTTTCCTTAGTCAAACCCCTAATTGGGTAATTAAACCAAGTGAATAGATAAATTATGCATAAAACCCTAGTCTTAAGTGTGTTAAGGACTAGGAAAATATGAAGTAAACAAGATCCTATCCTATTGTGCTAGAATAAGATGAAAAAATGTGCTTTGAATGATGTAAGAATTCAATACAAGAAACCCTACAACATATCAAATAGATATAAATGACATGAAAATGTAATGCAAACCTTAAATCTAAAGATAGAGAGTAATGGAAGAAGGAATCACTTTGAAAACAAGTCTTTAGGTGTGATTTGATGTCTAGTTGCATCTTCTCAACCTAGATTTCTCCATGATTCACCATAGGAATCCATCACAAACTCTTTGCAATGTTAGATCTTGAATGGAAAGTAAGCTTGAAGACCTGCAAAAACCCTAGTTTGATGTCCAAAAGCTTCAACTTTGTTGTAGAAAAATGCTAATAAAACTTATTGTGGAAGATTCTTGATTCTTGAATTTTGATTTTTCTTTGTAAAAATGACTAAAAGATGTGTAAAATGACCAAAAAGATGTATTTATAGGCATTAATACCTAATTTTCCTATTATTTAGACCTAAGAGCCTGACATCTTTTGAAAATAAAGTTGAATTAATTAAATTCCCGCTCAGATTTGAATTTCCCCCCAAAAGGGACTAATTCACCACCCATGGTGAATGGGTCCCACCAGAGGGGACTCATTCACCCAAGGTGGTGAATGGGTCCCACTAGTGGTTGTTGATGGTGGGTTTTTGGGATATGAAAGAATTAAGTGTTGTTTGTTAGGATTTAGATGATTTTTCAAGTAAAATGGGCCTCTAGATAAAAAATAATGGGTCTTAGGGGCCTATAAATGTTGTTTGAAGAATGGTTAATGCAAGGGTATTCAAAAGTAGGTCCAAATTAAGCATGAAATTTTCTCTTTTCGCAAGAGTGTCCAATTTTCTACACTATAGGTATACACTAGGTGAGCCCCAAAGGCAAGATGAGAAACACACACTTGGTCTACAAGGTGTGAACTGATAACAAAGGGTGGTACATGGTTAAAGTCATCACAAAAATTGTGTACCCATAAGTTAGTGCCAAAAAATGATCAATGCTATGCCAATGCTACACTAAGTCCAACCTTTATGAAAAAAAGTGAAGAAAATATGTTGATATGT
The DNA here is from genome assembly GCA_007258455.2 of Sequoia sempervirens. Taxonomy (NCBI): domain Eukaryota; kingdom Viridiplantae; phylum Streptophyta; class Pinopsida; order Cupressales; family Cupressaceae; genus Sequoia; species Sequoia sempervirens. The sequence continues at coordinate 330,980,534 of VDFB02000015.1, read as the reverse complement.
TCATGTCAAAATGAGTTAATTCCAATGTCCATGTCAAAATAATTCCAATGTAATATACCAATGCCAATGTCCAAATAATGCCAATGTATGCCCCCACTTTAAAGGAATTGCTAAAAACCATACTGTGAGAAATTACTTTAAAGTAGAAATGATATATTCTAATTGACAAGAGGGCCATGAGAGCTTATTTGGAAATCCCTATGCCAATAATATGTTTCCAAATAAAGATGTTTCATGAAAAAGGAAGGTTTTTTCCCCCAAATGCAATCTCAAAAGATAACACATAAGGGATCCACATATTTAGGGTCAGTGCGTGTCTTTGCTACAGTGATATAATAGAGCTTGGAACCATCATCATTCCCAAAATACCTCATATAATAGAAAACACAAAGGAGGAATGAAACATAGAGAGAGAGAAAAAAAATAAACCTTTTGGGTTGACATGGAAGAGACCTAAATGTCTCAACACTTGCATCGTCCCCTAAAGGAAAACACAAGATAAAGATTACAACAAATATACAATATAGATATAAATAGAATAATGTCATGATAGATTCACTTTCTTTGTATCTTGGAACCAATGGAGTAACAAGGGTCATCCAAAGAAAACTCACAAACATAAAGGCACATCAAGCAACACAATACAAGGGATCACATTATGCACATGCAATCACAAAGAATATATAGAGAAAAGAAAACTAGTATGTCACATGTGAGCCAACCTATAGTAGGTATCCCTCATCCCAATCTTGTTCATCATAAATGGAAGGAAGATAACTAGCCAAAGGAGCAACAACAAGTGCCATACTAGGACAATCACTAGGTTCAACACGTGGTGATTCACTCTTTTTAAGAGGATCATCACGGTTGCGTCCATCTAACTTCATAGAAGTGGAAAACAATAAATGCAATTCATTATGAACTTCTTCATTGATTTTAGCAATCTCATCATCATCATCCAAGTTAATCACAATAGGAGGCCTAATGACAATGTTGATTGTATATTCTTGTTTTTTTTTTGGTGCAAAAGTTTCATGTTGTAACGAAGGTGGAGAATCATAATTCTTTGTTTGAGTTGGTTTGTTATTTTCTTCTAATTTATGAGCAATAGAAAAAAATCTACACCTATTCTCTTTAGCATTTTGGTTTCTTCTTGCATAGTTTTCAAGTTGTGATGGTGTAGGATCAGGTTTATCAACCATTGGTCTCTTTTCTTCCCTTAGGGGAAGAACGAAAGGGACCTCTGAGGGTTGTGAAACCACTTTCTCTTTAGGCTTATAAACTTATTTGATTTTAGGAGGCACAAATGGAATGGTATGGTTATCTCTGTCTCTTGTATGATATAGGTGGTAGAATAACATCATATTTTATTTATTTTGGTTTAAGCATAGGTTCATCCACAACATTTGGAGTGGGAGGAACAACTATGGGTCTTTCAATATTAGGTAGGATATTGGCAAGGGATGACTCTACTATATGTTTCACTTTGAAATTTTGATAAGATTTGAAAAATAAATCTTCACAGGGTTTTATAAGTTCTACAGGTTTAGGCCAAACAAAATCCAATGAAAATTTCCCTTGGGAAGATAAAGGATTAAATCCACTATGAAACACTATAAAAATTTGGTTGTCAAATGTAAATTTGAAGCACTTGTGGATGACTGATGAGATGAAATTCATGGAGTGTAGCCATGAATAGCCTAACTTCACACAAAATTGATCTGACATTGAGATAATGGAGAATGATACATGTAATTGTTTTAGTCCAACTTTTAATGAAAGAGTGATTGAACCTATCATAGGGAAAGAAAAATCATCATGTGCTTTGATCCATGCTTTTGATTTTCATAAGAATCTTGGTAAATTTCATGCCCAAATAATAATTCCTCAGTGATCAAATTCTCTACACTCACGAGATCAATTAATATCCCATTTGTAGGCTTGTCATTGATTCTTCCGTCTATGTAAAGAGGACCATCAAGTGCATGTTTAATTATCATTCTTTGAGAAAGAAATGTCAAGAGATAAGTTGGTTTGGCCCTTCCAAGGTCACACACCAATGAATCTGATCATAAAATCTATATTGTCTCCATTATCACTCTTATTATCATTAGTTATATGTTGTATGTTGTCAACATTCATCACACCATTCTTGTTATCACTAGCTTTTACAAATGAGACAAAATGGTTTGGCATGGGATTGGTAAATATTTGCAAATTTTGGTTAGGTGGGGTGGCGGATCTATTTCCTTGACCATTAACACCACCCAAGTGGATGTGATTAGAATCAATAGGTCTTGCACTATATGCTTAATATTCCTATATTGTTTCATATCATGTCCAACTTGTTAGTGATATTGAGAAAAGACATTGGGATTATGGTTTAGAGGTAAAGGCTTAGTGGTATCAAGAGTTCTAATGGGAGGTAAGGTATTAGGTTCTTTCTCAATAGTTGTAACATGACCAAATGGAGGGTATCGAGTAATGGGGTAAATTTCCTATTCTTATCTTGATATTGGTATGGATTTGTTGTTTTTATGTTAGCCACTTGAGTTTCAACATGGTTGGTTGGTTGAGGTGGATTTATATGTATAAATCCCTTGTTTTTTTATTGAATGGTTGAAAATTTCTATGAGGCATGGTATCATATTTTTCATGATGAGTTGAATCAATTTTTCCTATGCGTTGATTAAGAAAGTTTTGATAATCATTGAGAGTCCTACTTAAGTGTGTAAAGGAGGGAAATTTCATCATACCAAGATTATCTTGGTTATTTTTTTGTAATTTTTCAATGAAAATTCTTTGAAGATCAACATGAGGAAGTTTAATGTTGATTCATGAGTAAAGCAGTTGATAACATGCTATAAAATCAGTGACCTTTTCATCTACATTTTGTTTACATTGCATCAAATTAGGCAAGGCCATCTCGGGACCAATGAAAACTTGGAAATGGTTAAGGAAGACATCAAAAAGCTCATTAAATGAGTGGATTGAATTATTTGGTAAGGAAAAAAACCATTCCAAGGCTGTATCATTTAAGGACCTAGGAAAAAGCTTAGCGAGTAGCTTATCTTCAAAAATGAAGTCACTACATAAGGTTGTATATGCTTACACATGGTTGCTACGATATCCTTTGCCACCATATTTCTCAAATATAGGTATCTCTATGGCGTGTTGCATTTGTGCTCTCAATATCTCCAATGACAATGGGTTTTGTTTGACATAGTGTGAAGGTTGTTCGGTTTGGTTTTAGTTCAATGTTTCTATTTGTTGTTGAAGGGATGTGACATTTTGCAAGAGTTGGTTTATGAAAAAATCTTTAGCTATGTTTTGAGATGGAGGGGAATATGGTGGAGGTGTATATGTGTTGGGTGGACAACTAAATTGCAAGTTTGTGAGAGGTGGGGGGTTAGGAGATATGATGTTTGAATTCACAAAGTTAAAAGGATCCCCAATGGAAATACCCCAAGTTGAAGTGATATTGTTGGTTCGTTGAATAGTTGTAGTAACAACTGGATTGGTTTATGTAGGAATGTAAGCTATGGTTTTAGGGGTAGGAATTTTATTTCCTCCTTTACTTTGAGTGTATCCCAAAGTTTGAGCACAACTAGCCATTATAGGAACATGATTATCAATAATGTGGGCTAGGCTAAAAACAATTTTTATTCGTAGTTCATTATCAAGAATTCTCCTCATGTTATCTACAATAGGGACAAAAGTACCAACAATATATTATGTATTCACATAGTCTTGAAGTTTCTCTAAGGATTTAAACATTTTTTGCAAGTTCTCTTGAGGAACATGAACACAATTGTTTTCAAAAATATTAGAAGTAGTGTTCATAGGACATGTGACATTAGGGATGGAGTCTAAGATGGGTTGACTAGTGTCAACACTATGAGTGAAAGAGTTGGAAAATCTAAGATCCACAACTAATGTACCAGCATGGGATGCCATGTGTCTTGAACTGCATCTCACTGAAGTATTGGTATTAGGTTACTAGGTTGTGATACTCATACAAGTTTCACCAAACCAAAACTATACCCAAAATGGATAAAACGCACTAAATAAAGATAGTAAACATCTAGAAATAGGAAGCATAATGCAAGTATTAAATAAGATATTGTAATTTTCAAATTTGAAATATGATAATTGACTTCTTTTAGATGAAAAAACCTAAAAATTATTACTTGTGAATGCCAATTTTAATTTCAAACAATGCATTGTTTTTCACCAATTGAACTAGATGCACACAACTATTGAATTATGCAATTTATGAAACTAAAACAAAGATTCACAAGCTGAAATAGACTGATAAAACATAGACAAAATAGTGTGCAAAATTTTGGAAAAGCACCTATACTAGGATAGGTTTTCCTGAGGGTGAATGAGTCCTAGGACAAGGGTCTAAAAAATTTAAATCTGAGTGTCTAACCTAATATTTAAGCTCATTGTTCCTAACAGAAAAAAAATTCTTCAATGGCAATTTTTTCATAAATATGATGAAATGCAAATGGAATTTTATGATAATGTATGAATAAAATGATAACATTTTTTAATATAATTTTGAATGAAATGTTGATTTGAATGATCGAGACACACTTTATTGCAAGATTTTATGTAGAAATTATGCAATATTTTTAGATTTTTATGAATTTAGATGATGAAAACATACAATATGTAACCCTAAATGCAATAGAACACAAGATGATGCAAGACCCAGATCTAGGATTTCAAAGATATCCAAATCAAAAAAGGTATCACATACAATGTTAGGTTCACCAAAATGAAATGTGGGGGAAAGGTTTCCCTTAAAGGAATAAGAGGTATCCTCTCTATTTATCCCTCTCCCCATTGTCATTTTATTAGGAAACATATCACGAGGAGTTGGTGCTGCCATGGTAAAGAGGGTCCTCAAAGAGAAAAATCTGAACCATGTAGCAAGAGTAACACAATGGAAACAACATAGAATATGGAGGAAAATGCAGATGCAAATATTCTTATTAACAGTAAACTTAGTTAAATTTGGCCAGTAACATTCGGGCTTCAAGATTCGGGATCACAGGCCTCTTACAAAATATTCAAAAATGCAACATTCTAATATGCTCAAACTTGTGAGTGAAATCAACCTGATATTATTCTATTATGTTCTATATGATTCGGTTCCCCTATCTCGCTATCTATTACAAGCTTTAATATCACATATGTGGGTCAAGAAAAATCCACATCGGCTAGGAAAAGATTAAAATCTCCAAAAAGGAAAATGTAATGGAAACATGAATAGGTCGGCCTTCAATTTGAATTCTTCATCAATAGGCATAAAGGAATGAAGTGCAGACCCAAACCAAAGGTCAGAAATAGTCCAAGGAATAATAAAAATTGTGCCATTGAGATTTGCAAGTCATGGGAATGATCCACGAATGATCAAATGGTTGTTAGGCTTGAAAACTATTCCAATGTTGGTTGAAAAAAATTGCCACTTATTCTGGAAGCGATATCTTGTCGAAAAAAGATCCAATCAAAATCAAATCTTGGGATAAGGAATAAGATCATGTCCATGAGTTATATTGAGATCCATAGGGTCCGGTGAGAATATGATGAATCTACCAACCATGAACTGAGCAATAGCAGAAGCAAGAACAAAACTGAAAAGAAAATATTTTTGGTTGATGCAAGATTACCAAGAACTGAGGATGCTCCTACATCAGACATCTGAGGTTAAAGAAAAAGTAAGTTCCTCACTTTGTAGGGGCCAAAGGGAAACCAAGATGGTCCATCTCAACTTGAGAAATTCAAGAAGAATCCTCAACTGGTCTACCCTTCCACTTTACAAGATATTATTTTTACTCCCTTCCATGAGTCTTCCTTCCATCTCTGCTATCCAAAATCTCTTCAATCTCCTCTGACTGCTACTTCAGAAACTAACTCTCCAACTCTGCTTTGTTTTCTTCACTGAATTCTTCTTCATGATACTGATATAGATCTGCAATATTGAATATAGGCGATATACCCATGCCATCCGGTAACTCCACTTCATATGCATTTCCTAAATCAAACTTCTTCAAGATCTTACAAGGACCAAAATTCCTCATCTTTAGCTTATTGTATGCCCCAACTAGAAATCTCCCCTTCCTCAAATATACCATCACTTCATCTCCAAATTCAAATTCCTTATGTATCCTCTTTTCATTTGCCTCCTCCTTATACTTCCAGTTCATATCTTCCAATTGCTGCTTCACCTGAGTATGCACTTTTGCAAAGTCTTTTTCTTTCGCACTCCTCTTGTCTTCCATACTGATATCTCTAAACTATGATATACCTCTAGGATAAACTCCAGTAACAATCTCAAAAGGTGTCTTCCCAGTACTCCTATTTATTGAATTATTGTAGGAAAACTCTGCTTGTGCAAGGAACAAATCCCAACTTTTGGATTTCTTTCCAACCAAACATCTCAGCAAATTCCCCAAACTCCTGTTCACTACCTCCATCTGTCCATCAGTCTGTGGGTGAAAAGTAGAACTAGACTTCAAATACATCTTCAGCTTCTTCCAAAGTGTCCTCCAAAAGTAACCAACAAACTTCACATCTCTTTTTGAAACAATAATGTACTGCATCCGTTGTCTTCTTACAAGGTATGAAATGTGCCATTTTAGAAAATCTATCTACCACCATGAATACAAAATCATTTCCTCTCTATGTGTTTGGTAATCCAAGTATGAAATCCATGCTTATGTCTTCCCAAGGTATCTCTAGAACTATCAATGGTTTATATAATCCAACATTCTAACTACCTCCTTTCGTAACTTGACATACTCTACAACTTTGCACAAATTTCTGAACATCCTTATGAATCTGCAGCCAAAAAAAGTTCTCACTCACCAATGCTACTGTCTTATCAACTTCAAAGTATCTTGAAAAACCTCCACTATGCTTTTCTCTTCTTAGATTCTCTCTCATTGAACTCTGGGGTATACACAATTGATTTCCTCTGAACAACATATCCTCTTGTATGAAATAATCCAGCCACTAACTCTTATCCTCCAAAACAAGTTCTTTGCAAGATCTCCAAGGTTAAGAAAAATTTAGGTCTTCCTCATACAAGTTCTTTAACTCACAAAACCTAATACTTCTATCCTCTTTTCCGTCAGCAAATTCCTTCTACTCAATGCATCAACAACTTTATTTGACCTTCCACTCCTATGCTTTAGAAAAAAAGTATAACTCTGCAAGAATTCTACCCACCTCATGTGTCTCTGATTCAACTTAGACTGACTGTTCAAATACTGCAAATCCTGATGATCCGTATATACCACAAAATCCTTAGGTAACAAGTAATGTCTCCATTTCTTCAAAGCTTGAACTATAGCATATAATTCCTGATCATACACTGAATATCTTCTCCTAACATCATTCAACTTCTCACTGAAATAAGCTACAAGTCTCCCTTCTTGACTCAACACTACTCCAATTGCACTTCCACTTGCATCACAGTCCACTTGAATTACCTTATTGAAATATGATAATGCCAATACAGGTTGCTCTGTCACTTTTTGCTTCAACAACTCAAACTCCTTACTGCTCCAGATGTCCATCTAAAGTCCTTCCTATCTCCCCTCATTGTCTCTGTCGTAGGGCCACAAATAGAACTAAAATTCCTAATGAACTTTTTGTAGAAACTAGCCAATCCATGAAATGATCTCACCTCTCCAAGGCTTTCCGGTGTAGGCCACTCAACAATCGCTCTTACCTTCTCAAGGTCCATCTTCAATCTGTAACTAAGGGTAAAATTCAGGTTAGATATCAGATAATCAATTGAAAGCATATGAAATAAACCCAAAGAGATATGAAGCACAATGAAAGCAAATAATAATGAAACGATTATACCAGATTCACGAAGCTTCCATGAATCACCTCCATAAAACCTTCTAATTTGCAGTGTGTGATTGATGCCCTCAGATCAAGTGTGTGAGCAATTTGACTATGCCATTGTCCTATGCAAGTTTTGAAGGATTTAAGTAAAATTATACCTATTCTTATGACTAATGATAAATGATAATGACTATGAATAATAAATGACTATAATTCTTATAATAACGAAATGGTCCCGAAATTATGAACGAAATTGTCTTTTATAGAAAACACAATTTTGAGTGGACAGACGAGATTGACTCTTGACAGAAACCTAGAATCAGAGGTCAAGATTTCATTTGATAATCCCTAATTAGGGTTAGGGAAAAATCCTTAAGTGAGTGGTCAAGATGTCATTTGAGAAAATTGAATCAGTGGTGGAGAAAAGAGGAGATAATTAATTTTGAAAATAAAGATTTTCAAAATTGAGAAGATAAAGATAGCCTGCTTTGTGAGATTCATAAAAGATGGACTGAAAAGCAAATTTGATAAAATCAAGAACCTGCTTTCTTTATTTGATTTTTTGGAAGAAAGCTACCAATCAACTCAAAATATGGATTTTGTGAGACAAATAAATAATCTTTTTTAGACTATTTACCAAAATGGACTGTCAGTTAAGATTGTGGTGACATTTTAAATAATTTCATTTAAAATAATTTCCTTTATTTAAAATGAGATGAATATTAATTTTGACAATTAAATAATTAAAGATAATTATTTAATTTAGCAGATGAGATTAATTAATTAATTAAATTAATCAATTCATTTAATTAAGACAATTAGTGACATTAAAATAAAACTTATTTATTTAATAATCAGGAAGAAATGACCGAAGAAGGGTAATTAAATAAATTTAGAAATTTATTTAATTAGAGGAAGACTTAGATAATAAAATAGGTCAGGAGACGTCATTGCACCTCTAAATCCTTCACGAGACATCCTCGAGGTAGCCAGTAGCATGACCAAAAAGAAAAGATAGTAAAAAGATAAGGCAAAAAATAGACAAAATAGTCAAAAGATAAGACAAGATAGACCAGAAAGATTAACAACCATTTTATTTTGTTTGCCAATGTTTGTTTGCCAAAGATTGATTTTTTGTCGGTTTGACAGTTTTGATAGTTTAAGAGTTTTGTCAATTTGACAGTGTTGACAGTTTGACAGGGCCTATTGTCAGGAAGGACACATCCTAAAAAAGGCAAAGGACATTTTGATGAGGTTCAAATTCAAGGACACATCTTGAAGAGGACCAAAGAGTGATGAGACTGACATTGTTTTCACTAATATGTTTTGGCAAGTTGACTGATGTTGACTATATGATTGATTAGACTGTGTTTTCTGATTTTGACCAATTTTGACATTGACGTTTCGAATGACTGTCTTGTGTTTGAGTTTGACTATGTCTAACTTATTTGACCGATGTGACGATTATGACAAATGCCATGATTTTATTTGGACCAACCTAAAAGGACTGACCTAATGTCTCGGGGACTCATCGACTGATGGCCTTGCCTACGTAGCAAATGCGCAGAGACAACGTAGTTCGACAATGACATGGACTGAATGACATGACTGACTTTGACTCCATTTTTAGGATTTTGACATTGATTTGGATGTTTTAGTGTTTTTCTTCAGGACGTTTTACAATTTTTAGGTCTTTCTTCAGGACATTTTATGATGTTTTTGGTCTTTCTTCAGGACATTTTATGATGTTTTTGTCTTTTTGTTAGGACATTTTGTGATGTTTTTGTCTTTTTGTTTTAGGAAATTTTATGATGTTTTTGTCTTTTTTAGGACTTTTTGCAATGTTTTTGTCTTTCTTTAGGAGATTTTTCAATGTTTTTGTCTTTTTTCAGGACATTTTATGATTTTTCGAAGCCGTATGCGACATCCACTGCAGTTATATGATACAAAATTTTCCCCTAGTCAGGTCCAAGACTTAGCCAACTTTAAGGAATATGGAAGGGATGCTGCTGGTTTACTAGATGGTCAGTCATCAGGATTCGATGTCAATTGTTTATTGACCATGAAAGGAAGGGTATAATATCATGTCGACTGGCGTGATAATGGCGTGAGATGTCCTCTATCCTAAGAAAAGGTAGACAAAGTGACAGTAGATAGCAGAGCAATGATTGATTACACATGGCACCTGTTTGCCAGGTTTTCACCATGGTACCTATCCAAAGTGCCTGTTTGCCAGGTTTTCACTATTGGAAAAAAAATTTCTCTTTACTATTTTGTCATTTTTCTTATTTTTTTGTTGTTGCCGAGATGCCTGTTTGCCAGGTTTTCATCAAGGAAACGATTTTTTTATCATTTTTTATCATTTTCTATTATTTTTTTTGGTATTTTTGCCGTTCTTAGCTCGATCTCCTAATGCTATGCGTAGAACTTTCAGAGATGTAGACTGTTGATGGGCTCTGTCAATTGTTCTCTATCTGGAGTCGCCAGCTGATAGGCTCCAGAACCAAAAGAAGAGATGATGACATAAGGGCCCAACCAGTTAGGTTCAAACTTTCCTGGCTTTTCTCTGTCAGCTTGGTTCTTCGGGTTCTGCATTAGGACTAAGTCACCAATGTCAAATTTCCTAACCATGACCCTCTTATTGTAACTATGATAGAGACGGTTCTGATATGCTTGTAGATGGTTCAGGGAATTTTGTCTTCTTTCTTCCAGCATTTCCAGCTCATGCAGGCGCGATTGTCTATACTCCTCTTCATCCGTTAAACCCTTCAGGGAGACTCATAACAAAGGAATTTCAACCTCAATGGGTAAGATTGCCTTAGCACCATAGACTAGGGAAAATGGAGTGGCCCCTGTAGGCGTACGAATGCTAGTGCAATAAGCCCACATAGTAGGATTGAGTTGTATGTGCCAATCACGGCCAGTGTCATTGACTGTCTTTTTGAGGATTTTAACAATGGTTTTATTCGATGCCTCAGCTGGGTAATATGGAGATGAAAAATGGTGTTGGATATGGAATCGCTCACATAACTCATGAACGTCTTGGTTTTTGAATGAACGCCATTTTCAGTGATGATGGATTGCGGAAGGCCATACCGGCAAATGATGTAGTTAAGGATGAACTTGGATATTTGTTTGCTGGTAATATATGTCAATGGGATGGCTTCAATCCACTTCGTAAAATACTTAGTGGTGGTGATAATGAATTTATGGCCGTTGGACGAGGTTGGATGGATCTTATCCACGAGGTCGAGTCCCCATTGAGCAAAGGGCCAAGGAGAGGTGATTGACCGAAGTTCCTGTGCGGGAGCATGGATCACATCACTGTGAATTTGACATTTGTGACAAGTCTTGACATATTCTAAGGCATCCTTTTCAATGGTCGACCAATAGTACCCAAGTCACGTTATCTTCTTAGCTAGAGTAGGACCACTCGAATGAGATCCGCATATACCGTCATGTACTTTGCATAAGGTTGTACCCACATCGTTAGTGTCGAGACATCTAAGGAGGGTATTGCCAAAGCTATGGTGGTAAAGGGTGTCACTGATGATGGCATATCTCGCTACTTTTCTAATGAAGGACTTCTTCTAGTTATTGGATAGGTTGGGTGGAAGGAATTGGGATTTAAGGTAGTCATGAATGTCTTGATACCAGGGGGAGTTGGGACCAACAAGTTCGTAGACCATTTCTGATTTTAGAATGTCATAGGCAGGAACCAAAAATTTTTCTATGAGAAACTCCAACTGTGGCAGATTGCTTGGGATGTCAAGGAGAGAGCCTATCATAGCCATTGCATCCGCTGCTTTGATCTATGTTCTTGGAACTTGTTCAAAAGTTACCATATGAAAGTACGTTTGGAAACTGTCAACCATTCGCTTATAGGGCATCAAATTCTCATCTTTTGAGTCATAGTCATCATTAACCTAGTTGATGACAAGCTGAGAATCTCCATAGACATGTAGTGCTCTAATTTTCCATTTGATTGCCATTCTTAGTCTTGTAACCAATGCCTCATATTTTGCCACATTGTTTGTGCATGGGAATGCAATGCAAAAAGACTTAGGAATGGAGTCTCCTTGAGGGGTGATAAACAAGATTCCTGTCCCTGAGCCATGATTTGTGTGTGATCCATCAAAATAGAGTCGCCAAGGTGCCTTAGGTTATGTATGGAATATCGACTCATTTGGAAAATCTGCCACTAGCGGGTGATCACTTTGCAAAGGTGTGTTTGCCAGTTGGTCTGCAACGACCTGTCCTTTTATCGCCTTTCTTTCCACATACTGAATATCATATTCACTTAGAATCATGACCCATTTTTCCAGACGTCCTGTTAATGCTGCCTTGCTCAACAAATATTTTAGGGGGTCGATCTTTGCTACCAGCTGTGTTTGATGGCTTAGCATGTAATGTCTTAGTTTTTGTGCTGCAAAGACCACGGCTAGGCAAGTTCGTTCAATTGGTGTGTAGTTCAGCTCATACCCGACCAACGTCCGACTAATATAGTATATAGCTCTTTCTTTTTCTTCTTGGTCGTTTTGTGCTAATAATGCCCCCAGTGCTGAATTAGTTGTCGAGGTGTATAGGATCAATGGCTTTCCATGAATGGGAGGAATGAGAACTGGCGTTGATAGTAGGTAGTCTTTGATTTGCTGAAAGGCTTCTTGACATTTGTCTGTCCACACAAAGGGAATAGCCTTGCTCAACAGGTATTGGAATGGGTGGCACTTGTCAGCCAATTGGGCTATGAAGCACCAAATAGATTGTACCCTGCCTTGTAAAGTTTTGAGTTCACTGATTCCTCTGGGAGGAGGCATGTCTATGATGGCTTTGACTTTTTCTGGATCAACCTCAATGCCTCTTCGAGAAACTATGTAGCCCAAGAGTTTACCTGATGTTACATCGAAGACACATTTCTTAGGATTTAGTCAGAGTTTGTATTCTTGCAGTCGTTTGAAAATTATGTCTAAAACCCTGAGGTGATCTTTCCTAGTTGTTGATTTAGCCAATAGGTCATCTACATAATCTTCCATTATTTTATGCATCATGTCATGGAAGATTGTAGTCATAGCCCTTCGATATGTGGCTCCTGCATTTTTGAGACCGAAGGGCATGACATTCCAACAATATGTTCCCCATGGGCAAGTAAATGCCATTTTGTGCTGGTCTTTTGGGGCAATGCGAATCTGATTATAGCCGGAGAAACCATCCATGAGGGATAGCATCTCATATCCTGCTGTAAGGTCAACTATGATGTCAATGTTGGGTAAAGGAAAGTCATCCTTTGGGCATGCCTTATTTAGATCTCTAAAATCTGTGCAGATGTGGATCAACCCATTTGGTTTTGTTACCGACACCAAGTTAGATATCCATTCTACATAGTCAATCGACTGGATGAATCCAGTGTCTAGAAGCTTCTTCAACTCTGCCTTGACCAATAGAGCGACTTGAGGGTGCATTTTGCGTAACTTCTGCTTGACTGGTTTGACATTAGGCAATAGTGGCAGATGGTGCAGGACCAGTTCTGGGTCTAATTCTGGCATGTCTACATAGGACCATGAGAAGTTTATTTTATGTTCAGCAAAGAATTTATAAAATTCTGGCCTCTCTTCTTCAGTCAACGATGCAGCAAAGATGACCATTTTGGGATCTTCTGCACTCGATATGCTATCTTCTACCAACATAGCTGACTTCTCTTGTTGCACAGGAAAAAAGTCCAGTCCTTCATCTTTCGGTGCCTCAGAGAGGTTTTCACCCATAGATACGTCCTTTGTTTTTACTATTTTATCATCAAAAGGTGCCTTTCGATTTTCACCTAGAGACGTTTCATTTTTTATTTTATTTTTATTTTTACTTTTGCAACTGGAGGACGGAGCAGTCTCGCCGAAGTATGCCATGCAATCTAGATCAATAGCGAATCTTGCCTTGTGGTCACCATTACGTATGTCCTCACGTAATCCCATAAATTCTGCAATTGCCTCATCATTCTGAAATGTATCCAGGACTGGCGGGCCTTGTTGGTCCCAATCGACTAGTTGAGGATAAACTAAGGAAATGCCATTGTCAGTGTTGGTGAATTGTGGGGAGGATGCAGAAACATGCAGATGGATTCAATGATATTGCAGATGAGGTTATCAACATCGAACTCCACGTCGAATTCTATCCAATATTCCCCTTCGCTTGTCTCATATTCATTATCAAAATAAGGGGTGAAGGACCTAGAGTCATGATTATCAATGTCATTTGGTAATTCAGATGGGTTGGACTGATGGGATTCAGGTAGTGGGGTTTGTAAATCATGGGGGGTGGTAATGGGAGTTTGACTATTTGGTGCCTGATCAATTTTAAATGTTTTCCAAAATATTTGTTCAGAGGTTAGTTCCCCTTCTTCAACAAACAAATCATCTAGGCAACAATCACTTAGGGATCGTTCTGAGCCAAATTCCCACTCTTGGGAGTCAGTTTCGGTGAGGGTCTCCCTAGTTGTCTCAACACTATTCGAAGCATGTACTCGCTCACTTGAAAGTCCAGAGGTACATCGATCATCATAGTCGGGCAATCCAAACCCTAATCCAAGATACTTTGGTATTTTGAAAGGTTCAATGGGCTCCCTTCATCCTACTTTATTTCTACCCAGGCCACTAGTACCATCGTAGCCCTTAGCCTTCATTATGTCATAACCTTTGCCATATTTTTGAACTGGTAATGGGGGTAGTGCGACAGTATCCTTATAGATCCATCCTGTGATGTTAGCAAGGTCTTCATTACTCATGTCCCCCCATTTGATGAAAACTATTTTTGGTGGAACCTTAAAAATAATTTGGGGTTCCATTCTGAAACATGGCCTATCGTAGACCTTTGGTGACTTGGGTATTGTTGTTATGCTATACGCTATGTGTAGTTTGAATTCTCCATAGTCAAGGTCTTGGATCTTGATAGTGGATTCAGCCTTAGGGTTTACGGAAGGTGGTGGTATGGCAGAAGACGTGGATGGAGCAGATGTGGAAGATGATGTGAGTGCGGATGGGTCGATGTACTTGGATGGCAAGGAGCCAAGTGCTTCTCAGTTAATAGGTACCCGATTTTCAGAGATACCCCTTAAGTTTGTACAATATTGGAAAGGATCGGGGTCTCTGTATATGGTTATTTCTGTGTTGTCAAATGGAAACTTTAGGCATTGGTGATATGTGGAGGGAACGACTTTTAAGGCATGTATCCATGGATGACCGAGCAAGATATTGTATGGTAGTTCCAAATCCAGGACCTGGCAGGTTGTGTCCATAATGATTGGTCCCACTCTGATAGGGAGAGAGATAACGCCACATGAAGAGCATTCTTCGTCATCATATGCTTTGATCACTATACTCTTTGTTAGGTCTACACATGCATCGGAGAATCCTAGAGCCTTGACCAATTTGAGGGAGCATATGTTCAATCCTGCTCCGCCATCTACAAAAACCCATCTGACTTTGTGTTTGTGGACAAATGTTTCTATGTGCAAGGCATCGTTGTGGTTGGTTTTAGGTGATGAATAGTCTTGATCCGAGAAGGTGACATGGTGAGGCATAGTGAGGTATCCCACCATGGTCTCAAACTGATTGACATCAATGTCCTTGGGGACTGGCGACTCTTGCAGGGTTTTATCTAGTATATCCTTGTGTGTAGGAGAGATACGAAGTAGCTCAAGTATAGAGATTTGCACGAGAGTCTTGCCTAGCTGGTTGATAAGGTTGAATTGACTTTTGGGTTGCCCCTGCTTTGTGGTTGGGGTGGGCTTTGACTGTTTAGCAGATGGTCCAGGTATGGTAAGTTTGGGTTGCCTAGTGGGAGACAGACCAGCTATGGTGACCTTGCCACTTCGAGTAGTAGCATTACACTGAGGTGCTCTCTTGATCGTAGTGGTGTTGATGTATTCGTCATCAGTTCGTACATTATTTATAATTGGTCCACTAGAATAGTCGTACTTGGCTCGGGTGAAGTTAGCTTGATTATTGTTTGTCTATGGACTTGAGGTGGAAGTATTATGCGAACCATGGTCTTGCAGTGGATTCTTATGGATAGTATGATCTGAATCGGAGGTGAATTGAGATTTTCCTACTTCAATGATACGAATTTCGATAAGATCTTGTACTAGGTTTTTCAATTGTCAACAGTTAGAGGTTTTATGTCCTTTTGTACGATGATAATTGCAGAATGCATTATCATCCCACCATGCTGGTTTGAATTGTCCTGGGTCATATGGTTTTGGTTCCTAAAGTGTGATGACGCCAGTCTGGATGCATTTCTTGAGGACTTCTTCAATGGGCTCACCCAAAGAAGTGTATGTGCGACCTCTAGGAAATTGTCTCATTTGACGGTATTGTCCCTGATTGTTTTGGCCACTATGGTTGTTTGAAAGGACGTTGAGAGGAGGTGTTAATGTCATTGTTGGTTTGTTTTGTTGTTGAACCCCTTTTAGGGCCAGTATAGGACCCACGATGTTTGCAGTCTTGGCGTCAACAACACCGTCATTTGTAACATGTTTATTTTTAACCCAATATTTGTTTTTGTCGGCGGGTGGATTGACATTTGTGTTTTTGGGACCGTATCTTAGTTCTCCCTTTGCAATAAGGGCTTTCTCAATTTGGACCCCTTTTTCAACTAAGTCTATGAAGTTTGTGCAACAATGTATTTGCAATGCATATTTTAGGGGCCCAAGAAGTGTTTGCACGAACATGTCAACCTTTTCCCTTTCAGGTATATCAATATGACATCGACTAGCTAGACTCCTCCATTTTTGAAAGAATAGGATGAAAGTCTCACCCGCATCCTCTTGCATGAGATTGCACAAGCTAGTGATAGAGGTATCCATGTCAATGTTGTACGTGTAATTTTTTATGAATTTTCTTTTAAGCTCATCCCATGTTTGGATATCCTTTTGAGTGGAAAACCATTCAAGGGTAGGACTTGGCAGACTTTTAGAGAAAAGTCTCATCAAGTATGTTTGTTCATAAGCGATGTCCATACAATTAGTTGCAAACTCACGAACATGTTCAATGGGGTTTGTCTTGCCTCTATATTTTGTTAAATTGGGTGATACATATCCTGGAGGAAACAGAGGCATGTATAAGCTCATGTCGAAGGGGTATACGTTTAGATCATATAATATTTCCGATTTCTTGCCTGATACGTATATGTTTTGGATAGTTTTTTCTACATCCATCAATCACGTTTGTAAGGCATCCATAACAGGATCATTTGTGGTCCCGTGTGTTGGGTTGCCTGGTACACCATAGGTCCTTGTTTGTTGTGTGTGAATATTGGTGAATTGTGGCGATATGGATTGTTGTGACATGTATGATGTGTGCTGATTGGTGTGTTGTTGGTACTAAAAGTTAGGGTTGGGTGTATGTTGGTGAGTATGAACGTGGGATGAGTAGGTTGGAATATGTCCCCCAACCATTTGTGTTGATATTTGGGGAATATGGTGACCATGAACATTTTGATTTGTGAATGATGTCATGGGTTGTGTTTGTTGACTACCTTGTCCAAATTGTTGATTTTGTGCAAGGGGAATGTTCGTATTGTGCCCTTGGGGTTTGATGGTATTTGATAGTATTGACATGTTCACATTTTGTTGTTGTCCTTGAATGAATACATGTTGTTTGCTTCCTCCCAAAGGATTTTGTGAGATACCAATGAGAGGGTGTGTCGAAGGTGTACTCATGGTATTAGATGTGTTTATCAAGGGAGGATTGTTGTGAGTTGATGATGCCCCCATGGCATTTACCGTAGTGGTAAAGAGAGGATTGGAGTAACTCGCCCACATTGCTGAGGAGCCAAGAGTAGTTCCAGCCAATTGTGATAGTGTCATGGATGTTGTGGGCATTGTTGACGATTGTGATCCTCCAATGAATGTTGCATTTATTGAGTTGGAGGTGTTTGGGACATTGGGAGTAGCATGCACTGTCGTTGTAGTGTCAAAGAAAGTATTGCTCATAGTGTTTGGGGGTTGACCACTATTTGATATATTGTGCATGTTGTTGACATTAGGGTCTGGAGATGTTGATCTCAATGTGTCGATGTCGAAGCCTTTAGGTAATTTGGCTCCTTGACTCAAGAGTATAGCCAAGTATCTGTCTCTGTCGTAAAGGACCATTGTTTGAACTAATTGAGAGGCCTTTGGATCTTGTGCCGCTACCTCTAAGTTTTCCTCAAGTATTTGACCATATTCATCCTTACGTAAGAATGGTTCAAATGGACTGTTTGATGAGGGGGGTGTTGTTGTGAGAGGTTGGTATTTTGTGTTGGAAAATGGATAGTCAAAAGTCCAGTTTGGATCATATGTGGGGTTGTTGATAGTGGACGTGGGGTCTTGCCGAAAGTTTTCCATTTGTCTCCTTTATTTTTGGAGTCTAGTTTCCACCATAAAATGATATTGCTCAAAATGGAGATGACAACTAAATGCAAGGATGACACTATGTGAAGTCTAAGTTCAAAATGATGACTAAAATGTGTAATGTTTTTGGATTTTTGGGAATAAAATATGCAATGTCTAAACCTATAATGCAATTTAAGACAAGGATATCTAAGCACTTCTAAACTGACTCTTTGTTTTCAATTTTGGTTACTAAAGGACTTTGCTGAAACTAATAAGATGACAAGGCCAATATGACTAGTGAGTTTTCCTAACTAGAATTTTGAGTTGGAAAAAGAGTTTCACAAAAAGGGACAATGATTGAAAAGGATAATGATGATGAAGTCCAAGATAACCTAGTTTCAAAAATAATGACGTTTGTGAATTGGTGCTGAGATTTATCTAATCCAAAGTATACAATGATTTGAAGCCTAGGGACAAACTAATGTCAAATGTATGCACCTAAAAATCAAGATGAAGGGTGAAACCTATGGTAAAGAATGCAAACTAATGGACAAAAGTTTTGAGCAATTTCAGAACTAGTTTCTGACAGGATTCCTTTGAAAAAAATGTTTGATAAAATATTGACAAAGTGTGGACTTAGATTTGGATCTGTTTTAGGGTTTGATTCATGACAGGCAAATGCGTTGTTTGAAGCTGCAAATGTGTCACAGTTTGTCAAATGCGGTTTGTTTTTGCGATTGCAGCTTTTTGGACTGTCAGATGCAACTCGGTTTTGCATATGCGGCTCTGTATTGTTCAGATGCGTCGCAACGCATACAAATGCGGCGTTTTAAATGTCAAATGCAGTTTAACAGAGCCATTGCGGTGCAAAAAATTGATTACAGTTCAACAAACGTGACACAGTTTTGTTTAAAATGGATTTTCTTGTCATTTTGATGGCAAGTTTGATCTATTTGGTGTTGAATGTTTTGTTTAGAAATGTGATGAAGCCAGTAAGCACTTGACAAACATAGTGTTTTGAATGTAAGCAATCGCACATAAGACAAGTACAATCTTAAAAGGCCAATAGGCCAAGGGTTTGTATACTTGATATAGCCCACCAATATACTCCGGATTGGTGATAAACACCTTTCCTTCTCGAGAGCGGATAGATTAGAATTTTGGTGGCATTGGATCCCCTCCACGGCTCATTAATGTCATTCGAGCACACCAAATTTGGATTCTTTGGGTAATGAAATCCCAAGAATTGCTATCTCTACTCAAGGGGATCAGTAGTGAGTGTCTTCGGGCATGATAATGTACCCTGCACTATATCAAGCAATGGCCAATAGAATGGTTGGACACTAAGACAAAAGGTGTTTAATTCGGGCATTTTGTTCGTGGGGCATGATCCATGCGGTGAGAGTCCCCTTTCGGATCCATCTCGTTGGAACCACACTCGTGATTCTTGGGCTTTCCCCAAGAACCCACTTTTATATATTGGTTGGAAGTCCCTCGGTGTCAGGGTGCTAACGGTCTGAGTCGTCCTGGGGTGAGTACTTTTTCCCACTAGAACAGGCCCAAGTTCTAGAGTCAGTAACCGTTTCTCTTACACCCAAGATCGTACAAGTGCGCAAGGGGAGAGGATACTTCGATTACCAAATCGTGAGGGTGACACAAAATAAGATGGGTCTGGTTTTCTGATCACCTAGTTTTCACAAGGTGAGAGCATAATCACCTACCACCTTCAAGCACAATCAAACAGAATCAAACACACATCAATTTTAAAAACACCAAATGAAGTGTTTTCTACACTAGAAATCACAAACACGTTGTTTGAGGAATGAGTCTTTGACAAGCGTAGCTGCAAAACCACAAGTTAGTAGTTTCATCCACCAGTCTTGGACCCATGAAACGTAACCGCCACATGCTGCAAAACACAATTAGTAACATGAAAGCCCCTACTAGACAGAATGTAGAAAATAAAACTAGAGTGCTAAAATGAAAAAGGAAGAATAGAAAAACCTCAAAAACCCAATGTAAATGAGCAGAAAACATTACTAGGAAAATGCATCATGACAGAGTGAATGCATCGCTATGTTCGTCAAATGCAGCTCGGTATTTCAATTGCGGCTTTCCAGACTGCGATTGCGGGTTGACAGAGCGATTGCGGCTTTTTAGTCTTCAAATGTGTCGTGACGCATCAAATGCATCACGATTTAAAAAAAAGACTACGTCACTCCATACTTGTACCTACAAAAATGACATAAAAGACACAAAAACCATACAAAAATAATAGCAAATAACAGAGTTGTGTTCACGTCGGGTTCACCAATGTAACTAAGGGTAAAATTCAGGTTAGATATCAGATAATCAATTGAAAGCATATGAAATAAACCCAAAGAGATATGAAGCACAATGAAAGAAAATAATAACAAAACGATTATACCAGATTCGCGAAGCTTCCATGATTCACCTCCATAACACCTTCTAATTTGCAGTGTGTGATTGATGCCCTTAGATCGAGTGTGTGAGCAATTTGACTATTCCATTGTCCTATGCAAGTTTTGAAGGATTTAAGTAAAATTATACCTATTCTTATGACTAATGATAAATGGTAATGACTATGAATAATAAATGACTATAATGCTTATAATAACGAAGTGGTCCCAAAATTATGAACAAAATTGTCTTTTATAGAAAACACAATTTTGAGTGGACAGACGAGATCGACTCTTGACAGAAACCTAGAATCAGAGGTCAAGATTTCATTTGATAATCCCTAATTAGGGTTAGGGAAAAATCCTTAAGTGAGTGGTCAAGATGTCATTTGAGAAAATTGAATCAGTGGTGGAGAAAAGAGGAGATAATTAATTTTGAAAATAAAGATTTTCAAAATTGAGAAGATAAAGATAGCCTGCTTTGTGAGATTCATAAAAGATGGACTGAAAAGCAAATTTGATAAAATCAAGAACCTGCTTGCTTTATTTTATTTTTTGGAAGAAAGCTACCAATCAACTCAAAATATGGATTTTGTGAGACAAATAAATAATCTTTTTTAGATTATTTACCAAAATGGGCTGTCAATTAAGATTGTGATGACATTTTAAATAATTTCATTTATTTAAAATGAGATGAATATTAATTTTGACAATTAAATAATTAAAGATAATTATTTAATTTAGCAGATGATTAATTAATTAAATAAATTAATCAATTCATTTAATTAAGACAATTAGTGACATATTAAAATAAAACTTATTTATTTAATAATCGAGGAAGAAATGACCGAAGAAGGGTAATTAAATAAATTTAGAAATTTATTTAATTAGAGGAAGACTTAGATAATTAATGACGTATTTAATAAATAAATAAACTTTATTTATTTAATAATCATGAAGAATAAAATGACATGAATTAATTAAATAATTATGAATTATTTAATCAATAGTTGAATGTGGACCAAGGACATAATTAAATGTCATAATTATGCTAGGACGAAAGTGGTAAAAATGAAGCTTGCAGGCCTAGGTCATTTTTAGGTGTCTACACAATCCATCCACAGATATCATGAATCCCAGATACACCAGTTCCTCCATCATGAAACTGCACTTAATGTTTATCAACAACTACTCTTCTTTCAACCTCTACAAAACTTGTCTGATATGCAACAAATTTTCTTCTCTACTCTTATTGAAAATCAAGATGTCATCCAAATAAACAATCTCAAATTTACCCAAGAACTTCTTCAATACCTCATTCATCAACCTCATAAAAGTACTTGGTACATTTTTCAATCCAAAGCACATCACCAACCACTCATACAATCCTTCATTTGTCTTGAGCGTTGTCTTCCACTCATCTCCTTTGATTTTGATTTGATGATATCCACTTTTCAAGTCTATCTTTGTAAAATATTTGGCTCCACTCAAACAATCCATAATGTCATCCATCCGGGGAAAAGGAAATCTATATTTCACTGTGATCTTATTTATTGCTCTAGAGTCTGTACACATCCTCCTCCATTCTCCATCCTTCTTAGGTGCTAACACTACAGGTACTGCACAAGGGCTTAAGCTTTCTCTGATCAAACCTTTGTTTAGCAATTCTTGCACTTGTCTATTCCATTCCTCATTTTTTGCAGGTGTCATCTGGTGTGCTACTTTATTAGGCAAACTAGCTCAAGGAATTAAATCCATACAATGACTAATACTTCTCATAGGTGGAAATCCATTAGGTACATTATTTGAAATGATCTCCTCAAACTCTGTCAGCAACTCCTTTATCTCTTTCGGTTGTTCAACTACATGCTTCAGGTCTTTAGCCTTCTTAAGAACTAAGGAATAGCACACATTCTCATGTATCAATCCATCAAGGAATCTCCCCCCATCAACTAAACAAATTCTCACATTCGTACAAATTTCAACTTTAGGAACATCTTCCAAAGGCAACAAAATATGCTTCATCCCATTAGCAACAATAGTATATACATTCCTTCTTCCATCATGAATATCCTGTCTATCATACTACCAAGGTCTTCCCAACAAAACATGGCATACATCCATAGGCATAATATCACACAAAACTTCATCATTGTAATTTCCTATCTTCAATTTTACCAAACATTGTTCACTTACTAGAATCTTAAGTTCATCTTGAATCCAAGCTATCTGATAGGGCTTTGAGTGTTTCAGTCTCTCCAGCTTTAACTTAGTCACCATCTCCAGAAAACAAGTTCTTAGAGCTTCCACTATCAACAATCACCTTGCAACATTTTCCATTTACCTTGCATTTGGTACAGAAAAAATTCTTCATCTACAATGGTTCTTTCTCCATCTCGCTTTGACATAATGCCATTCTATTCACCAACACTTCTCCATCTTCCAATCTATTAGATGACTCAGCATGATCCTCTTCAACAAGGGCTGTCCTATTATTTTTCGTCTTCCTACTTGTCTCCCCTTGATTACATTCAAATGCTCTATGTCCTTCATCTCCACATTTAAATTAAGTTCCCTTAAATGTCCTTTTCTCCTGTCCTCTATCCTCTCTTCTATATTCCTCATCCCGGTAACCACCACGTTCTCCTCTTCTGTAAGAGTTTCCACCA
The DNA here is from genome assembly GCA_007258455.2 of Sequoia sempervirens. Classification (NCBI taxonomy): domain Eukaryota; kingdom Viridiplantae; phylum Streptophyta; class Pinopsida; order Cupressales; family Cupressaceae; genus Sequoia; species Sequoia sempervirens. The sequence continues at coordinate 330,957,216 of VDFB02000015.1, read as the reverse complement.
CCTCTAGGGTACTTATTATAATTTTTACTAACCTCCTTATCCTTATTTAGATCTGGGAAAGATCCTCTTCCTCCTTCAGTAAAAGTTCTTCCTCTCTAAAATCTTCCACCTCTTCCTCTCTGTCTTTGCTCATGTCTTTTATTCAACTTCTCCTCTGCTTTCAGGGCACATTGATATGCCTCTTCCATATTCGACAACTTTATCAAACTAATCTCATCTTTTATAGATGACCTCAAACCATTCACATATCTAGCTACTTGTTCAATCTCATCCTCTGAATGTCCAAATATGATATTCAACTTATAAAATTCTTTAGTATACTCTGTTACACTAGACTCCCTCTGCTTCAAATTCTACAACTTCCAGAACAAACTGATCTGATAGTCTGTAGGCATGAAATTTTTCTTCAACTTATTCACCATCTGATCCCATGAATTTATCCTCTCTTTTCCTCTTCTTTTCCTATCTGTCTGTAAATGTTTCCACCAAAGGGATGCATGTCCTTTCAAATTTGTACAAGAAAACTTCACCTTCTTATCCTCAACGGTACCTTCAAATTAAAAATATTTTTCCATATTAGTAATCCAATCAAGCAATTCTTCAGAGTCCAACTTACCATTGTAATCCGATGGATTGAAATGCGGTCTGATATTAACCCTAGTTAGGGATCTTATGAACCTTTCCTCTTCCTGATCAAGGCCAGGATAATTTCCTCCTCTTTCTTCAAGTACTTCTACTTCATCACTCACATCATCGACTAGTCGAACTCTTCTCTGGGCCATTTCAACTGCATCTAATCTGGAAGTAATCCCTCACAACATATCCATTATTGCTTGGTCTAAATTTATGTGCACTCCATTTCCTCTACCATTTATTCTTCCAACCATCTTTATACAAGTCCTCTGTAGTTGTAGGTCAGATCCTCAATCTGCCACCCCACAACAAATATTGAATAGGACTTCATGAACTTCGACGACCTCACACGGATCAAACCTGATACCAACTGATGTAGCCAAGGTAGGAGGATCTAATTAAGGACTGTCCAACCTTGCAGGCTAAACTACTAGCACCATGATCATAACAGATAAACAATGAAAAGTAACAGCTAATCCATAGAAAGATAAAAGGCATTCATGAACACTGAACACCAAATTTATCCTAGGAAAACCCTAATAGGGAAAAACCCAGCCTTCAAAGCTCTTTCATCATTATATTAAGTCTCAAAATAGTTTACATATGCCTCAAGGGCTTTACAAATTCTAGGCCATAGCCCAGGGATTACAAAATAAAATTCTCCATCAACTCCTATGTTCGGCGATCTACCTACACATCTTGCACTACCTCACTGATCAACAATTTGAGCAAGCCACCCTACAAGTTGCCTCAAGTTCCTCTACTCTGAGATCCTTTTGGATCAGAACACCTCATCCCCATGCTGCATAATCTCAACACTCTTCCTTCTTTCTTTGTAACAATCATCTATCTTCTATTTATATCCTCTGCAAGTCATCTAATCTTAACATGTTGGCCCAATGACAATGGCTAATAAAATAATGCACCAACTCAAATAGGTCGGCCCCAAACAATAACAAATTATCATGCGAATCAACCAAGGTTGGCCACAACAAAGGCATGACCCAAAACAACTTCCTTGATCATGAAAACACCTTCTAAATTATTCCTCAAAGATCCACAACAGGCCTCAACACCCTGTCGGCCAAGAATAGGTAAACATGAACTCACAAAGGAGAATTTCACCAATCACGAAAGCCACAGTTGATGTGGACCCTGAACACATGATCTAGAAGCTTCTATGAACCTCACGAATCACCACCACAACATTCACAACAACACAAGCTGCCGAAATCACATCATCCTCCTTTCTGAACACCAACCGGAATAACTGAACACTGTTAGCACACATATCTTCTCAATTCAATTGATCCTTCACGCGGACCTCTGAAGCTTAACATGGAAATATTAGATGCCATCAGCAACAAACCCTTTAATCCACAACCCCTAACAATTGAATTCAATAATTCGGTACCCTGCATCTTTGCAAGTTTCACTGTCAACTGCCTCAATTACTCTGAATGTTTTCTGGATGCTCCTACATCACTCTGAATTCTCTTGCATAAAACTCTCAAGATTAATTGAATAGTGATCCCCATCATTTTGGTCTATACTGTATCAAATCCAATATTGTTCCCTTCAATGGGTTCAACGATCTATCCACAGGTACTTGCGACTGCCTCAAGGTCGGCATTTTGTTCAAGTCTACCCTGCAACTATCTTAAGCTCTTCTCTTTGAATTGGTTCGGTGATCTACTTGCAGTCCCTATACTACCTCATTGGTTAGCGATCTGAGCAAGCCCACCCTCCAAGTTGCCTCAGGTTCCTCTACTAGGTTCAACAGTCTACTTGTAGGCCTTGCATTGCCTTGCTGGTCAGTGATATGAGCAAGCCTACCCTACAAGTTTCCTTAGGGTCATTTTCCTTTCCTATTTCTTCATTCATGCTTATTGTGCTCTGGTACACAAAATTTCTCCTTAAGATAAATGCTTCACCTTCTTCTAGTTCCGCAAGGAAATTCGCTTCCTCCAAGGGTTCCCTTTCCTCTAGATAATTTAATTCTGCATCAACAGGCTCTTCTTCATCTGCACAAACTATCTCTGCATCCTTCACTGCTGCTTCTTCATTAGCCTCTCTGACATCTAGTTCTTGATGACACTCAACACTTGATTCTTTCTTCCTCCAAGGTCTTCTATGCTCTACATAAGGTCTTCTTTCTCTACACCTTGATTCCTCTTTTCCTTCAACATATGAGTTCTTCCATCTATACGATCTTCTAAGCACACAAGTAACATGTTTCCACTTTGCTCCATCAATCCACCCATAATCCATCTGCTCATAACCTATCATAGGCTATCTCCTTCTCATCTTATTCCAACACATCTTCTCAGAATGATTCCTCAATCTACATAACTTACAAGGATGTAGATCTCAACAAAATTCCTTTTCATGTCCATACCTATTACAATGTGAACAATACATACCTTCTCTTCTCCGATTCAAACTTGTAACAACATTCTTACCTTGGTCATATCCAAGGCCTTCACTCTTTGATCTCTTCACTGGCTCAATAGGTTTTATAATTCCTTGCTGCTACTTTCCCAATCCTTTTCCTTCATATCCCATTCTCTGCATGATTTTGAATCCTATACCATCACCAACAATTGTAGGCTTCCTTATATTGTTATCTTCAACTTCACCTTCTTCTGCAGCATCACACAAATCATTAGTATCACAAGAAACATCACACACTTCAGGCTTAAATCTTAGATTCTCATTCTCCTTCTCCAACTGATTAACATGCTCCTTCAAACTAGATATCTCCTTCTTCTATAAGTTGTTCTCTTTATTCAACTTTCTCAAACTTTCCTCTAGAACAATCTTAAATTCTTCTGCAAATTTCTTTTTAAGGTCTTCAAACATATCCAATTCTGTTGCCAGTTCCTCATTTCTTCTCAGATATTTCAATTATTCTTCAAGGGTTCTATTTTCTTTCTTCATCTTCTTCCCAATCTTTCCCATCTTCTTTCCTTGTCCTGATCTTCTTCAACAGCGACACCTAGGGTTTCACACTCCCTTTCTTTCCAACAGATTTGCAACTAGCTCTGATACCAACTGATGTAGCCAAGGTAGGAGGATCCAATTAAGGACTGTCCAACCTTGCAACCTAAATTACTAGCACCATGATCATAATAGATAAACAAAGAAAAGTAACAAATAATCCACAAAAAGATAAAAGACATTCATGAACACTAGACACCAAATTTATCTTGGGAAAACCCTAACAAGGAAAAACCTAGCCTTCAAAGCTCTTTCATCATTATATTAAGTCTCAAAATAGTTTACATATGCCTCAAAGGCTTTACAGATTCTAGGCCGTAGCCCAGGGATTACAAAAGATCATTCTCCATCAACTCTTCCATTCAAAAATCTACCTGAAGGTCTTGCACTGCCTCACTAATCGACGATCTGAGTAAGCAACCCTGGAAGTTGCCTCAAGTTCCTCTTCTTTGAGATCCTTCTAGATAAGAACACCTTATCCCCATGCTTCATAATCTCAACACTCTTCCTTCTTGCTTTGTAACAATCATCTATCTTCTATTTATATCCTCCTCAACTCATCTAATCTTAACATGTTGGCCCAATTACAATGGCTAATAAAATAACATGCCAACTCAAATAGGCCAGCCTCAAACAATAACAAATCATCATGCAAATCAACCAAGGTCAGTCACAACAAATCCAAGACCCAAAACAAATTCCTCGATCCTGAAAACACCTTCTAAATTATTCCTCAAAGATCCACAACACACCTCAACACCTTGTCGGCCAAGAACAGGTAAACACAAACTCACAAAGGAGAAATTCACCAATCGAAAACACCACGATCGATGTAGACCCTTAACACATGATCTAGAAACTTCCACAAAACTCACAAATCACCACTGCAACATCCATAACAACACAAGTTGCCAGAATCACATCATCCTCCTTCCAGAACACCAACCAGAATAACTAAACACTGTCAGCACACAAATCTTCTCAACTCGATTGATCCTTCACATGGACCTCTAAATCTTAATATGGAAATATTAGATTCCATCAGCAACAAACCCTTTAATCCACAACCCCTAACAATTGAATTCAATAATCCAGTACCCTGCATCTCTGTAGCTTTCACTGTCAACTGCCTCAATTACTTTGAATGTTTTTTGGATGCTCCTGCATCACTCTGGATGATCCTACATCAGGAGTAGAGATTGAATTTCAACCTCAAAGGCAAGTCAACTAGACCTGGATCTCAGTCCTCAAGACAATAGGATAGATCTAAAACCAAATTGAAATTATATGCAATGCTTAAATTAAATGAACTATAAGACCTAGAACATGAAATGAAAATTCTTGAAAGTATAGAAATAGAAACCACAATTTACAAGAAGATTTGAGAAGGGTAAGGACACATGTGCCAGTCACCAAAAGTAGGTTTTGAGCTCTATTGAGGGTCATGTTTTCCCTAGGGAGAATGGTTCGTGGTTAGGTCTTTTGAAAATTCATTTTGTAGTCCTCTGAGGTAGGATCTTAGCTTTTTTTTTACATAGGTTCCACTGTCGGAAGGCCAAGAATAAATTATGAATCTAAGTTTCTATGACTTGAAAAAAATGAATGCAACAAATGCAAGAAAGTAAAATTTCTCTTCAAGATCTTCAATCCTTCTTCAACCTATAATCTACACATTCAAAGAGGGACAAATTGTTCTATTTGAATGGGGCTTTTCCTTAGTCCACCATGTTTGGTAATTAATCTTTGATGGAAAGATAGTGAAAATGGAGAAGGAAATGATGAATGAACACTTGGTTGCTACAAATCACCAAACCTTCAATGGTTTCCCTTAGAGGACTGAAGTCAAACACATCACTCCAAGGACTTGATCTTTCTTTGCTTGATGGATTTGGACACTTGAAAATTCTTGGATACTTTTATGATCAACAGTGCATACTATCCTTCACAAGATGACATGAACACTCATAACCTTGAACTGATGTTAGGACCTTGAGTTATACAATAAATGACATATAAATCTTCTCTTGAATGCTCTTGATAATAATATTTTCTCATATGAAGTCTCCAAAAAGTGTGTTAGAATGCTTAGATTTGAATTGATGGAAAGACTATGTATTTATAGGTGTTTATCTAATTTCCCAAAAAATATATTGCAAAAGTTGACACTTGCATATGAAATTTGAATCATTAAAGTACTGCCAAAAACATATTTAAAAATGGGTCCTAGGACTTGAAGGGGACCCATTTACCCTTGGGAAAATAGGTCCTGGCCTAAAAATCTAGGACACTCATTCTCTAATGTGATTAAAATATTATTTACATTTATTAAATGTTGGTTTCCCTTTTAGAAAATAGGAATAATAAGGCTTTGGAATGCTTACTTTGGTAAATTAGAAGCTTAATTAATTCCAACTAATTAAGGGACCCAAAAAAAGTGTGAAATTGTAAAGGTATGCAATTTCCTACACTACAAAATCATTATCTTTTACTTTAAGAGTTTGAAAATATCTTTGAAGTAGTTAGAGTTTGAATAACCTCATCTTCTCAATCCATTTGTAATAATTTTGAAGAATATCTCTTTCCTTCTTTGAATAATTGGCTACTTCTATTATGGAAAAAATTCATCTTTGTCTTTGCTACTTCAATAATGCTTAGGGATTTTGCACCCTTCCCCCTCAGATTCCTTTAGTTGGGTCTTTTAGATTTTTTTTTGAGTTTCATTTGTTGCTAGGTTATTCACATCTATGAATCCATTAATCACAAAACTCCCATAAATCATTTGGAACCATTATGACTTTCATCTTGTTTTTCCCTACATCATACTTTTGACCTTCAAAAGTTGGTGGTTTATTTTGGCTCTTTGTGATACCTCCATTCATGCTTATAAATTTGGAAGAATGTTAAAACCTAGAAAAAAATAGAGCCTTGGATTTGATACCACTCTGTAAAATAATAAAGAAAACAACAAAAAGGACTACTACTCTAATACCACTTTTTGGACAGGAAAAAAGTAAAATAATAGAGACCACAACAAAGGAAAACCTTAAAATCAATGAATTTACACATATACATACATATATTACAAATTGATTACAAAATGCCCACAAATAATTTTTGTTGTTGTTGTTGTTGTGCATTCTTTGTCTAGAGTTGTGTATGCTCTCTTTAGAGTTGCTGAGAGTGCTCACTATTTTGGAGCTACTATGTAACTCTCATCTAGTTTTTAGAGTTGTTTCTCTATGATTACCTATAGTTGCTATTATTGCACTTCTTTTTATTCTATTTTTTTGTTCTACCCACAATTAAACTTCTAGACACTTTTTTTCTACCCTTTTTGGTTTTCACCTACCAACAATGTTTTTCCCCAAACACATTCTTTTTATTTGAAAAAAGAAATCATATTTTGGCATAAAAAATAGAGGCCCCAAAATTAAATAGAGCTTGGTAGTTGTAATAGGAATGGAAGTTTCTACATCTAAGAGATCTTGGTCAAGGATAAAGGACATACCATAAGTAATACCATGAATCAAGATTAAATACACTTTTAATATTTTCTTACTTTCCCATAAAAATATAATTTTCCTAAGGATAAAATAATATCATAAATTTTATCTCTTGATATTACTCTCATACCTAATATCCATCATAATAAGCTATAACCTTTAGAGATACTCTTGATCTCTCACTAATGTAATATTGTTCTTGCTTGTTGCTTGAAGATATGTTTTTTTTCTTTTTCCAAGTGTTGTGGTTTAGGATTGATAGAAAAGTGGCTTATAACATGTGAAATATCAAGTATACTACAAACCATTACAAACATTAAATTTCCAATAGCATTTTGTTAATGGAGTTGTAGTCATATATATTTCTTCTTGTTTTGATTGGAGTGCTTACTTGGCTTGCGATTTTTCATCCCAAATCTCTTAAAAATGTTCCTAGTGTACCTCTCTTGATTATGATGGATTTACTTCTCCTATCCCTTAAAATATAATTATCTAAGAAGTAATGGATTTCACCATGATTGGTCATCTCGAATTTTGTAGATAATTGAGATTTTAAGAATCTTAACATTTTCAGATAATTTCTATTGGAATTCAAGTTCCAAATTGTACACACAACATAATACTATTCTTCTATATTTCTTTCAATAATATAATAAATATTTATAAGAATTTCATCTCTTATACTATAAGAGAGCTCATATAACAACTCCCTTATGTAGATAATCATGGGATAACAAACCATAATAAACATTTATGAGAATAAAAAAAACTCGTAACAAACTAACATATAATTATTATATGTATCCTAAAGACTAACAAACCTATTTTTGAGAAAAAAATAATGTAATATTGCTAGCACCCCCCTCATTACACCATTCTCCAAATGAGATAGGTGGACTAACAATACTTCATAAACATGTTCAATTCTTCATTAAAAAAAATAAGTGTAGGGACATACACATCTATGATTGACAAGTAGTAGTTAGACTCACCTCATTATGCTTCTTTAGTAGGACCAAACATTGTGTACTTTTTTCCAAGGGTAGGCACAAACACTTCCATTCAAGTTCATACAAAAAGTTTAGATAGGGACAAACACATCTATCTTTCATCAGTTATAAACATGGAAACACACTTTTGTTTTATTATGTTCTCATGTGGAGGGTCTTTAGTATCTACTTCAAAAGTACATAATCATTATTTACAACTAGTATCTTATTTGTATTTATCTTTTTATTAAGGAGATCCTTTGAATGTTGAATATAATTCATAATAACATGCCCCTTTTTCTTTCAATATTAGCACAAAATTTTATCCTTAGAAAACTAACTCCTCTTTGAAGTAGAATAATTGGATTTAGAGGAGTAATTAATCTTTCTTTTTGGAAAGCATTAAACTTTTCTCTATAGTTGAATATTTTTTCTTAGTTCCTTTGTCAATCAAGGTAAAAATTAAATCTTCTAGAGTAAAATCTATTTTTCCAATGTGAACATAATTTACCATAGCTAGAAGGGATGCTATTCAACAAAATAGAATTTTTCATCATCATCATCATCTACCTCAAATTTTATCCTAGCTAGTTGATTCATTAGTTAATAAAAATTATTGATGTTTTGAACAAAATTGTTACCTTCCATTATTTCTAGACCAATATTTTTTTCTTCTAGACACATCTTAATGCTTGATGCTTGTGATCCAATCAAAGCATTGAGATCATTCCACACTTGCTTCAAGGTATTTTAGAAATTAATGCAATGGAGGTATGCATTTGAGAGTCCAATAAAAATCAAAAGTTATTTCCCTTCAATATTTTGTTGTCCACTTTGAGATCCCATTAGTATTCAAAGGATTTGTTGTAGTCCAATCACAACATCGCATATATCCTTTAAAATAAGATTAACTGTATCTTGACTTTCCATGTGTGGAAGTCTCTACCTTCAAACTCTTTCAATATTAAATGCATTTCTTTTCTCTATTCTTAAAATTATCTGACCCCCCTTAATCTAATATGAAAGAAAAAAACCATGGTATTGTGATATTTGAACATTCAACCTATTGTTTAAATAAAAATTACCTTAGCCATCATAGTCACTCTTCCTTGCATATTCTTTGAAGAACTAGAAAGTGTATAGGTTTCCTCATTTTACTTCTCCTTTATTTATATATTATTCACAATATTTCCATGAACAACCTTTAAACCTTTTTCACAACTTGTACTATCAATACAAATAATATATCTTATATGTATGGATTATGTGTTTGTTATATATACGAATCTATCACTCTCATCTTCCCATCTATTATGACACCCCTATGCTATTTTCATCTAGTAGATGTAAATATGGAGATAGGTCCTATCTTAGAATAGGAGTTTCTAGGAAACTATGCATAATCTATTGAGAATGAAAGCTAAGAATAACTAAAGAAATACTTTGGAAAAAATAATATCATGTGTCTAAGATAACCACATCTTTACAATTGTGACAAGCATAAAAAAATGAATAAGGAAAAATATATGGCACATTAGAGAGAACCTATGCTAAAAATAGGAATAACCAACACTAGCATCATAACCTATCACATGATAATATTAATATACCAAACTATATTGTATTGATACTATTAATTTATAATATACAATATAATCTTATTGTTCAATTTTTGGGCTTCACTCCCTTCGAGGGGTTGTGGCCTAATGAATAAGTTTGGAAAAGGTGTTATAATTGTGGTTTTGGACATAGACATGTGGTCAAAGAGTCCTTCCTTTAGTAATATTAGTATGCGTCCCCCACTCACCAAGTGGAATTATGTGTGAAAAAGTGCTCTTAATTTCAATACATCCAATTACAAAAAGAAACTAATTGGTACCATAGTTTTTAATACTAGAAAATTTCACACACAATATAATATTGGAGTTCAAGCTAAAATTTTTACACATAATATAATATTGGAGTTCAAGCTAAAATTTTTACACATAATATAATATTGTTCTCCAATACTTTGCTCAATAAGATATATTACAAATTTATAGGACTTTCATCTCCTATATTATAGGAGAGCTCCTATAACAACTCCATTACATAGATAATCATGGGATAACAAACCATAACAAACACCCACGTGAATAGATAGAACTACTAACAAACTAACAAATAATTATTGTATGTGTCCTAAAGACTAACAAACCTAGATATGGGAATATGAGTGATTTATATATATATATACACGAGGATAATTATAGAAAAAGAGTATTTCAATATATGTAAAACTCAATGAGTATATTAAGGAAGATTTATTGAGGGACTTAATATGTGAAGGATAAATTCTTTTATTGACTTTTATTTTTTTTTAATTTTTAGAATTAAATATGTCTTAAATATATAATTGTATATATATGTATTTATACATAAATATCTATAATGATATGTGTATATATATATATATATATATATATATATATATATATATATATATATATATATATATATATATATATATATCTAAATAATTACAGGTATAGACGCATATGTGTCACGAAAGTATAATTAAGAGTAAATTTGTTGAAGGAAATGTGAAATGTGATAGTAATAAAATGTGATCTTTTAAGCCCGTTAATTGTATTGAAAAATTGTATAATGGTGTAAAACTAAAATGTAAATTGATTGTTTAGAAGGTCCTTTTTAATTGTAAATTCGTTGATATTTAGAATAAAACACAATCTTCGGAAGTTAAAATATGTATTGAGAAGTGCTTAAATAATTTCTTTAATGATTTTAGATGTCTTCCTTTTGAACCTAGGAAAAAGGTAAGCAATGTTTTTATATGTTCTTGAAATTCATTACTTTTTTTTTGTAATTAATGTTTTGGATATTTGTCATTTTGATGGTGTTAGAGAAATTAAAGCTTGATTTTGATGGTTTCATATCGTTTTGTCTCCCGTAGAGTATTTTGATTTAAGGAGATTATTTGTCTTGAAGTTTTGTTGAGACCTATGATTTGCTTGATTCACCTTCATTTGGGAATCTTAGGTAGTCGATCTTTTGGGCTTCCAAAGGAGGGGAAAATGTGGCTTTATGTTTGGTTTTCGTGTTGATTCTTATGAACTATGGTTCTTGTGTTTGATATAATTTTGTGGGTTTTAGCCTTGCACGTGGATGTTATTTTACCATGGAATCCTAGTGTGGGATGGTGCATGCCTCATTTGTTGTTTACTGATTTGGCTTTGACATTTTTGTGCAAGTTGGCTTACCCTATTGAGATTGTGGGATTTTGGTTGCTAGTAGGGAGAGTGGCTTCCAATGAGGGCCAGGACCCAGAAGTGGTCCCAGGGTAACTCATTGGAAGTTTCTTAATCAAGTGAAAACACTAATAAATAATTAGGGGGTTTGGGGTAGTAATTCACACTAATGCAAGATAATGTGTGCCTCTCTCATGGCCCAAGCACTCGTTTAGGCTTGGGATGAGACGAGAAGGCCTGAAATGGAAAATCAACCACCTTGTCTTCATGAAAGATGAGCTGATTCCACATGTGTAAGAATGGGGGCCAGGGATCGGTAGAGGTTACTAGGGTAACCCAAGATGGGGGCCAGTAACCTTGGAAGATCTGCATTGGGTAACCCATGTCGAGCCATGTGATGACACTCTACTCTCAGCAACCCGACGTGTGTGTTGATGGTTTTTACCCTTGTTGTTTCTATTCCTCTGGAAGTGGTTGAATTCTTATTGTGAGTCTTGCTTGTCATTGTTAACCTGACTGATTTGTTTGAGGGCCCTTTCTTGTCAGCTCCTAGCATGGGTGGTGGGTCTTCAGACCTACGTGGTCGAGTGGAACGTGCTATGCACCCCATTGGGTCCCCAATCAAGGATTAAGAAGTGTTGATTTGTACCACTTGTGGTATCTCCAGAATTGTATCCGACTTGGAGCCAGTCATGATACTTTGTATTCATCTATTCAGTTATATCATTCTATCTTATTGTATGGTTTTCATTCATGTTGGGAAACACTTTTGTAACATTGGGATTCTTGAACATTGTAATTTAATGAAATGGATGTAATGTATTATTTTTTCTTTGGTAGACCTTGTGGGGGCATTGATTAAGGGCAACTATTAGTTGGTGTGTTGTATCTATGGAAATATGCTCCATTGAGTTCTTATGTTGATAATGTGTTTGTCATTATTGGGATTAAGTTAATCTTGTATATGTGGTGGTTACTTAAGTGGATGGTTTCTTCTTGATGAATTTTAATGTATGTGTTACAACTGTAATCGTACACTTTGTCATGATTTATATTTTGGTTTTCATTCTTTATCTTTGTTGTATGGGTTTAGGTCTTTTAATGTCTCCTCGTGTACCCCAAGGGACGCAAGTGATAGTGGATTTGTTGAAATGAATTCCATGTCATAACTTAATGAGAATTTCATAAATGCTGACTTTAAAAAAAAATTGCAATAATTGTTGCATTAGTTGTCCTTTAGGGTTCGCACAATGGGGCATTACAGTCACAAATTTTTTTGAGTATTAGATGAAACATTTAATCCCTAGATTTTGTAGTTTCTTTCTTTGAGAAGGGGAATTTGTGTTTTTTTCCCAAACATTGACCTTCACACATCCCTATCTCAAATGAAAACTATAAATTTAAATACTCTACAAGTTGCTTCCTTTGCAATGATTTAATTGAATGTGTAATTACATTTCCAAATGGAAAAAGGGTTGAATTTATTGTTTCATTATCTATTATTATCAATAATTCTTCAAGTGTTGTACAAAACTTGTGCCAATTTCCATGTCTAATTACTTTAGTAATAATTACTCCTTTTGCATCATTTAAAACACATACCTTGTTGTCAAACTTGATTAATATTCTTAAATCAACAATATTACTAACACAAGGATTTTATCTAAAGTAGGGACATACCATACATCTTTCATTTTTTATATATGCCATTGGACATATTTAATGAGACATTGTAAACTCCCATTATTTAATGAGACATTGTATCTCAAAGAGTGAGTCTTTCCTACGCGTACTTATTTATATGATGTAAACCAACCTCTCTCAATTGTCATACGCTGAGTTTCTCCTATGCCTGCATACCAACACCCTAAAACACCATTTTTTTGAGATGTAGTAACTATAAACAAATATTCTTGGTCAATTTTTGGAAGCCATATTAGTTTTAGTTACCTTACTTTTATTTAACTCATCTCAATTTTGTGCATTGTTTCTTTAAATACCATAGATTCCTACAATGAAAGCACTTACCCTTTTTTATCTCCCCTTTTATATATTTACCACTCTTTAAAATATTGGACTAGAAGGCCTAAAGTTTTTTTCACTCTTCTCTTTCATTCCCTTAGATCCCACTAAAAATAAAGCTAAACAACTTCATCATTGAAACCCATATCTTTCCTTCTTATTTCTTCTTGAATTAGCATGACAACTACTTGTTGAAGGTCCAACTTATTTTTAGCACTTAGATCTACTACCAATCCAAAATATAATATGGGTAAACTCCCAAGAAGTGTCATAACATTGTATTCATTTAATATTATTGACCCACATGCTACTAGTTGATTTTTGAGACACTTAAATTGGTTTGTGTAGTCTATTTTTTTTGTGATTATTGCATTTTTAATTGAAAAATCCTTAGATATAGATGTGGTCTTTCAATCATGTATTTTGATTATTATAAATTAGTTTGTTATTCCCAAGCCTCTTTTGTTGCTTTTGATCGACTTACATGTAAAATCACATTGTCACATAAACTTAAGAGTATACAAAAAAATCCATACATTACTTTGTCTCCCACTTACTAATCAAATATACATCCTTGGTAGGTATAGTATCAATACCTTCAACTATTTTGAGCATTCTCTTATTAGAAAAATTGTATCCACCATTAGCTTCCAAAGATTAAATATACTATCATCAAATAATTCATCATCTATAAATAACCCCCTTCAATAAATGTGGTCATATCTTTGTCTTACATGTTTTATGCTTCAAAACTTATAAATAATTTTAACTAGCAATAAATATTATTAAATGCCTAGAACCTTAAACTATTCTAAAATTGTGGTAACATCACAACTTCAACACAATCTAAATAAAATCTCATTTTGATGCTTCTATAATACATTTTATGTTTGTAGAAAAACCAAACCACTCAAGATAAATTACAACCTTATTTTTTGTTTCATATGGTTTCTCAAAAAAATTGTAACTCTTTTTGAATGACAATTTCTTTACTTATAGCTCCCCATAATTCATCCAACAATTATCATGGCTCAATAACACACTTTGATAGTTTCTATGTTGGAAGATTGAGAGTTGTGAGTTGTTTGGGTGTTGCCATTGATTTCAATCCCTTGTATAAAGAGAGTGTTGGAATGATGTTGGTGTTGATGATGTCAACCCCTAACATTAGAGTTCTTGGATGCTTGGAGTTGTTGGTATTCATGTCAACACAATGTTGCTGGTGTTGTCATTGATGTCTTACTTCAGTATAGTTATAGAAGTTGTGTTAGTTGATGAGAGGAGTTATAGATGTTGCAAATGTTTTGCAGAGATGATAGTAGTGTTGGTTCACTTGGTTTCCAAGAGCTTTTGTGAAAATTTGAAAAAAAGAGAGTTTAGTGTGAAAAAGTGGTGTTTCATGTTCTTTGAATTTATTCATGGTTGAGGATATTCTTGCATGGTTTGGATATGATGGTTAGAGGTTTCTAGAGGTTCTATATCTAGAGTTTCAGGTTTTGGATCATTTTGTAGTGGAAGATGTGTTTGACAATATGTTTGTCTGGTGAAACAAGGTTTTTGGGAGAAATGAGATTGCTTCACATTTCTCTATAGTGAAGGTTCTTGTCGTGTGGATCTAGGACCATTCTTATATTGTCTGTATCTACCATCCCTTGAATTTTTAGGTGTTGTGGTGTTCCAAAAGGTTGTGTGGTGTGTTGGATGTATGTGCTAGTGTGTTTGGTTGCACAAAATAAAGGTGTTCTTAAGTTTCAAGTGGTTGCAGTAGTGGAAAATAATTTGATGATGTGGAATATTTTGAGATTTTGTGAAGTGTTTTTGTGTGGTTTGTGAGATATTTGTAGACCTAGAGAGGTGTGTTTGGAGTTTCTTGTTAGTGTTAGTACATGCTTGGCTGACCTAGTGTGCAACGCTAATTGCAGAGGATGATTGTTGTTTGGGGAAGTGTTGAGAAGCATTCCAATGTAGATTTGGGTCCCAGTTAAGTTGTAGCATAGTCTACCTTAACTTCTTTATATTATGGAAGTGTTTGGTGCTGATCTATTTGATGTTGCATGATTGAGGTGCATACATTTCCTTAAGACTGACCTAATTGAGATTGTTTTAGGTCATAGATGGTATAAATACAAGGTTAGTTATTGTGTGGATTACGCATAGAAGGTGTTGTTGAATGAACAAGACAAATAATAGGGGGTGAATCGGTTATACCTTACAACTTCAAAACCCTCATTGATATTCAGATCCACATTCATTCATTGAGCCCTTAAATTTGTCATGATGAATTAGCATGAAAGGAAAATTACAAAAATTAAAAAAACTTGACACCATATACAAGAGAACACCAGATTTATGTGGAAAACCTAAAAAGGGAAAAACCACATTGAGGATTAGCTCACAATATATGTAATGTCAACACCGAATACAATAGGACTCATTTTCATAGGGCTCACTGCCAAAATAGAAAAGAAGATACAAAAGAAATGTTACATAGATAAAATCATCTCAATGATACAAAGAATCCACCACAATGACTTCAACACTTTCACAATATATTTGAAGAATTATAGCCACCTTCTACTCACTGCATCCAGTAAACTAACACATAAAAGCTCACACTGCATTAATCAATTTCACACTCTAACACTTTGCACTTCACATCATTCGTATCTCTCTCATCTATCTTAACATCTCCCAACAACTCAAGTCAAACTTATACTGTCTTCAACCTTGAAACCTTCTCCAAGCTCGGCTACACACCTCAAACATGCAGATTCAAATTAGGTCAGCACCAAAAATTTTTTGTGGAGGATAGAAGTGAATGTGGAACACATCAAACCTTAATTGGGGCCCAATTCAACAACACCATGCAACCACATGCTTCCACAAAAATATTTATCCTTTGCATGTAGTGTAAAAATAAGGTCGACCATTACTCATGCAAAAACCATTAAAATTTTAGGTAAACGCTTCCTAAAACCTAAGGATGAATTTCAAACCACACACCATGATCAAACATGATCTAGAATATTCCCCAAACACCTTGAAATCCAACAAAATCCTTTGCAATAGCTTCTATTTGAAGAATGTACACACCCAATACACTCAAACAACACTACCATACACTATAACTCAAAAAGAAATCTTCTGAAGCACTAAACCTCAAACCCTCTTGAATAAGGTAAAATATCAACACAATAAACAAACCTTTAGAATCACAAGACCTGAAACATAGCTGCAAAGATATATGGAGCAAAAATATTTCTCCCAGAAACCTCTGTAATGCACAATTCATGCACTCATGAACACAAATTCCTTTGTACAATGATCCAACACACCAACTCTTGAATACAAAACCTCTAAACATCTCTGACCAATATATATAAATTGCAAAGATAGATCTCCAACCTACAAGAAATGCAGAGCAAAACTAGAACACAACTTTATCACCCAAAAAACCACTACAACACACTATTTCTTCTTTTTATCAAAATTTCTCAAAATAACTTGGAAACCAAGCACTAGAGACACATCCTCATCATCTTCATTACATCCTCATCCATAGACAAAAGCTTATCAAAAGCAACCTAGGGGTTGACACCAGTAGCTTTACTAATGACGATATAATGCAACTAATCAAAGCATCAACTGCTCACACTCTGCAACAAACTCAATAGTCATTAATGACAACAAAAATGTGTTGAAATCAATGAAAAAACTATCTGCTCATACTTGCAACAATATCCCCCTTTGTCATTGATGGCAACACATGATGTGAAAAACCATCAAAGACACAACAACTTTGAACCATACCAATTTCCTTTTCTCTTTTCTCCCCCTTTTCAGCTTGTCTTCTTTACTTAATTCTTTCTCCTAAATGACTTGTTCTTTTTCCACATGACTTTCTCTCTCCCTTATTACTTATTCTTTTTCACATGTTTCTCTCTCCCCCTTTGACATCAATGGAAAATGACATTAAATTTGTACTGTTTGTTCTCTTCCTTTGACATCAACCTTCTTACTATTGCTCTATAATGCTTTTCCTTTACGACTCTAAATACCCCCCCTTAGGAGCACACAACAAACAATACCAAATCAACTACCACTACACAATGAAAACAAACATACTCTTTTGACTACAAAAATCAACAATTCCACTACCTACTCCCCTTGAGAGGTAGCCACCAACTTAAGTCCAGAAAAATAATGAATCTTGAGATCCACTGGACTAATGCATATCCTTATGCATCTAGCTCAATGAAGGAGGGTCAATAACACCCAACTTCTCCCAAAAATACTCAAAATTATCCTTAGGAAGAGCCTTAGTGAATAAATCAACAATCTGATCCTTTATAGGCACATATTCAAGCTTCACTTCATTCTCCACAACCTTCTCTCTTAGAAAGTGATATATGATTGAAATATGTTTTGTCCTTGAATACATCACTAGATTATTTGAAATATTGATTGCACTTGTATTGTCACAAAAGATAGAAATAGGCTCATCATACACCATTCTAATATCCTTCAATGTTTTCCTCATCCACAACACTTGTGTGTAGCAAGATGTTGCTGCAATGTACTCATATTTTTCAGTAGATAAAGAAACTGAATCTTGTTTCTTACTTAGCCATGATACCAATCTACATCCAAGAAAGAATACATCACCACTTGTACTTTTTCTATCATCAATACAACCAACCCAATCTGCATCTTTGTAAGCACTCAAAGTGATGTTAGTATCCTTTGGATACCATAAGCCATGATCTGGAGTGCCCTTTAAGTCTTTGAATATCCTCTTTACTACTACAACATGTGACTCTTTAGGATCTTCTTGAAATCTAGCCACAAGACAAACTGCATGCATGATATCCAGTCTAGTAGTAGTTAGATATAATAGTCCACCAATCATTGATTTGTACTTTCTCTGACCATCTTTAGGAGATCCATCATTCTTGCTTAGTTTGCAACCAGTAACCATAGGGGTACATAGTGGTTTAGAGTGTTCCATTCCAAACTTATTCAACTAAATGACATACTTTAATTATGAAATGAATATAGCTTTATTTTTTTGATTGATTTGTAGCCGAGGGAAGAAATTCGCCTCCTTAAACATAGACATCTCAAACTATTTTTGCATCTCTTCTACAAACTTCTTGCACATATATTCATTTCCTCCAAAAATTATGTCATCAAAATATACAACCACAATCAATATTTGATCTTTTTCAACCTTAAAGTAAATTTTACTATTTGTGGTACCTTTATTGAATCCTTGTTGTATCAAATACTTATCAAACCTTGCATACCAAGCTCTCAGAGCTTGCTTCAATCCATATAATTCCTTCTTCAATTTGCACACAATATTAGGTTTATCTGATAATTGAAATCCTTCCTATTGTTCCATGTATACTTCTTCCAATTATCCATTCAAGAAAGAATACTTCACATCCATTTGATAAACTTTGAAATCAGTGTGATACAAAAGCTAAAATCATCCTGATAGCTTTCATTCTTGCCACCAGAGCAATTTTTTTCTCAAAATCTATTACTTCAACTTGTGAATAGCCCTTACACACAAGCCTTGCTTTATTCTTTACCACTTCTCTATTCTCATTCCATTTTTTTTTTAACACCCCTTTAGATCCAATTATGTTCTTATTTGTAGGTCTAGGGACAAGTTCCCAAGTCTGATTTTTCTCAATCCGTAGTAGTTCTTCTTCCATAGATTTCATCCAATGTTCATCTTTGCATGCTTCAATCATTGTTTTAGGTTCAAATTTAGAAAGTAAACACAAATTTACCTCTTCTTCAAAAAATTTCCTTCTTGTGAATACAACTTTTATTTTGTCTCCAATGATGTTTTCTTAAAAATTATTTCTCTACACATACTTAGGGGTTCTAGGAGTCTTTTCCAGAGCTTCTTCCTCTTCAATTTTCACTTCCTTTTCCTTAGACTTTTCCTTTTCTTTGTAATCAAGCTCATCTAATTCATATCCATCTATTACAAAGGAGTTCTAAAAATATTCATCAACCTTGACACTTGCACATTCAACAATATTTCTTAATATTTTATTGTAGTACCAATAGGCTTTGCTTTTAGTAGAATGTTCAAGGAACATTCCTTCATCAAACCTTGCATGAAATTTTCCTAAGTTTTTTGCACCTCTTTTGATATAATAATTTCTTCCAAACACTTTGAAATATTTGATAGTAGGTATCTGTCCATACCACAACTGATAGAGAGTCTTTTTTTTGTTTTATTTTGCTTGAACTTTGTTAAGTATGTAAATAGTAGTATGAATTGCTTCTCTCCAGCAGACTTCTCGTAGGTTAGCTTATTTTATCATAGTCCTTGTAGCTTCTTGAATAGTTTTTTTTTTCCTTTCAACCACTCCATTTTTCTAAGGAGTCCTAGGGGAAGACGAGTTCCTCTTTATGCCATGATTCTCACAAAACATGTTAAATTCATTGGAGGTGAACTATCCACCTTTGTCAAACCTCAAACATTTGATCTTCTTATCCATTTCATTCTCAACCATAAATTTGCATGCTTTGAATCTATCTAGGTCTTTGGATTTTTCTTTAAGAAAGTAACCCATGCCATTCTTGAATAATCATCAATAAAAAGCATGAAATACCTGTCACCTTGAAGACTTCTTGTTCTTGTAGGACCACAAAGATCTGTATGCACCAATTCAAGTAAACCAATAGAATATTGTTCTTTTTCTTTGAAACTTATTTTATTCTTTCAAATGCAATAATCCTTGCAGACAACATTAATAGGCTTTGTAATCTTTGGTAGATCTCTCACTGCTTGAACTAAATTGATTCTTACCAAATTATCAAAATTAATGTGACACATTATCCTTTGCCATAGGCAACTTTCATTAATTTGAGTCTTAAAGCAATGACCATCAACACCCTTGAGTTGATAAACATTTCCATTTGTCCTTCTTCCAACATCAATTACAAATATGGACCCTTTTCTAATCTCAAATACATCATCCTGAAACATAATATTGTATCCTTTCCTACACATTTGTCCAACACTCAAGAGGTTATGCCTTAAACCTTTAACATAGTAAACATCTTCAGTATTATGCTTTCCATAAAAACTGATTGAACCTATTCCACATAGCTTAGCACCTGAATTATCACCAAATCTAACAAGTCCTCCATCATAATTTTCAAGTTTAAGAAACTTACTTTTGCCTCTAGTCATCTGATTTGAGCATCCACTGTCAATGCTCCAATAGTTCTTATCTTGTCTAGCATTAAAAGCGGATACCAAAGTACCTTTAGTCTCATCCTTTTTCTTTGAAGGGAATTCCTCACATCTTTCAAAGTTAGCAAAAATATATTCATATTTTAAAGCCATGAACAAGCATTCATCATCATCATCTCCATAATTAGATTCATAATCAGAAATACTTGCATATTCTCTAACATAATAGCTTTTCCTAATCATCTTACCTTTTTTCTTGTTTTTTTCATTCACAACTCTGTTTAGGCATCTTGAAGCATAGAAACCTATATTTACACAACTGAAATATTTGAAAGGTAACTTACCTTTGTACTTACCTTGGTACATCTTCTCATTCTTCTCACAAAGTTAGCTTCCAAATCATCAATATCCTCCTAATCTAGTTCTTCAATCTTGTCTATTTTTACAACTATAAAAGTAGTCTCAACTTTTGCACCATTTCTAGTACAAAATGATCTCATTTCAAATACAATTAAAGAGCCATACAATTGATCTCTAGAATATTGATCTATATTTTTAGATTCCTCAATAGCAACAACCTTATGACTGTAGGCTTTAGGAAGGGTTCTAAGAATTTTCTTTAGCACTTTTTGTTCTTTTTCCTTTTCCACCAAGACCTCTGATGGAGCTGACCACTTCACCTACCCTCTACATATAGCTTGTAATGTTTCATCTTCGGATATCTTCATGTTCTCAAATGTGGTCTTTAAATTCTACATCTTAGCTTGTTTGACAATATCATCATCTCCATCATAAATACTTTCCAACTTTTCCCAAATTGCTTTAGAAGTTTTCAAATGCATAACTTCCACTAATTTAGAGTTTGTAAGACTACTCACGAGAGCATACCTTGCTTTACTATTTCTTTCATGGGCCTTAAGTTCAACTTCAATGCTCAGACCATTTGTAGGCATAGTGTACCCAGTCTAAACTAATTTCTAGACATCATGTCCCAGATTCTCCAGAAAGCCTTCCATCCTTGTTTTCCAGAATGCATAGTCTGTTCCATCAAATATAGGGATCTCCTTCTTGTGCACCATATTAGATCTACGTTAAGTGGTTAAGATCTCTTCCAAGGAACCTTTCTTTGATACCAATTTTTGAATGCACAAGAAAATTGAGAGGGGGGTGAATCAATTGTACCTTAAAACTTCAAAACCCTCATTAATATTCATATCCACATTCATTCATTAATCCCTTAAATATTTTATGATGAATTAGCATTAAAATAAAATAATAGAAACTAAAACAACTTAACACCATACACAAGCGAACACTAAATTTACATGGAAAACCTAAGAAGGGAAAAACCACGGTGAGGATTAGCTCACAATATAAGTAATATCAACACCAAATACAATAGGGATCACTTCCCAAATAAGAGAGGCTCACTGCAAAAAATAGAAAAGAAGATTGAGAAGAAATGTTACATAGAGAAAAGCATATCAATGCAACAAATAACCAACCACAATGACTTCAACACCTTCGTAGTCTATTTGAAGAATTGCAGCAACCTTTTGTTCACTACATCCAGTAAACTAACACATGAAATCTTACACTACATTAATCAATTTCACACTCTAACACTCTAGACTTCACATCATTTGCATCTGTCTCATCTATCTTAACATCTCTCAACAACTCAACTCATACTTATACCATCTTCAACCTTGAAAGCTTCTCCAAGGTTGGATATGCACCTCAAACATGCAAATTCAAATTAGGTTGGTGAAAAAACACTTTCAAAGTGAATAGAAGTTAATGTGGACTATATTAAACCTTCATTGGGACTCAAATTGATAACACCTCGCAACCACATGCTTCCACGAACAATATTTATCCATTGCATGTAGTGTAAACACCAAGTCTATCGTTACCTGTGTAAACATCATTAATATTTTAGGTACACACTTCCTCAAAACCAAGGATGAATTGTGAACCACACACCACACTCAAACATGATCTAGAATATTCCTCAAACAACCTAAAATCCAACAAACTCCTTCACAACAATTTTGACCCAAAGAATATACACACCCAGTACACTCAGAAAACACTACCATACACTGTAACTCAGAAAGGAATCTTTCAAAGCACAAAACCTTAAACCATCTCGAATGATGTAAAATACTAACACCATCAACAAACCTTAAGAATTGTAAGACCTGAAACATAACTGTGGAAAAATGCAGTGCAAAAATATTTCTCCTAGAAACCTCTACAATGCATAGTTCACACATTGGTGATCACAACTTCTTTTTTACAATGATCTAGCATGCCAAATATTGAATACAACACCTTTGAATGCCTCTAACCAACATATCTGAATCACACATGAAAATATTCAACCTAGAAGAAATGTGGAGCAAAACCAAAACATAACTCTGCCACCTAGAACACCACTACAAAACATTGTTTCCTCTTTTTATCAAATTTTGTCAAAAGCACTTGGAAACCAAGCACCAGAGAAACATCATCATCATATTCATTACATCCTCATCCATAGATAGAAGCTTATCAAAGAAGCACTAGGGGTTAACACTAGTATCTTTACTAATGACAACATAATGCAACTAATCAAAGCATTGACTACTCACACTCTTGCAACAAACTCAATAGAAATTAATGGAAACACAAATTTTTTGAAATCAATGAAAACACCAACTACTCATACTTGCAAGAGGTGTGTGATGTGAAAGTGATTAAGTGTGGTGATCTGAGTGCAAGATTTAATGCGTATGACTCCCAAATGCAATGAGTAGAAGGTGTCTACATTTTAGTCTTTTGAATGATTTTTTTGTGCTTCAGTGGAACTGCACCTTCAACATAAGAGAGATGCATTTTTAGCAGTTCTAATTGGTAGTGAGTCCTTTGGTAGTGAGCTCTCCAACCATGAGCCTATTGTATTTAGTGTTGCTATTACTTTGTATTGTCAGCTAGTCCTCATTGTGGTTTTTCTCTC